>ONZH01002502.1:0-172500 GCA_900303285.1 Rhinella marina
ACTTACTAATGTATTGTGATTGACCATATTGCCTCCTTTGCTGGCTGGATTCATTTTTCCATCACATTATACACTGCTCGTTTCCATGGTTACAGACCACCTGCAATCCATGAGTGGTGGTCGTGCTTGCACAATATAGGATAAATCGCTAGTCTGTGTGTGCTCCCATGGTCCCAGCCACCACAGAGGCCAATGCTTTTTCCTATAGTGTGCCAAGCACGACCACCACTGATGGATTGCAGGGTGGTCGCACACTTCATGGAAACGAGCAGTGTATAATGTGATGGAAAAATGAATCCAGCCAGTAAAGGAGGCAATATAGACAATCACAATACATTAGTAAATGCTTGTATTAATTTTCTCTACATGATAAGTGCCACTTACTGAAGTGACATCTGTCATATTATGAATCTTTACGACACAGTTAAAGGGTTTCTGTCATCAGAATTACCATAGTAAACCAAGTGTCATTTGCAATACGCAAATGACACCTGATGAGAGATCTGTTTGTTTATACTTTTCTGTAAAGTTGTTAGTGAGAAAACTCAGTTTTTAAATATGTAAATTAGCTCCCCTAGGTGCAGTAGGCGTGAACCCTGCACCTAGTAGCGGCCGTAATGCCTCCTCTTACCCCTCCTCCGTAGCGTTGATTGACAGGGCCAGGCAGCCAGCTCTTTCGGCTCCCGGCCCTGTTCGAGTCCGAAATCCCGCGCCCTGCCGCATTGCGATCAGCAATGCGGGCGCATTGAGGAAGCCGGGAGCCGGGCGGCTCAACGCGCAATGCGCAGATTGCTCCCGGCTCCCTCAATGCGCCCGCATTGCTGATCGCAATGCGCAGGCGCGGGATTTCGGACTCGAACAGGGCCGGGAGCCGAAAGAGCTGGCTGCCTGGCCCTGTCAATCAACTCTACGGAGGAGGGGTAAGAGGCGGCATTACGGCCGCTACTAGGTGCAGGGTTCACGCCTACTGCACCTAGGGGAGCTAATTTACATATTTTAAAAACTGAGTTTTCTCACTAACAACTTTACAGAAAAGTATAAAACAAACAGATCTGTCATCAGGTGTCATTTGCGTATTGCAAATGACACTTGGTTTACTATGGTAAATTCTGATGACAGAAACCCTTTAACTGTGTCGTAAAGATTCATAATATGACAGATTTATACTGCAACAGTGCATACCGTACCTCCATTTTTATATGGAGGAACAAACTGATTTTTTTCCCCCAAATTCATATTGTCTGTGGGGAAAATATGTGACATGTTCCATTGTATACTGTAATATAGAGGGAATACTGTGCACACAGCAAGCAAATGGCTCTATAACACAGACACACAGGGACTCGGTGTACCTCTGGTAGGGGTCCATGAATGCCGCTTGGATTTGCTAAGTCCACAGGTCACTGAGCTTTCAAAAAACTTTTAGTATGGCAAAGCGACAAAGGTTTAGATGGGTGGGAATCTGAGTGCTGAGACCCCACTGATCACTAGAATTAGAAGAGCTCACATAGCGTACCCTTTCTCCTTTGCCATGCACAAAAATATACTCAAATATGTACAAACATGCACATATTCATAGTTTTAGAAAAAAACATGCCTAACCTTTTACTATTTGTTTTATATACTGCAGCAATTGTAGAAACATATTGTGAATCACAACACCGCCCTCTAGTGACAAATGCTTTAAGTACAAATAGGCGAAAAAAGCAAAACTAGGCAAAAAAACTGTGGGAAATTTATTAAAATTGTTTCAGAATATTAAGGGCCCAGTTGAAGTATCTGTGATTGTGTTTTCTGACACTTTTCTAGCTAAAATTGCTCTACCCCATTATATCAACCTGGTGCTGTAGAGGTGGGCATTTCTTGGGTAGTTAACAGATAAACAGCTCCTTTAAGGCCTTCTCTGTGCCTACCAAACACAGTGCCATACAGTGTACACTGGCCGTGGTTGGTATCGCAGCTCATCCCCATTCACTTCAAAGGGGCTGAGCTGCACCTAGGCCATGTGACAGATGAACATGATGTCACTAGGCTGAAACGATTACTTAATTGAATCGAGTAATCCGACACAAAAAAATCCTTGATGACAAATGTTTCATTTGTGTCATGTGACCACGGAGCTGGAGTGAAGTGCTTGTATTACTCACCGCTCTGTGGTCACCCGTTGGCCCCCACCGTGCTGCAATTTCTGTCCTGACACAGGGCGGAGGAGAAGATGAAGGAGCTGTGGAGTGGCGCCGCTACAGGAGAGGTAAGTATTTTGTTTAACTGGCGCTCAGGACATGGCTAGGATGGGGAGATGTTGGCGTTGAGGGGCAAGCTGGTGGCACTGAGTGGCAAGCTGGTGGCACTGGGGGGCACCCGATAGAAGTGGAAGGCAGCTGGTGGCACTGGGGGGGGGCAGCTGATGGCACTGGGGGCAGCTGATGGCACTGGGGGCAGCTAGTGGCACTGGGGGCACCCGATAGCAGTGGATGGCAGCTGGTGGCACTGGGGGGGGGGCAGCTGATGGCACTGGGGGCAGCTAGTGGCACTGGGGGGGGGCAGCTGATGGCACTGGGGGGGCAGCTAGTGGCACTGGGGGCACCCGATAGCAGTGGATGGCAGCTGGTGGCACTGGGGGGGGCAGCTGATGGCACTGGGGGCAGCTAGTGGCACTGGGGGGCAAGCTAGTGGCACTGAGGGGGCAACTGATGGAATGGGGGAAACTGATGGCACGGGGGGGGGAGCTGATGAGTTTTTATAAAGAAAAATGTTCTTTTAATTAGCTTTTTGTTATTATAGTACTCGGTTGATCGTTGGCTTAATCAATAGAATACTCGATTACAAAAATAGTCGATAGCTGCAGACCTAGATGTCACATGGTCTAGACTAGGGTTGGACTGGGTATGAAACTATTGATCCCCAATTGATACCTTTGTACCCAGATTGATCCGATACCGGGATTTGCTACTGCACAGCCTAGTATCAGTAAGAGGACATGGCACGCTCTGCTCTCATCGTGCACCATGTTCTCCTCAGCAGCACAGTGAAGGAGGAAGAGGGGCTGTGAAGCTGCTGCTGCTGCCACTAATGCATATAATTAACCCTTAAATACAAATGTAGGCTGTGGATGCCGGCGGTATCACATACCCGGGACCCGGTCTCTACGACAGGGCACAGAGATCAGCCGAACCGCGCCAATTAATCCCTCAGGTGTGGCACCTGAGGAGTTAATTGATGGGGATCTCCGCACCATGTCATTGAGGCCGGGTGCCGAGTATGTGATATGGCTGGCACCCACAGCCTACATTTGCATGTAAAGATTAATCATATGCATTGGTGGCGCAGTGGCCTCCCCTCAGTATTATAATAATGTTCATTATATTCATTGGTGGAGCAGTGTGCACCCACCCTCACCCCACTATTATATTCATTGGTGGTCCAGTGGCCACAGGGTCCCCTCCTCTTAAGTAATCGTGGCAGTTTTGATTGGAGCCCCAGCAGTGAAATTGGCTACTGAAGCCTTCCATGGCTGCCATGGTAAGCTCCCTGCTGCTGTGTGCACAAAGCCCAGGGCAGCAGGGAGAGTGTAAAGTCCTATTCACCCTAATAGAGCTCTATTAGGGTGCATAGGACAAGGGATTAAAAGATTCCAGGTTCTAGCCCCTTAAGGGGGCAAGTAGTTAAAAAAAAAGTTACAAAAAACACCAAAATATTAACATTTTTAATCACGCCTTTTCCCATTTTTACATATAAAAGTGCGGACAGCACACATATGTCATCCCAGTGCTGTCTGCATCCGTGCAGCTGTTCGACAAATTATAATTATAACATGTCTTATTCTTGTCAGTTTTGCTGACAGGATTAGGCATTTCTATAACAGGGACTTAGGAAAGTGTGGAATGAACATGGCTGGTATCCGTACTTTGCGGTTCCACCGTGTGCATGAGGCCTTAAAGGGGTATTCCGGTTGTTAAACGTTATCCCCTATCCACAGCAAAGTGATGTGGTGGGGCGGGCCAGGAGATCGAAGCATGCCGTGGTGGGGCAGGCCAGGAGAGTGACGAGGTGGGGAAGGCCAAGAGAGTGACGCGTTTGGGCAGGCGAAGAGAGTGACACGGTGGGGCAGGCCAGGAGTGTGACATGGTGGGGCAGGCCAGGAGTGTGACACGGTGGGGCAGGCCAGGAGTGTGACTTGGTGTGGCATGCCAAGAGTGTGACTTGGTGGGGCATGACAGGAGTGTGACTTGGTGGGCCATGCCAAGAGTGTGACTTGGTGGGGCAGGCCAGGAGAGTGACTTGGTGGGGCATGCCAAGAGTGTGACTTGGTGGGCCATGCCAAGAGTGTGACTTGGTGGGGCAGGCCAGGAGTGTGCCGCGGTGGGGCATGCCAGGAGAGTGACACGTGGGGCATGCCAGGAGTGTGACTTGGTGGGGCATGACAGGAGTATGACTTGGTGGGGCATGCCAAGAGTGTGACTTGGTGGGGCAGGCCAGGAGAGTGACTTGGTGGGGCATGCAAGAGTGTGACTTGGTGGGGCATGCCAAGAGTGTGATTTGGTGGGGCATGACATGAGTGTGACTTGGTGGGGCATGCCAAGAGTGTGACTTGGTGGGGCAGGCCAGGAGTGTGCCGCGGTGGGGCATGCCAGGAGAGTGACACGTGGGGTATGCCAGGAGTGTGACTTGGTGGGGCATGACAGGAGTGTGACTTGGTGGGGCATGCCAAGAGTGTGACTTGGTGGGGCAGGCCAGGAGAGTGACACGTGGGCATGCCAGGAGAGTGACACGTAGGGCAGGCCAGGAGAGCATACCTCCCAACTTTGTAAAGAGACAAAGAGGGACATACAGTAGTCCCTGTCACAGTACAGGGATAATAAACACAGCGCAGTCCCCTCAAAGAAAGTTTAAAAAAAAACAAAAAAAAACTTATACTTACCTTTTTCCTAGCAGCAGAATCACCAGCAGGAGTTCTTCCTCTCTTGTCTAGAGGGGCGGAGCCAATGCTGACTGATGGCCGGCCCCGCCCAGACATGAGGCAGAAGGTACGGAGAGAGCTGCAGGGGGGGAAGGGTGGCAAGGGGGGGAGGATGAAAGAAGGAGGCAGCCGATTACGGCTGTCTGCTTCTTCTTGCAACAGGCAACTGTCTCTCTGTCCTATGGACGCAGAGACAGCTGCCAGAGACCGGGACATAGCTCCCCCGTATCGGGGCAGCCACTGCAATCCGGGACTGTCCCGCTGGATCCGGAACGGTTGGGAGGTATGGGAGAGTGACACCTGGGGCATGCCAGGGAGTGTGACTTGGTGGGGCAGGCCAGGAGAGTGACGATTTGACGATTCTGTAAAAAAACTAAATTGGCAAAGACCTCAAAAGCGAATAAATCAAATTCATTTGATGAGTTGCCCAGCCCTACTACAGGGTCCCTAGTCTTGTGACTGGTCAGGGGGGGACCCCAGTGATTTAAAAGTTATTCCCCCATCCTGTGAATAGGGGAACCGTCTCCTGTTACTTTGTTCACAATATATACAAGAGTGCAACCAGACCCACTTCACTGGTAAGAAAATGACTTTCACTACAGATTACATCATGTACATTTCTAGCAGGACATGGAATACATTTTTTTGCGGGAGTTCTTCTTTAACACACAGTTAAAGGGGTTGTCAAGGTTCAGAGCTGAACAGCAGCCTGAGCAGCCTACCTGACAAGAGCACTGGAGCATTTCAAAGGCATTTTGTGGGGTTCCGGTGACGTACTGGGCTCTGCTTGTGAATGTCAAAGTTTCATTCACGCCTTGTGAGCTCACAGTTTTCAACAAGTGAATATCCATTCGGTCTCTTTTTGTGACAGGGCGATGGAGGCCAGTTCCATTGGTGGTCTGTGGCGACGGCGCTCATGGCCGGACTGGAGGTAGGGGGTAAGCTTATTGGTGGAGGCGGCAGTTCCTGCCGGCGGACATCACCAATCAGCAGTACGTGTGGGCGGCAGTGCAGCGGACAGGGAGAACGGCTCTCCTCCTCTATGGAGCGGACCCAGGCAGCAGCTGAATATTAGGGACGTGCGGGCTGGCGGCATTCAGCTTCACTTCAGCTTAACTCCGGCAGCCTGCCTCACACTTAAATCGCAGGATCAGGCGCAGGCTAATTAAAAGCCCTGCTGGCCAGCTTGATTTTTGACAGATTCGCTTTATAAGACGCAGACCCTTTTTCCACCACTTTGAGGGAAAACAAGTGCGTCTTATAAAGCGAAAAATACGGTATATGTTTCTACACATTTTTGTGCAGGACAGAAAAGCGTGATATGCTACATTATTCTGTCCTGCAAAAAAATTACAGACACGTAAACAGTGACAAATGGAGTCAAAAGTGAGTACTTTTATAGTCTATCGGTACGTCAAGCCACACGTTTCTATACGTTTTTTCTGTTTACAAATGTATCTGCTTGACGTACAGAAAAAATGAGGTGTGAACAGCACCCAAGCTGAGAGACGGCTGCGACGTTACTGCGTGCACCGGTGCCTTCTCAAACAGCTGATCAGCAGGATACCCTAGGTCAGTGGTGGCGAACCTATGGCACGGGTGCCAGAGGCGGCACTCAGAGCCCTCTCTGTGGGCACCCGCACCCTGGAAAATATCTATGTTGTACCAATATGCCTTAGAATTTTCCTGCCATTCATCTGCACAGGACGCACTATGAACAGCACAGGCAGTGCACTGAATGTAGGCAGGCTGTTATAGCTAAATGATAATGTACATGGAGGATACACTATATTGGTATTCAGGGTAAATTGCCATGTTGGCACTTTGCTATAAATAAGTGGGTTTTGGGTTGCAGTTTGGGCACTCGGTCTGTAAAAGGTTCGCCATCACTGCCCTAAGTCATCAGTAGTAAAGTCTTGGAAAATCCATTTAAGGAGACTGTCCTGTTACTGTTCCCAACTGTCTGTGGAGTTACTTTGCAAACTGTATATAGCTACCGATAACCACTACACCCTGTGCCATCACATGGCGGGTATTCAACAAGATTACGCCCTCGGTCAGACTGTAACTATACGCTTGTCCTGCAATCGGATTAAACCATTGTACAAACTTAGAGGGTTGTGCCAAGCATAAAGGTTATCCTACAGTTTGTCCACAGGATAGGGGATTACTAACTTGTCGGTGGGGGGACGCTTAGACCCTCACCAATCCCAAGCAGGTGCCCCCATCCTGATGAAGTAGTGACAGACCATGCGACTGCTATGGGGCCCAGGGCAAGAGGGGGCCCAGTCTTAGTTGGGATTATCTCCTCTTCTACTGGGGGTGAAAACTTGATCATTGAAAGGGGTTTAAGCGGAAATTCTTCGGTCCTGTGTGAGGGACCTGGTTTGATCCTTGTTATGGGACCCTTACCTCTCTATGTATGCCACTGCCTGCCACTCATTCATTCTCTATCGCAGTGATTTTCAACCAGTGTGCCTCCAGCTGTTGCAAAACTACAACTCCCACCATGCCCTTCTGTAGGCTGATAGCTGTAGGCTGCCTGGGCATGATGGGAGTTGTAGTTTTGCAACAGCTGGAGGCACACTGGTTGAAAATCACTGCTCTATCGGACCTTCGGGGGACAGCAAAGTACTACTCTCAGCTAAAGCAGGTAGTCCCACACCGAATGAATGGAGCGGCAGGGTGCATGCTCGGCATAGGATGCCCATTCTCAGTATTGGTGGGGGTTCAAGAAGTCAGGCCTCCACGACCAATTAGCTAAAAAAAAAAAAGGGGGATCATTTTAATATTTGGCACAACCCCTTTAACCTTGCAGTGCCATCCTCTGGTAGGTACCTAATGGCCATGGGCACTAGTTATGTGGCACGGTTTTTGTAGGGTTAATAACTGTGCTGCTGGTACTGATTATAGAGGTAGTCTCCTCCGGCAATTTCTGGCTGTATATCATCGATACCTCAGGTACCGCAGCCATTCGTGCTCTTATACTCTGTATACAGACTACAACCTCTGACAAGAAAACAACTGGTTTCCAATGGCTCCGTCAATTTGCAGTGACGTCAGCAGGGGGCCTCCCCCTTCGCTCCACCCTGCCGAGGGATCACGTGAGCGGAGTCGTGCTCCTGGTAAACATGGAGGAAGGTATCGAGCTTGAATTTAGTAAGTTTTTATCAGAGAGAGCGAGGAGCGCGTTACCGGCGGAGGACCCAGAGGAGGAGTACGGCAGCCTCACAGAATGCGGCGAAGAGGAGGTTAGAATGTCCGGGCTAGGAGTGGGTATCAGGCCGGTTACAGGGCGGCTGCTGAATGCTTCACCCGTTGCTAGGTGACCGAGTGCATGACAGTACGAGATGCTGCAGTCCTAGTCACATGTGTGCAATGCACCAATCAGAGGCTAGCTTTCATTTGTCAGCGCAGTTTGTGGAAAGAAACTTTAACTCTAGTTACTATGACGACGAGAGGGAACGACGTCTTCCCGTGTTATCACTGAACAGTCCGGTCAATGCAGCTTTGTGGTGGTTTTGGGCACCAGATTTCTTCCTCCTCCTGCTACTTTTTTGACGCCTGTGAAATGTTTGCAATAAATATATATATATATATATATATATATATATATATATATAAATAAATAAAAATATATATTTTTTTATGTAGAGATATATACAACTGGTGACATTAGCTGTCATTTCTGTAAATGGTGTATTTGGCACAACTTTCCAGGCAAGCTAGACACTGTACAAACTCACACTGATAAACTCATGGTTGACAAATATATTTAAAGTAATAGTTTTATAGAAAAAAGTGTGTACATTATTAATAAATTAGGTGTGTATTATGTAATTAGCACAGAATTCTAGGAGTTGCCAGGAGATGTGCCAGACCTTCCAGAAGGTATCACTTTTTGTAGAAGAGTTGGCACTTCTCCTGGCAACTCCCGGAATTCAGTCCTAAGCACATGTGACGCTGAGATGGTACATCCTCAGAGGGATGCAGACATGGGATTCAGCCAGTTCCCTCAGGTTCCCCAGATCAGGTTGTTAAAATTACTGCGGCAGCTGGAGATGAGCCCTTCCATTTCATAGTTTAGCTCCTTAGGCTTTTTAAAAGTTGGGTGGTATGTGTGTAGTGTATATGTGGTGTATTTATGTATGTGTACCATGTATATGTATGTATTTGTGTTGCATATATGTGATGTATGTGTAAACGTGTCATGACGCCGCATGTCCGCCGTTGAGTAGGGAACCTGTTGTTAAAATTTTGACTCCCACCCCTGGAGGGATGGGGTGCGCCAGCACGTAAAAGGGATTGTGCGCTGTCTTTAAAAGGGGCATGATGCCCCCTGCTGATGGATGTGGTACATGTTGCTGTCAGGATGCTCTGCATGGTGCATCAGTATTACGCCTCATACACACAACCATATTTTGGGTCTGTGTCCGATCCGTATTTTTTCATTTATACGGGGCACAGGAAAATGCGGACAGCACACATATGTCATCCCAGTGCTGTCTGCATCCGTGCAGCTGTTCGACAAATTATAATTATAACATGTCTTATTCTTGTCGGTTTTGCTGCCAGGATTAGGCATTTCTAAAACAGGGACTTAGGAATCTGTGGAATGAACATGGCTGGTATCCGTACTTTGCGGTTCCACCGTGTACATGAGGGGTATTCCAGTTGTTAAACGTTATCCCCTATCCACAGGAAAGTGATGTGGTGGGGCAGGCCAGGAGATTGACGCATGCCGCGGTGGGGAAGGCCAAGAGAGTGACGCGTTTGGGCAGGCGAAGAGAGTGACACGGTGGGGCAGGCCAGGAGAGTGACGCGGTGGGGCATGCCAGGAGAGTGACATGTGGGGCAGGCCAGGACTGTGACGATTTGACGATTCTGTAAAAAAACTAAATTGTCAAAGGCCTCAAAAGCGAATAAATCAAATTAATTTGATGAATTTCCCAGCCCTAGTACAGGGTCCCTAGTCTTGTGACTGGTCAGGGGGGGAACGCCAGTGATCTAATAGTTATTCCCCCATCCTGTGAATAGGGGATAACATTTAACAAACGGCATACCTCTTTAAAGGGATTCTGCAGTTGTTTAAAACTGATGATCTATCCCCTGGATAGATCATCAGCATCTGATCGGCGGCGGTCCGACACCCGGGACCTCTGCTGATCAGCTGTTCAAGAAGGCAGTGGCGCCACGGCCTTCTCTGTGTTTTCCTCGGGCCCAGTGATGTCACGACTAGTATCACTGGCCTGGGCGGGGCTAAGCTCTGTTCACATGAATGGAGCTTAGCCCCGCCCAGGCCAGTGATAGTAGTCTTGACGTAACTAAGCCTGAGGAAAACACAGAGAAGGACGCGGCGCTCCTGGAGCGCCGCTGCCTTCTCAAACAGCTGATTGGCGGGGGTCCCGGGTGTCGGACCGCCGCCGATCAGATGCTGATGATCTATCCAGAGGATAGATCATCAGTTTTAAACAACTGCAGAACCCCTTTAAAGGAATTCCCCCATGCAAGTTTTTTATTTTTTTAACCAGGGCTACGGATGGATCCAAGAGAGAAAGAGTCCTGCCTTTAGATCTCACCTTTCTTTATGATCTACTCCACAAAACGTTATCAAAAACTTCATGTGTGAATGTAGTCAACATAAACTACTCCAAAATCTGCAGCACACAAAAAGTTGCAGTTTTTTTAAAAGTAACATAGTAACATAGTTTATAAGGCCGAAAAAAGACATCTGTCCATCCAGTTCGGCCTGTTTTCCTACAAGTCTATGACATAAAACACCCTAAAAGAATCCCCACTGGATTAAAAGAAACACAAGAACAGAATGGGGCAGATTTCTCAGTGTCATCATGCCAGTTTTCGGGGGGAGGGGGTAAAACAACAGAATAACCCCATGCTGTCTTTTTGGCTACCTGCATTTTTGCCATGTTTTTGCATTTTTGTGGTGTTTTTTCATGGTGTTTTTCCCCTATAGAGAAGTAGTTGGCAAAACAGTGCTAAGAGCTCCAGCATTCTACTAGTTTGAAAAGGAGCCAGGAAGACCAAAACCACCACCCAATGAACAAAAACACCGGTGGCAAAAAAATACCACGTGTGTCCTGTGTTTTGTATTTCCCATCAGCTGGCATCTGGAGCTGGTGTTTTTATGGCAAAAAATGCACCAAAAAGGAAGGTGCAAAAAACATGCACTAAAAATGCAAATCTACAGAAAAACACCAGCAAAAACCTACACGTGAACCCACTGTTACAACTACATTTCACACTTGGGTGCTGGATTTCTTTCCTTTCCCTAGTTTAATACTACATCATAGTGACCACGCTGAGCTTTTACTGCTCTGCCGTACTAATACAATTTCCAGTAAAATTTATTATCCAAATATTGATCTCAAGAATCGCTGTGGTGGGTGAATTACTGGTGTCTATGTACGATATATATATATACTATAAAAACCGAAGCTGCACGTCTTCCTCTATCAGGTTATATGAAGATAATAGAGATAGTCTCATCCCCTGATCACTGCATGATGGGCTTATCTCGCTCTGGAGTTTCATGCAGTGTACTTGAGTAACCCCATCCTATAAGGCAGGGTTCACATCACATTTTTCCCAACCACTTAACGTATACAAAAAACGTATATATTAAACGGATGCCTCAGACTGATGCCATACAGTGGCATCCGTTCACCATAGAGTTCACTTATTAAAAAAAAAAAAAACGTTACCATTGTAAAAAAAGTATATACTTTTTTTTTTTTTTACTGGACTCTATACAAGAACGTGATGTGCTGTTTTTTTGTATCCTTTTTTTTCTAACGTATACGTCAAACGGAGGCATAAAACGTGAGGTGAACCCAGCCTTACACTTTTTACCTGACGCTATGTGAGCTCATTCTGTGTATGCATCAGGAAAGAGCCCTCTGTATAGGTCGAACATAGTCATAGCCATTTACAGTTAGGCCAGAATTGAAGTGACACAAGTTTTGTTATTTTAGCTGTTTACTAAAACATGTTCAGAAATACAATTATATATAAAATATGGGCTGAAAGTGCACACTCCCAGCTGCAATATGAGAGTTTCCACATCCAAATCGGAGAAAGAGTTTAGGAATCATAGCTCTGTAATGCATAGCCTCCTCTTTTTCAAGGGACCAAAAGTAATTGGACAATGGACTCTAAGGGCTGCAATTAACTCTGAAGGCGTCTCCCTCGTAAACCTGTAATCAATGAAGTAGTTAAAAGGTCTGGGGTTGATTTCCAGGTGTGTGGTTTTGCATTTGGAAGCTGTTGCTGTGACCAGACAACATGCGGTCAAAGGAACTCTCAATTGAGGTGAAGCAGAACATCCTGAGGCTGAAAAAAAAAGAAAAAATCCATCAGAGAGATAGCAGACATGCTTGGAGTAGCAAAATCAACAGTCGGGTACATTCTGAGAAAAAAGGAATTGACTGGTGAGCTTGGGAACTCAAAAAGGCCTGGGCGTCCACGGATGACAACAGTGGTGGATGATCGCCGCATACTTTCTTTGGTGAAGAAGAACCCGTTCACAACATCAACTGAAGTCCAGAACACTCTCAGTGAAGTAGGTGTATCTGTCTCTAAGTCAACAGTAAAGAGAAGACTCCATGAAAGTAAATACAAAGGGTTCACATCTAGATGCAAAACCATTCATCAATTCCAAAAATAGACAGGCCAGAGTTAAATTTGCTGAAAAACACCTCAAGAAGCCAGCTCAGTTCTGGAAAAGTATTCTATGGACAGATGAGACAAAGATCAACCTGCTACCAGAATGATGGGAAGAAAAAAGTTTGGAGAAGAAAGGGAACGGCACATGATCCAAGGCACACCACATCCTCTGTAAAACATGGTGGAGGCAACGTGATGGCATGGGCATGCATGGCTTTCAATGGCACTGGGTCACTTGTGTTTATTGATGACATAACAGCAGACAAGAGTAGCCGGATGAATTCTGAAGTGTACCGGGATATACTTTCAGCCCAGATTCAGCCAAATGCTGCCAAGTTGATCGGACGGCGCTTCATAGTACAGATGGACAATGACCCCAAGCATACAGCCAAAGCTACCCAGGAGTTCATGAGTGCAAAAAAGTGGAACATTCTGCAATGGCCAAGTCAATCACCAGATCTTAACCCAATTGAGCATGCATTTCACTTGCTCAAATCCAGACTTAAGACGGAAAGACCCACAAACAAGCAAGACCTGAAGGCTGCGGCTGTTAAAGGCCTGGCAAAGCATTAAGAAGGAGGAAACCCAGCGTTTGGTGATGTCCATGGGTTCCAGACTTAAGGCAGTGATTGCCTCCAAAGGATTCGCAACAAAATATTGAAAATAAAAATATTTTGTTTGGTTATGTTTATTTGTCCAATTACTTTTGAGCTCCTAAAATGTGGAGTGTTTGTAAAGAAATTTGTACAATTCCTACATTTTCTATCAGATATTTTTGTTCAACCCTTCAAATTAAACGTTACAATCTGCACTTGAATTCTGTTGTAGAGGTTTCATTTCAAATCCAATGTGGTGGCATGCAGAGCCCAACTCGCGAAAATTGTGTCACTGTCCAAATATTTCTGGCCCTAACTGTATCTAAGGAAGACCAAAGGATTGTCCTTTTGGCCTGTGTCATGGTGAAATGCGTTGGAATATCTTAAGGTAAGCAGAGCAGACTTCACTTTTCTATACAGTGACTAGTGAGCAACTGCTGAAAGAGTACACCGCCATTTTTTGTGGTCGCTGCATGGCTATACAGTGGTGTATATCCGAGGTACCATATATACACCAGAGAATACTCCCCACAGCCTAATCTACAGTAACGGGCCCTACGGGCAGAAGAGGACAGGCCCTGCCAGCAAGCAGGCCACAGCCTACATGGTGGGACGGAGCAGACCCGCTGGCTGGACCTGCCAGGAAGAAGGCAGCGGGAGGTGGCTCATGGCCGCTGCTGTAGCAACTGCATAATCCTATCTACTTTTTCCTTTCTACAGGAGATAGACAGGCCCGGTTGGATTCTATCCGCTCTCATATATTTGATCATTTTTGTTTCCAGGCTATAGAAGAATTTCCAGAATCCGTACTTTCATTTTTACAGTTGGTTAAACAAAGGAGTGAAAATGCTGAAAAACTGATTTTACAAGACTTGGATTCTACTGACACGTGGAGTGAATATTTTCCAGGTACTGGTTCTTGTGTAGCTTTATTCCTGGCCATAAACTGGTCACTCAGATGCATCTGCAGAGAACAGTGGGTGGGGGCAGAATAAGGGACACTTTGCCTTGCCCAGAATGGATCATGTAGGGGTCGCTAAGCGACACTATAAAAGGGGCATTTGGGGTTGGCACTCTTATGAAGACACTGTTGCTGGCATTGGCAA
The DNA here is from genome assembly GCA_900303285.1 of Rhinella marina. Taxonomy (NCBI): domain Eukaryota; kingdom Metazoa; phylum Chordata; class Amphibia; order Anura; family Bufonidae; genus Rhinella; species Rhinella marina. Next base: position 14,346 of record ONZH01002502.1, read on the forward strand.
ACTATCGTTGGTAAGTGAGCTGTGGGTATTTTTAAAATGCTAAGTATTGCAAACAGTGGGGACGTTTTTAAAAATATTCTAGAGTCTCAGGATATTCATTTAAATTAATAACAGTTCCAAATGATAGTACAAAAAGACCAAACAGTCAATCGGGTACTGAATGCCTGGTCCAGAGACTATGTTTATAGCAGACCTCGAGGACTACACACTATACAATCTGAACTTCGGTCTTTGTTTTACACACACATGGAGATTTGGGCCTTGTTTCCTGCAAGTGAACTTTGGCCATCCATCCAGAACATTTGATGACCCAGCAACAATAGGGCCCACTAAAGCTGGATTAAAGGAATTTACTATATACTATTTGACTTCATGAATACATATCTAATATTTTTCTGTATGCATATGTCAATTGTTATAATATTCTCTTTTTATATAGTATCTAAACTTCAGCCCGGTGATAATCATGATTATTTTGCTCAACTGGCATCTGAGTACAATGAAGAACCAGAGACATTTAAGAAAAGGGTATGTTATGGATGATACTTTCCATATGAATGGATGCTTTTGTATATTTCATATACAGTATGAGAAGGCTGCATTGCACCAGTTAAAAAAAAAAAAATGAAAATGTTTAAAAAGTGATCCTACTCTTATAGATTTTTTCTATGAAAAGTTGTGTAGATCACGTCCCTTTTAAAAATAATCTCTCCTCCGCTGGCATCTTATGTGCCACAATCATTAAGAGGTGCACGCCTCTTAATATTTGTGGTGTGGTTCCGTGTGCGAAATCGGAGATCTACACCAGCAAGGGATTATTACGGATCACTGTGCTTGATCCGAGAAGCTCACAGCAGGTCCTATACCTGTCCATTTTTGTGCATGAGAATAGCCCTTTCTGTTGGTGGGAGTGAGAAAAAATGGGATGCACATGGAAGTTATGCATTTTTCAAGAATCCATTATTTCAAGGATGTGGATATGACATGAGGTCTTAGGGCAGTGATGGCGAACCTCTTAGAGATACCCACTTATTTATCGCAAAGTGCCAACACACCAATTTAACTTAAATACCAATAATAGTATATCTTCCATGTACCTTCTCATTTTTGCCACCACTGCCTTAGAGGAGGAGAGACTCTAGAGGAGTATAAATAACGTGACAGATCCATTACATCTTCAGTCTTCTTTTGAGACCTGTTTACCAAACCAGACCCCTGTTGTGCTCTTAGGCTTTGTTCAAAACTATAAATCACGAGAGAAAGGTGAACTGGTAGACATCTAAACTTAAAAGGAATCAGTGCCTAAGAAAGGTTACAAACGACAAATAATAAGTATCTTTATTTCAATTATAATATAAAAGGCAGGGCACTGTCCAAATACATAAGGCAGATAACCCCGTAGTCACCTGATACTGGCCACAAGGACATAGACACAGTGTTAACTGATCAGTTATAGCTAAACACACTGGCTGTATAGTCCAAGGTCCATCGCTGAATCATTCCCTGGGTAAATAGCCCGAAACATTAAAGGGTTTCTGTCACCAGTTTTTTCGGTATGAATCAGGCTGACATTAGAGATGTGCTAATGTCACCTGATTCCAAATATATATCTGTTTTATTTACTGATGCCCCCATTTTTATATAAAATGAACTTTTATTTTATGCTAATAAGGCTCCTAGGTGCAAGGGGCGTTACCTCTGCTCCTAGAGGCTCTGTTGATTGACAGGCCAAGGCAGAGAAGAAACACTCCATTCACCATAGCTTTTAAGGACCTTCAATGATGTCATGACCATGTGATCAGTCACATGGTTAGGATCACACAAACAGCCTGTCTCCTCCTACACCATGTGACTGATCACATGGTCATGACATCATTGAAGGTCCTTAAAAGCTATGGTGAATGCAGTGTTTCTTCTCTGCCTGGTCCTGTCAATCAACAGAGCCTCTAGGAGCAGAGGTAACGCCCCTTGCACCTAGGAGCCTTATTAGCATAAAATAAAAGTTCATTTTATATAAAAATGGGGGCACCAGTAAATAAAACAGATATATATTTGGAATCAGGTGACATTAGCACATCTCTAATGTCAGCCTGATTCATACCGAAAAAACTGGTGACAGAAACCCTTTAAGGGGGTCATTTACAATGCTGAAATATGACTATATTAGTATTTCAGGCGCAGATATTGGTGCAACGGTTAGTTGCGCCACTATCTGTGACTTCGCCACGCTCACGCCAGGTCTAAAATTGTGGGCGGGGAAGGGGATGGGCACGCAGGCCCCTCACATATACCATTTTCTATGCTGGTTTAGGCGTAGAAAGTGGTCTAAATGTAAGACAGCTAGGAAACTGTCTTACATTTAGAACTGGCGCTGGATCTGGCGAAATTATGGAGAGGCCTGCGCCTCATCATAACTCTGGTGGATCCACCACCAACTATGGGCCTTTATTAAGACTGGGATCTAAAACGCTGGTCTTAATAAATGTGCCCCTAAAGGTCCATTCACACGTCCACAACTGTTTTACGGTCCTCAAATTGCGGATCCTCAAAACACAGACACCAACCGTATGCGTTCCACTGTTTGCAGATCACACATGGCCGGCACTATGATAGAAATGACTTTTCTTGTCCGTTGCTGCGGACAAGAATAGGATATGTTCTATTTTTTAGCGGGGCCGCGGAAAGAAAGTAGCATGCGGACAGCACACAGTGTGCTGTCCGCATCCTTTGTAGCCCCATTAAAAATTAATGAGTCCGCACCCGCTCCGCAAAATTGCGGAACGGTGCGGGCCAATTTTGCAATCCTGTGAACAGACCACAGTTTCGATGGTTTGAAATGACACTTAGGTGCCTCTCACCTCCCTGGAGTTGTGTGACATTCATCATCCGGTTCCGCAATGCATTGTTCACAATGAATCAGTCATCAGTGTGGGATGTGGCCAAAGGACGACCACTTCTATGCCTTTCTGTGACTCTTCCAGTCTCTCTGTTGCAACCCACTGATGACACTCTGTGACACTCTAAGCTCAGTGGCCACTTCCGTCTGAGAACAGCCTGCATGAAGCCTTGCAATAGCGACATACGTTTGATCAGTTGTTAGGTGTCGTCTTGGTCTCATGATGTCAAAATGTGAAGAGCACGATGAGGAGGACTTTCCTTGCTGTCTTACATTTAGACCATTTTCTACTCCTAAACCAGGAGTAGAAAATGGTATATGTGTCGGGTCTCCCATCCCGTTCCCATCCCCATCCATGCCACGCCTACGTTTTTAGACCTGAGTGGGGAGAAGTCGCAGATTGCGGTGTAAAGAACCTTTGTGCTGCAATCTGCGCCAGAAATATGCCTAATTTAGGTGTATTTCTGCTTAAAGGGGTTTTCCAGGATTTTACCACTGATGACCTATCCTCAGGATAGTTCATCAGTATCTGATCGGTGGAGGTCCGACACCTGGGACTCCCGCCGATCAGCTGTTTGAGAAGGCACCGGTGCTCCAGTGAGCATTGCGGCCTACTCTCAGCTTTTCCTCGGTCAGTGACGGCACATTCATCAGTTATGTGACCTAGGAGCAGTTCATCCCCATTAAAGTGAATGAGGCTGAGTGCGATACCAAGCACAGCCGCTGTACAATATACAGCACTGTGCTTGATGAGCTGAGAGCTAAATCCCGGAAAACCCCTTTAATAAATGAACCCCTTAGTGTTTCAGTCTGTTTAGCCAGGGAAATATCAAGTGATGGATCTTGGATTACCCACCTAGCGTGTTTAGCTATAACTGATCAGTTAACACTGGCATTCAGGTAGCCTGTGTTGGAACAGGCTGCCGGATCTCTGAATGCTGGTGTGATACTAGACTTTAACACAGCTTTTTGTTTTATTGATACGTGTCTGTTTTCTTGCTTTAGGTTTTGGCTGACATAGAAGAAGAAGACAGAAAAGATCTGCTCAGTGGTGAAGAGGCAATTGTCAGAAAAGAAGATCCCGAGCCTGCAGATAAAATAGGTCCTGGATATTTTTTTACTGTATGCTGTCTTTAAAATCTAAGCTTTCTCTAGATGTTCATACGGTATATAAGCATTTCATTAGAGACCTCATGTCCAGAAAATGCTATAGTTTACATTTTTTTTCAAGTAAGTATAATTCAGTAGTCAATGGGATGCACTCTAGGCTGGTAGATTCAGGAAGGAGGTGCTTGCAAAAATATAACATATATTAAGAAAGAAATCCAGCACTCTCCCAATTTGATGCAAAAGTGAAAAACTTGTTTTTATTGACAGTCCAAAGAAACGGATATAACGTACACTACCGTTCAAAAGTTTGGGGTCACCCAGACAATTTTGTGTTTTATTTGAAATAATAATTTTCTCCTTCAAACTTTGCTTTTGTCAAAGAATGCTCCATTTGCAGCAATTACAGCATTGCAGACCTTTGGCATTCTAGCTGTTAATTTGCTGAGGTAATCTGGAGAAATGTCACCCCATCCTTCCAGAAGCCCCTCCTACAAGTTGAATTGGCTTGATGGGCACTTTTTGCGTACCATACAGTCAAGCTGCTCCCACCACAGCTCAATGGAGTTGAGATCTGGTGACTTTGCTGGCCACTCCATTACAGATAGAATACCAGCTGCCTGTTTCTTCCCTAAATAGTTCTTGCATAATTTGGAGGTGTGCTTTGGGTCATTGTCCTGTTGTAGGAGGAAATTGGCTCTAATCAAGCGCTGTCCACAGGGTATGGCATGGCGTTGCAAAATGGAGTGATAGCCTTCCTTATTCAAAATCCCTTTTACCTTGTACAAATCTCCCACTTTACCAGCAGCAAATCAACCCCAGACCGTCACATTACCTCCACCATGGTTGACAGATGGCATCAGGCACTCTAGCATCTTTTCAGTTGTTCTACGTCTCACAAATGTTCTTCTATATGATCCAAACACCTCAAACTTCGATTTGTCTGTCCATAACACTTTTTTCCAATCATCCTCTGTCCAATGTCTGTGTTCTTTTGCCCATATTAATCTTTTCCTATTATTAGCCAGTCTCAGATATGGCTTTTTCTTTGCCACTCTGCCCTGAAGGCCCGGAGTCGCCTCTTCACTGTAGATGTTGATACTGGCGTTTTGTGGGTACTATTTAATGAAGCTGCCAGTTGAGGACCTGTGAGGCGTCTATTTCTCAAACTAGTGACTCTAATGTACTTGTCTTGTTGCTCAGTTGTGCAGCGGGGCCTCCGACTTCTCTTTCTACTCTGGTTAGAGCCTGTTTGTGCTGTCCTCTGAAGGGGGTAGTACACACCGTTGTAGGAAATCTTCAGTTTCTTGGCAATTTCTCGCATCGAATAGCCTTCAATTCTAAGAACAAGAATAGACTGTCGAGTTTCACATGAAAGTTCTCTTTTTCTGGCCATTTTGAGAGTTTAATCGAACCCACAAATGTAATGCTCCAGATTCTCAACTAGCTCAAAGGAAGGTCAGTTTTATAGCTTCTCTAACCAGAAAAACAGTTTTCAGTTGTGCTAACATAGTTGCACAAGAGTTTTCAAGGGTTTTCTAAACATCCATTAGCCTTCTTACACAGTTAGAAAACACAATGTACCATTAGAACACTGGAGTGATGGTTGCTGGAAATGGGCCTCTATACACCTATGTAGATATTGCATTAAAAACCAGACGTTTGCAGCTAGAATAGTCATTTAGCACATTAACAATGTATAGAGTGTATTTCTGATTAATTTAATGTTATCTTCATTGAAAAAAAACTGTGCTTTTCTTTAAAAAATAAGGACATTTCTAAGTGACCCTAAACTTTTGAACGGTAGTGTATATGAAATGGTAGCTTGATATTTCAGGATAGTTCGGTCCTCGTGGATCGTAATCTTCTGTGCTGCAGAAGACTGAAAGCAGCGCTCATACATGCTAGCACTGGGAAGAAAATTAAGGTCCGTGAGGTCCAAAACATCCAGAAATATCAAGCCACCATTTCCTATACATTATAATCGTATCTTTGGATTCTATAGAAATTTCATGTATGCACCGACAGTATCAATAAAAACATGTTTTTCACTGTTGCATCAAATTGGGAGAGTGCTGTATTTCTTTCTTAATATGAAGTAAGTATATTGAACCATAGAAGTTGCCATTGTGGAGACATATTCTTCCAGTTCTTCAAAGGTGTTTTCTGGGCTTTTTCTATTGATGACTTATCCTCAAGATAGGTCATTAATATCAGATCGGTGGAGGTGCGGCACCCCAGCTGATCAGCTGTATGGGAAGACAGCATGCCCAGTGCACACATACCGTCTCCCTTCTCTCTTCCTGCTTGCTGCTGTAGGTCTATGGAACAGCAGCAGTGGACAGGAAAAGAGAAGGGAGACGGCACGTGCACACTGAGGATAGGTCAACAATAGAAAAAGCCAGAACTACCCCGTTAAATAAACACCTGGTAATGGACATAAATCTAATGTGAACATATGCTGAAAATTTCACTTTTGACTCCATGTTTTCTGTCAAACTATTTCATTTTTCATGTTGGACATCCATCATGTACATAGTTGTATTACTGTGATTCTCTAGTGGTGAGAGATTTACAGCTTCTTACTTTCAGTAATAGAGAGAGGTCTTCTTTATTAGCTAAAAGGGCATTTAAAGGGCTTGTCCAGTTTCACAAGTAAACTGATCAACACAACTGATTTCAGGTAATTAGTTACCTGACAGATTCCATGGCACAGATCCGATTCTTCCAGTAGGGCTCTATTTTCCTGACATTACGTCAACATCATGTGACCGCTGAAGCCAATTACTGGCCTCAGCAGTGCCATAAAGAGGACAGTTATTGGTTGCAGTGTTCACATGTTGTTGACGTGACATCACTGCTACAGCCGGGTAAACAGCCCTGGAGCTGTGTCGTAGCATCTGTTATGTAAGTACTGATCTATTCTTTACTGCAGGTGCTGTCCGGTTCTCTTCTGAAACTGGACAACCCCTTTAACTATGATAAAGGGTTGACTGATAGCAGACAGTTTAATGTCTACATAACATATTTGCCTTTGTCGGTGGTATAAAGTGGCATGGACTGTGCTTGGAATATGAGATTAGAACACCATGGCTGCTTTATTCCATAAACTGCGCCACTCTTGGGCATGGGTTGTGTGCAGTATTGCCACTCATTCGCAGACAGCCTATGGCTGTGAGTGTCGCTGTTTCTGGAATAATGTGGTCATGGTTTATCAATTTCATGCTGAACTTCTTGTGGTCATCCAGAGCTGTACAGTATGTTATAAATGATGATACCTTCCATATAATCATGTGCTGCAGATATGGCTCTAAAGTGGTGTGTGCACTTATGTCTAGATTGAGTGGAGCAAATAGCGAAGTTTGTGTGGATGTTGACCTCCCGCTTTTGCACTGACTGTCATTGTGTTTGATTGCAGATGGCACTGATGAGGTTATAAACCTTTCTTATCTTGAGGTAGAAGAAAGCTGTAGACAGAAACTGCAGGAGTGGGAAATAGAACAAGAGAAGCATGAGGACATGAATAGAGCCGCACTCAATGATCAGAAAGCTGTCCTAGAGAAAGAAATCAAAGAGCAAGATGAAAAGCGAGAAAATTGGAAGAAGGAGTTTGAGAAAGAGCTCTTAACACTTAATACCCTCCAGCAAGTAAGTCAGAAATGCTATTGTACATGAGTGCTGAGAAATCTGCCTTAAAGGAGAATATGCTGTGTACTCTTACAGGGAGATTCCTTGGGGGAGATTTATCAAACTGGTGTAAAGTAGAACTGGCTTAGTTGCCCATAGCAACCAATCAGATTCCACCTTTCATTTTTCACAGCTCCTTTTGAAAATGAAAGGTGGAACCTGATTGGTTGCTATGGGCAACTTAAGGCTGAGTTCACATCACCATTTAGATTTCCGTTCTTCAGATCTGTCAGGAGAAGAGAAAAAAAACAGGATCCTGTGAAAAAAACGGATCCTATGCATAACTGTTGCAACAGCATATGTTTTTTTAACAGGATCCAGTTGATGCAGAAAACTGGAGTCACATTTCCAGACAAAGTTTTAGGTTTAAAGATGCGCCAAATCTAGCAAACATCGTATCCTGTTTGATAAATTTGGCGCAGCATATGCCAACACAAGCTCAATTAAAAGAGACTTCAGATATTACAACTCATGATTAATTATCCCCAAAGTATTCATCTAGACGGTAACCATAGCGCGATATGGCTTCTGAACTTCCCACCATTTTGTTTAAGGTTATATGAAGTTACTCAATAGATTACTTGTGAAATACTGAAATCTTGGATTTCGGACTGTTTGTACTCTCCCTAGCACGCACCCAGTGCTATTTGGCATTCACAGTTGTTTTGCCTGAGCTTTACTAAGCGGTGAGTTTGGCCAAGCTTGATGTACAATGTCCATACTATGACTGCTCTTGACTGGGAGTCTGCACATAGTGTTCCTAGAGGCTGATCTCACTTGTTGTTCTGAATGGCAAGTTGTATTTGCAGGCACTACACGCGTTTGTTTCTTAGCGGATTTAAAGAGGTTGTCTGAATTTAGATGGCACCTCAACATGTTTACCCAGCAGCAAGACCTTGTTACATATTGCAGCCTCTGAAGACCAATGATTTGTGCCAAAAGACCAGCTCATCTGCACAAAGAGGGTACAGAACCACCACCAGATATCCAGTCATATGTCAAATCACCTGCAGCTTACTGTCATCCGTTCTTAATATTAGCAACACCGTGTCCTGGTTAATAAATGTCAAGCTGTGTTGCTGTTTAGTCATATCTCTTTAAGTGCAGGTTCACCATTAACGTGTCATTAGGTCAATATCCAGAGCAGCATAATAAGTGGTTTATGGAGTATACTTTTACTGCTTTTTGTTACTGCATTGTTTTGCACTGAAAAGGGGAAAAGGGTGTTTCTGACTACACTAAGGGCCATTTTACAAGGGCTAGTGATCGGGAATAAAAACTGCTCATTCCTGGTCTTTGCCCCATTTATACCTGCCATCAGTCACCAGACAAATACTTGTATGTTGGATAATCGCATCTTTAATGCCGCATCAAGAATAGTCATTTGTCTGCAGCAATGGTAGAAAATGGTAGAAAACCCATAGAGACGTTTACCACCACATATGGGGTATTTGTGTAAACTGCAGAATCAGAGTAATGTATATTGAGGTTTAGTTTTCTGTTAACCCTTGCTGTGTTGCAAGAAAAAATTATTAACATGAAAAGTCTGCTTAAAAAATGAAATTTTGAAATTTCGTCTCCATTTACCTTTAATTCTTGTGGAACACCTAAAGGGTTAACAAAGTTTGTAAAGTCAGTTTTGAATAATTTGAGGGGTGTAGTTTCTAAAATGGGGTCATTTATGGGTGGTTTCCATTACGTAAGCCCCTCAAAATCACTTTAGATCTAAATTGGTGCTTAAAAAAATGGTTTGTGAAAAATGGCTTCTAAACTTCTAAGCCTTCTAACGTCCTAAAAAAGTAAAATGACATTTACAAAATGATGCCAACATAAAGTAGACATATAAGGGAATGATGACTGATAACTATTTTATGAGGCATTATCTGTCTTAAAAGTAGAAAAATTCTAATTTAGAAAATTGTGAATTTTTCAAAATTTTTGGTAATTTTTAAAAAAAAAAATAAAGGAAAAATATATTGACTCAAATTTACCACTGTCATGAAGTACAATGTGTCACGAGAAAGCAGTCTCAGAATGGCTTGAATAAGTAAAAGTGTTCTAAAGTTATTACCACATAAAGTGACACATGTCAGATTTGCGAAAAATGTCCTGGGCAGGAAGGTGAAAACTGGCTAGGGGTTGAAAGGGTTAAAACAGCTTGATGTGTGCCCCTACCCTGTGTAAGCCCTTTCTGCCTCCAGGAAGAGCCACAAGTCCTTGCTGCACTGGCACCTAACAGTCTGGAAGAGGTGAGCACAGGGCTCTTCTCACTGACTCATTGGGAGACACTTGTCTTTAAGCTTAGGCCTTATGCACATACCATGTCCGTATTGCGTTCTGCGAACCACGTATCTGCAAAAACTCACACCTTCCATGTGCAATCCAAATTTTTCTCAATCCAAGTACTAGAAATTGCAATTTTTGAATGGACACACAGAGGCGGACAACTCACTGGTGACATCCCTGTGCTATCCATTGTTTTTTGCAGACCCATAGAAATTATTAGGACCATGTGCATTCCCCCCAAAAAAATGGTTGTGCGCATGAAGTCTTAATATGAGATTGTACAAGTGTCCTGTGAGCCTGTCATAGACATACAGCTTAGGTACATATATTCATCGTGACATTTTAGAGCCTTTCAAGTTTCTTTAGCACCATTTTCTTCATCTGACAATTCCACGTGTAATATATTTTCACAATAATCAGAATTTTAAATCATCTCTTTTGAAGGAGCAACAAGAACAGTTTGAATTAGATCTAAAGAGAACCAATGAAGAACTTGAACAAGATTTAAAAATTCACCAGGTAATTCATTTTAAAGAAGGGGGCTTTAAAAACCATGACTTTAGAAACCATCTTTATGTGATATTGAATCTGTTTCATCAGTCAGGACAGTAGTAGAACTTGTTTTTAGCCATTATCGGTGAAGTCAGATAAACTATTAGATTATTAACGGAACACACACAAAGCCTGAGGTAAAACTGCTAAGACTAGTTTCACACTAGCGGTAAATTCTCCAGGCTGGCTGTTCCGCCAGAGGAGGAGCCTGTCAGAAGACATCATATCCAGCATAGACGCATAAGGCCAGAGCACCGCCAAGCCCCATTGACTATGATGGGACTGTTTCCGGCATTAGTGCCTGGATTCGGCCAGACAAATTCCACTGGTTCATTGCCATAAAATGGATATATACATGTTGTTATGAAAGGGTAGAGCCTCCATACTATAACCATAGGTGAACGGACCTCTTTTGAAATGCCACATGTTATATACTATGGTTTTCTTTAGGGTTGGTCATCGGTATCTGATCAGTGGGGGGTTGACTCCCAGCACCCCTGCTGTTCAACTTTTGGGAGGGATTTGGTGCTCAGGTGAGCACTGCGACTTCTTCCTCAGCTTGTGATATCATGTCTATCTGTCACATAGCCTTTATATAGCTTAGGCCCATTCAAGTGAATAGGATTGAGCTACAGTGCCAAGCACAGCCACTATAGAATGCAGTGTTCTTGTAATACTATGATCAGAAGAGTGCTAGGAGTCAGACCTCTACTGATCTGATAATGATGACCTGAGTATACATGATCAATACTTAATTCCCAGAGAATCTCTTTAAGCTTCCTGTAAATTTTAGTCCAAGAGAATGCTTGGATGCTGGTTCCTGTCCAGATGGTAACAAACATGCAGACTCAGGCTAGCCCTCACAGAAAGTAACCAGAGAGGAGATGTCACACATTGTGCCAGGTCTTATCCCAGCGGCTGGAGCCATGTGTCACCGGTAAAGGAGAGCTATCCTGAGGCTAGGTCATCAATATTAAAATCCTGGAAAACTCCTTTAAAGTTGAACCTTCAGTTTAAAGAAGCTGAGTGAGAAATGTAGTCATTGCTTAAAAGGAGCTTCTGCTTGAGATAACCGGTTTGAGCAAGTCTTATTAAGAGTAAAGCGCAGGAAAAACCTGTGCGTCCATGTATTACTGCGCAGTTATTTCAGTGGGTGTAGCATTCTCCAGTCAGTTCCCATCAGGATAAGGTCTATACATGGCAATGCCCTGTCTAATACATCATGTTGTTAGTGTTCTACCTCTTTAAATTGGAATTAACCATTGCTTCTTCTAAGATTAGACTTCAGTTCTCCTGTTTCTGAAGAAATAGAGCTAAGTTTACAACACATGTAGATACACAAATCTGTTGCATATGTTATGCTCATTTATTTGGATGTACACATGTATAAACGCTGAACTAAGAGCCCTTACTCTAAACAGTATAGGATAGAAGTCTGCTATGTATATAGTATAACTCGCTTTGGTATGTGTACAAGTAAATCTGCAATATTTTTGTGTTGGTTGTTGAACGTGATATATTTCAATTTGGTCTTTAATTTTTTTTTTAGAATCGAATTAATAAAATTGAAGCAGATTTGGTCATTGAAAGAAAAGCCTTTGAAGAACAGAAAGCCAAGGCCAAAAAGTGTTTGGAAGAACTTCAGTACAAATCAGCTGTTAAAATTCAGGCAGCATTCAGAGCTCACAAAGTATACAAAGTGTATGCACCTATATTAATTCAGAAAAAAGAGGACCTGAAAAGGAAGAAGGAACTTCAGCGCAAAATGGACATGGAAAAGAAAGAGCTAGAGGACAAAATTAAGATGAAGCTTGAGGAGAAAAGACGAAAAGATGAAGAAAAGAGACAAAATGAAGACATTGCAAAAAAGAGAATTGAAGAAGCCAAAAGGAAAGCGATTTTTGAACAGGAAATAAGAAAGCGGGAATATGAGAAGAAGAAGAATGAAGAAAAAATGAGACTGGAAAAAGATAAACTCTTGAGACGGGAAGACAAGAAGAACCAAGAATTGAACAGTCTTCCATATTCTTCTAAGAGTGGAAGCCCAGCTGAAGAGGGTCAACCAATAGATGAACTGAATCTCAAAATGGCTGAGGAACCTGAGAAGAAGCTTGATGAGAAAGAAGAAAGACAAGAGGAGCACAGTGTGTTCCAACAAGAGATAGATGTGAGAATGAAGGTAAACAACCATGAAAGAATTACAAATGTGGAAAGTGTATATAACGTGGAACCTGAAGAAGTCAACATAGCCTCGGACACTGATAGTTCTCCATTCGTACACAATGACAATTCTATGGAGGCACAGAAGAATATAGAACGTGAAAGCCCTCCTTCTGTGTTGACCGAAACTCCAGTTACATCCACTGAGGAACACATTCTTCATTCACAGTCTGCTGTAAACCACACGGAAGAACAAGGCATGAGCCAGATTGCAGGAATCTCACAATGTCAAACTCCATCTTCTTCCGTAGGCCTCAATGGTGGGGTTCTGTCGGATCAAGCAGAGGTGAAGAGACTAGCATGGATGAAATCCTGCAAACCTTGGTCCAAGATTTTGAGGGATAGCCAAAAGATTGTGATTAAAAAGGCAAAACAGAGGAAAAGCTCTGCAACAAAGCAGCTACCACCGCTAAAGGAAGCCCTCATCCTGCACAACAGTCCATGGCAGTACTTGGAACAGGTAGCATCTAATTGCAGTTGTATAATTGTGGTGACAACTGTTGTAGCATTTTTAAAATCTCTGAGGTCTGGCTGCCAGAAATCCCACCCACATGCAAATGAGTGCACAATTTTGCAGATTATATTGAGGTATCATTTTCCAAATCGGCTGCTCATTGGTGGGTTGGGTTTTGGCCGTATGTGGCAGCTGGATCATCTGTTACTATAATGCACACCTGAAATGCTGCAGTACCTCTTTTTGAATGCTTAGAGTAAGTCCAAATTTAGGAGCATAGCACTTTTAGATTACAAAGGGATAGTAGCCAAAATGCATACCATGGTTTGCAGTACAGGGAAAAGGCCAGTATGAGTGTACAGAAGTTAGAAGTTAGTTTTACTACACTTGGGCCTGAAATTATTAGAGTTGTCCAGCAGATAATTACAAAAAATACAAAGGGGATAAGAATGGAATAAAAAGAAGTGATACCTCACCAATTCCCACCAAATTACCTTGTTCCAACACTTCCCGGTTCCCACTGGTCTCTACTTCCCGATCCCTCTTGACACACAAGAAAGGCCGACTCCAACCACTGGCTGAGGTTTCACTGCTGTAGCCATTGATTGGCAGAGCAGTCATTTTTCTCAAGAGGATCGAAAAAGTAGAAACCTGGAAACATCAGAATGGCAATGTCAGGGGATCGGTATTGCTTCTTATGTTCTTTTGTACTTTTTTTTTATGTTATCAGCTTGACAACTCCATTTAAGATTGTGAACAGCTCCAGCAGTTGTGCAGCAGAAGTGGCAGCAGTTTCTGATATTCCGTGGCATGACACATATGCATGTAGTTATGACGTGCACATAATGTTTCCACTCTCACGCTGGCCGTAGCTCCGAACATTAACTGTAAAGGCAATGTATTTATTACGCTGTGTATTTGCTTAGATGAAATAGTAAATGTTTACTGATTTAGCCTGAAAATAATTATAGACCGTTATGTCCAGAACATGTTTTTATACTTTGTTCTACGCAATAGAAAGCACAGGAAATTGAAAGTTTTGTGGTTTTGCAGCAAGTAATATCCTAAGTGCATGTAATTTAGGTACATAATGTATTAAAAACACATATGGAGACACACTGTAAAAGTACCAATTGGCACTTTAGCTCGTGTTCAGATGAATCCCTAAAATTGTTTCCAGTTCTGTGCACTGTGCCCTTACAGTGATATGTGTTAGAGCAGTAAAACGAAAATGAATTTAGTTCCAATGTAACAGGTGAGATTACATAAGCTTCTAATAGTTTATGAACTTGCATGAACATAGATCCACTATCTAACTGAAAGGAAAGGTCTGGGAGATCCATATAAAAGCCCCTAAATCAATACTTTATTAGTTATATTCAAAATGTTTGATAAAACAAATACAGTAGAATTTCGGCATGCTCCTGACACAGATCTTAGAGAGTACAATTTCCAATTTCCTACATTTTCAGCTAGAAGGTGACTGGGGGCTGGGTTTGCTAGTGGGTGGGGCTTTTCAAAGCTGGTCATTTGTTGGTGCAGCAGTGAGAAGGGGTTCTTCTGCAGCCAGTTACCTTACAGCCAGATACAGGTTTGTAAAAGGGAGAGGGACAATGCATGACCTCTTTGAACATCTTGGAGATTTCTCTTAGTGATGATTGAAATAGGAGACAAAATATATTTTTATATTGTTTTCTACTTTTATAGTTTCTTTCATGTTAAGGAAGCAATTTTGTGGATGGTAGCAATTGTAATGAAAATGCAACCTATGAAAGTACTTTTAGCTAGTGACATCTCTGATGCTGGCATGTTAGCTTGTGACATCACTGATGTTGGCATGTTAGCTAGTGACATCACTGATGCTGGCAGTGGCGTAAGTACAACTAACTGGGCCCCACAGCAATTTTTTGAATGGGGCCCCCCCAGAAACTTCCTCGCAACCCTGAACTCACATGCAACCCTCACTCTTGTGGCTAGTCAAGACTGAGCTCTCCCAGACAAGGCCTGACAGCCGCTCCATCCGCTTTCTATAGTGTCACTGTATATAATGTCATTGTATAATACTGTTGAGGGGGGCCTGACAATAAAATCTTTTAGTCTCCCTCCTGAGGGGGCCCCTTGTGGGTGTGGGCCCCAAAGCAGCTGCTTCCCCTGCTTCCCCTATTGCTACGCCCCTGGATGCTGGCATGTTAGCTAGTGACATCACCGATGTTGGCATGTTAGCTAGTGACATCAGTGATGTTGGCATTTTAGATCATGACATAACTGATGTTGGTGTGTTAACTAGTGACATCACTGATGTTGGTATGTTAGTTAGTGACATCATGATGCTGACATGTTAGCAAGTGACATCAGTAATGTTGGCGTTTTAGCTCATGACATCACTGATATTAGTGTGTTAGCTAGTGACATCACTAATGTTGGTATTTCAGCTAGTGACATCACTGATGTTGGCATATTAGCTTGTGACATCACTGATGCTGGCATGTTATCTAGTGACATCACTGATGTTGGTGTGTTAGCTAGTGACATCACTGATGTTGGCATATTAGCTTGTGACATTACTGATGCTGGCATGTTAGCTAGTGACGTCACTCATGTTGGTGTGTTAGCTAGTGACGTCACTCATGTTGATATGTTAACTAGTGACATTACTTATCTTAGGTTATGTCAGCTATGTATGTTAGCTAATGACATCAGTGAGGACGTTTTAGCTCATGATATCACTGATGTTGGTGTATTAGCTTGTGATATCACTGATGCTGGCATGTTAGCTAGAGATATCACTGATGTTGGTGTATTAGCTTGTGATATCACTGATGCTGGCATGTTAGCTAGAGATATCACTGATGTTGGTGTATTAGCTTGTGATATCACTGATGCTGGCATGTTAGCTAGAGATATCACTGATGTTGGTCTGTTAGCTAGTGACATCACTGATTTTGGTGTGTTAGCTGGTGACATCACTGATGTTGGTATGTTAGCTTGTGACATCAATGATGTTGGTATGTTAGCTTGTGACATCAATGATGTTGGCATGTTAGTTAGTGACGTCACAGATTTTGGATGGTTTCATTTCTTGCTGACTTTTTCTAGTGGAGTAATAAGCTCATTTAGCTTTCATAATCCTGGTGTGTAGGCAATAAGAAACAGTGTAAATGCCTTCACTAAATCCTCTGAACCATAACCTCAACTAAACAAGTTGACTGAATACAGAGAAGTCTACAGAAACCAGATGTTTGATGTGTATTTTCCCTTGAATGTGGGTTGTTTGCACCACACACTTAGACATCGGTTAAAGGGTGTAATATAGTTTAAAAAAAATTTAAAAAATCATATATAAATATATACATATATATATAGATATATTAAAAAAACTATTCTGTCAGTGCTTTTCCATGTGTCGAGTCTCATTAGAACATTTTCCATCGCATCTAAGCTTTAGCTTTGCATATCAAAGGAGAAGCATTTCATTTTGTGTAGAGAAACAGACCCGGCTTTCAGCTTCAGTAATAAAAGAAATGATTCCAATATGTCGTGATGTGTGTGGTTATGTTTCTTCATTTGAAGAAAATCATCATAGCCGGGATCTTTCTAAACAAGTTTATCCAAGCCCGCTCTGCCATATGACACTTTAACTAGCAACATCTTATTGACGCTTGAAAAAAATATTAATATCTTCTTGAATTTATAGCTTTTTGGAATCGAACATAGAAGCAAGACATAAGATGAAACTTCCCTTTGATTAAAAATACCTGCAGGATAGAAGATGCTTTGTAAATCACTGAATATGCAGAAAGAAATATGGAGAAATATGAAAAGAGAGCCCATGTACAGCAAAGATGTTCTAGAGTCACCTCATGTATAGAGATTTCTCTGGTAGACTCTTTACTGCTCCCTTTTCAGTCATGGTGCACCAGAAAACAGCCATGTCTTAAGCTAGGGTTATAACTATCCGGCAGAGGAGCAGCCTGCTAGAGCTGTCTGTATCCAGTATAGCCGGACACTGCCTTTCCCCACGGGAACCCATTGACTATAAGATGACCCGGTTTCAGGCATGGATTCAGCCAGACAAAAACTGGTGCTTGAATCCCAGCAGGCCAGATCAGCGCCAGATCACATTATAGTCAAGGAGTCTGGAGATGCTCCGGGACTGTTCAAAAACGGATTGACCGTGCATGCAAAACAATCAGATTATACACTGAACAGATCCTGACTCAATCCGTATTTGTTGTCTAAAAGAGACCTTGTTGTTTACTAGGCCCTTTGCCATATAATTTGTAGTGGCTGCTTCTAGTTCTGCTGCTTAGTCCCAATGAAGTAGGAGTGAGCTGCAGTACCAGACACAGCCACTAGAAAATATACAGAGCTGTGTCTGGTAAGTACACTCACCGGAGCCTCCATATCAGCTGATCGGCGAGTGTACCAGGTGTCGCCAGCCTGATATTGATGACTTATCATACAGGTAGGCCATCAGTTTTAAAGTTGACACCTCATTTAATGTCATGCAGCTCTTATTGTCTTCTACTCATATATATCATAATCTCTGTGTAAAACTATTTAAACAATTGCTAATGTTATGTCTGATTTCTAGGTCACAACGGTGACTCTCCAGGACTTGCCAGGCTGCAGTCTTTCAACATTGTCAAAATGCGTAAAACTGAAATTTCTGTCTTTGAGACGCTGTGGATTAACTGCACTTGATGGGTTGAGTAACTGCAGAGCATTGCAGTACATAGATGTTCAGGTATTTGTTACCCTCTTCTCTACATACTGCGGCCCTCAAACCTCAGAATGCAGGTGTTTCTGCCCCAAGATTCCTCTTTCCCTTTGCTATTAAATGTCTTAAAGTGTAAATATTGTTTTTTGTTTTTTTTTATAGGGATAGGGAACATTTTTCTAATATACTTTATTTAGGGAAATTGTATATTTATAGTAGAAAACCTGGGCAGAAATATCACTTAGCAGCGCTCTCTTAAATGAGCATTGCAAAAGCACATCCATCTACACAGTACAGTGCTGTGCTGACTAGGAAGATGGGCTAGGCTGGGCTGGAAGCTTCTGGTCGTCTGCCCTCACTGCTCTCTCACAGACTGGGGACAGTACAGTCATAACTAGAAATGAAATATATATTCACTTCTTCATGACTGATCAGCGTGGCCAGTGATGTCAGTAGGCTCTTCTCCTGTATTCCTGGTTCTCTGTGTGATTAACCAGCTGCCAGAAGAGATGCCTGAGTGGGCGGTAAGCGCTCATTATTGACAATGCAGGGAGGCAGATGGAAGCTGTTCTACTATATATATATATATATAGGGACAGTTATAGTATATTATAACTATACAGGAGGTGAACTCACTGACAGTCAGGAAGAACTAAGGACGTCATTTATTAAGACCGGCGTTTTAGATGCCGGTCTTAATAACCCCTGGTCTTGCGGTGGATCCGCTGGAGTTATGAAGAGACGCCGGCCTCTCCATAACGTTGGTGCATCCAGCACCGCTTCTAAATGTAAGATAGCTTCCTTGCTTTCTTCCTTTAGACCATTTTCTACTCCTAAACCAGGTGTAGAAAATGATGAATGAGATGGGCCTACCCTCCCGTCCCCTTCCACGCCACTCCCACTTTATTAGACCTGGCGTGAGAGCAGGGAGAAGTCGCAGATTGTGTTGCGCCACAATTTGCGCCTGAAATACGCCTAATATATTCATATTTCAGGTTAACAAATGACCCCGTAAGTGTATAAATATGTATTTCATTAAAAGATTTTGGCCAAATTTTGGTGGGTTTGGCCAACTATTTATTGTGTTTAGGGAGCTCTGACCCTAAGAGATGATGACGGGGGAGAGAAGGATCTGGCAAGATGAATATTTTCACCTGATCCTTTTGTTCTCCCAGGAAATAAGCTATCGCCACAAGTGTCCAGCAGCAGCTTTTAAAGAGGACCTTTCATGGTTTCTAGTTAGTTTAGATAAATACCTGTTCTTGAGGGGTAGCCCCTGCTGATGCTGCCACCCTGCCTGTTTTTTTTTAAATAGCGCTTCTACGCCCTGCTGTGCCCCCCTGTAGTTTTTCCCGCTCAGTATGTAAATACTGAGCATCGGTACAGGGAGGAGGAGACGCCAGGGCTTTCTCAATGAGCGTCTCCTTCTCCCTTACTGTGCCGCAATCCAATCAGCGGAGAGCGTCACAGCCAGGGAGAAGCTGAGCTTTTTTTTCCTCCCTGGCTGTGACGCTCTGTGATTGGATCTCGACAAAGCCAGGGAGAAGGACACGCCCATTGAGAAACCCTGGTGTCTCCTCCTCCCTGTTTCGATGCTCAGTATTTACGTACTGAGCGGGAAAACTACAGCAGCGGGTGTAGGAGCGCTATTTAAAAATAACAGTCAGGGTGGCAGCATCAGCGGGGGGTACCCGGGAACGAAAGGTATTTATCTACACTAACTAAAAACCATGAAAAGTCCTCTTTAACTCACTCTCTCCATTAAATACACATACACATTTGGCCAGGCCAAAGGAGATCGTTCAGCCGACAGCTATTGAATGGAAAGTCATTCCAATAATAGCAAAATGACTAAAAAATCTACCGGATGGTAAATGTGCAAATGTCTGTTTAGCTACATATATTGCCTCTGCCTAATGGCCGCTGTTGTTCTCGAGCTCTTATAGTCTAATCATAGTTTCTTGGTCAAATTCCATTGATCTTATTGTTTGTTTCAAATCTTTCAAATCTTTTCTTACAGGAAAATTGTATCAGTTTTATCAGTTGTGAAGCCTTGAAGAACCTAAGTGTTTTACTGTTGAATAAGAACCAAATCACATCAATTCATGGACTAGAAGATTGTGAAAACCTCATGAATTTGGAACTATCATTCAACTTAATAACCAGAATTGGTAAGCATCGTTATTTATGCCTTTGCTTAGTGTTACTTAAAATTTTAAGGTGTTTCCCCTTTATTTTTTTTATAAATTCAATGAATTAAAAAATAATAAGCTTTGTAATGTATCTTACTGGTTGCTTCATGTCGTAATGATAGGCCCGATGATTTGGACCGTATGCCTGTTACGTAGTTGGTGAGAAAACTTTTTAGGGAGAAAACTTCCTTTCTGACAACAGATCTGGCAGTCGGAATAAATCCCTGGGTGAAATTCCATCTCCTGAAATCTCATACCTATAACCTGCAATAATTTTACATTCAAAAGGTCATATTAAGGCTCCATTCACACGTCCTATTTTTCTTTCCTGATTCGATCCTGATCCTGATCTGGATCCATTCATTTCAATGGGTCCTGAAAAAAATCAGGATCGAATCAGGAAAGAAAAACAGGACGTGTGAATGGAGCCTAAATCTGTCTTGAACATGTACAATGAATCAACCATCATGGCACCCTGTCACAAAGAGGTCCATAGTGTTACTGCTCTTACTGTAAAGAATCCCCATTGATGTTGATGAAGCCTTCTTTCCTATGGACGTAAAGGACACACTGTCCTGGTTGCAGGTGCAGGTAGAAAAAGATCATTAGAGAGTTCTCTGTACTGACCATTCATGGATTTGTACTTTGTAATAAGATCTCCCATCTTTTTTCCAGATTTAAAAAAAAAAACAAGTTATGTATTATTATTGTTTATTTATGTATAATTATATGATTTATTTATATACTTATTTATTTGTATATTTATGATTATTATGTATGATTATTGCGTGGTTTGCCTAAACTTGCCTGCAAAATGTGGCCAGTAGTTTCTGGTTTGGATCAATATCCTTTGAAACAATCATTTATGGAGTTAGCTGTCATTTTGTAATGTATTTCTTTTACCGTTAATCTGCCTTTCTACCCTTCTGGGCTATGGTCACATTATGGTCAGCACTGGCTTACATATCATGTACAATATATTCAAGCGCTTACAATAAAACCAATAAGAAAAACAAGCTGTATACAACAAATAAAGGGTAATGTAGAATTACAGAATCACACTTCAAGTACCAGCCAGATAATAGAAAATAATGCCATGTCTCCAATTTTTTATATGCTGTAATCCCAACTAAACCCATTAAATATTCTTTAAACATAACCGCACATAAGAATAAGAAATGTTAACCCCAGTCTATGGATCTCCTAACTAGTAGGTAAGGTGCAATCTTCCCAATGTACCTTACAAGTGATCTGTAATATACCATGTGGTTAAAGGGCTCCGTCAGTTCTCTGTCAGAATCTTAGTGTATGTTCTATAAAATGTCTCCATTGAAGAACCTGCCTGTAGCTTTTTCTTTTTGGCATTCAGGGGCGTTGCCCTTATACCTTGGGGCTCTGCTCTCAATGCAACTGCTGAGCTCTCTCTACACTTTGATTGACAAGACCAGGTAGTGAAAATGTCATTACTCCTGATCCTGTGAATTAAAGTGCAGAGAGTGCAGCAGTTACAGAGAGAGCAGAGCCTCTAGGTGTAATGGCAACACCCCTGTTGCTCTTAGAAGCTCATTTGCATATATTAAAACTTCATTATTCTCAGCAATGTGGGCACCAACACAGATGCCTTCAGTGATCAAGCACACACGTAACAGGTCAGCCAGTTTCCTAGCTACAAATCTGCTGACAGATGCCCTTTAAGGTCCTAGTTATAGATAGGTGGATCAGTAGGCAATCTACTACTTGTAATACATCTACTACTGTAAATTATAAGAATTTTAGATGTCACCAAGCTCAAAACAGCAGACCAAGTGCATTTATTCATTTTGCACACCTTTTTGATGGCGTCTTATAACCTTTATAATTTACAGTAAATATACCTGAAAGCTATTGATTTGAAACAACCTCATGCTTTTAAAAAAATAAAAAAGGTCTATTGCATCTCAGATGTGTGTTATGATGTGCTGCAGCAGCAAGGAGGCTGAACTGTATAATAATGGGATGGGGGAGACATCTGTCAATCATTGGTTGGCAACTTGGACCAGGATAAGGATTTTTCAGTAATCTGCCATAAACATTTAGCAAACTGGTGAAAAGTAGAACTAGCTTAGTTGCCCATAACAACCAATCAGATTCCACCTATCATTTTTGATAGCTCCTTTGGAAAATGAAAGGTGGAATCTGATTAGTTGCTATGGGCAATTAAGCCAGTTCTACTTTAAACCAGTTTGATAAAAGACCACATTACTTTATATAGGGAAGATCATTCTGTAATAGAATGAAATGGTATTTACAGACAAGTTAATGAAAAATGTCCGTAGTTTTGTATTATAGCTATACAACATAGATTTATATTGTTTCCTATTTAGCGTAGTACTAACAATCACCTTGTATAACTTTTTTTAGCTGGACTGGAATCTCTGAGGAATCTTCAGAGGCTAGTCTTGGATCATAATCAGCTGATATCTACTAAGGCCCTTGAGACAACACCTCTGCTAACGTATTTGGACTGTTCAGACAATTATCTTACTGAACTTGAAGGAATTCAGAACTGTAGCCTCCTGCAGATTCTAAAGTTACAAGGGAATAATTTATCAGAGGTAAAATGATTGTCAGAGCTTCTAAATGATGTGTCCTTAGCATAATTCCAATTTTACATGGTTGTTCCAGTAAAGATGGGAATACTTTAATTCTGGTGAAGGTGCAGCCTGTTAGAACATTGCAATTGGAAATAAGATAACTTTCACACATTTCATTTAATAGAGAAAGGTGTAACTAGCAAATTACTTAAAGAAGAACTCCCGCAAAATCTTTTATTCTCTGACCTGTTAGAAAGGTGCATGATGTAATCTATAGTAAGTGCAATCTTCTCATCAATGATTGTAATTCTGAGTTATCCCCTCTCTTCTTATTTTAGCTGGGTCATGTGACTAACTCCCTGACCTCCAACTGACCCAGGACAGCAAGCCAGTCACTTCTCTATTCATTCCTATGAGACTGAAAGTGAGGCTCCCATAGGAATGCATAGAGAAATAGACTTCCTGTCCACTCAGGGTCAGTTGGTGAGTCTGATTCCTAGTCACATGACACAGATGAGAAGCATCAGGGAGATATAACTTAAAAATGGAGCCACTGGTAAGAAAATTACATTCACTACAGATTACATCATGTACATTTATAGCAAGACATGGAATAAAATATTTTGCGGGAGTTCTTTAAAAAATATGCCTGCATTCACCTGAAAAAAAGCTGGAAAGATATGTCCACTGGGTTCTCACTTTGCAGCCCACTGTTGTCAGGTAAGATCTGTCCCTAGTAGCAGAGACAGAAGAAAACTGTGGGCATGTTAGTACTAGCCAAGAACCTAAGCCTGATAAATGAACTGCTTCTACACTGCTTCTGAAAAAGACAGATCACACCTGCCTTTCTGTAAGCTACTCCTTATCTGTTCTGTGAGCTCCAGCTCTGAAAACAAAGATAGTGGGAACTAAGGGAAAGGACATCACAGCAGTATAATGCTGGCAGATTCCAAAAAAATCTCTATTTCCTCATTTCACTGGTTCTCTTCTGGCCTTTGTTTACATGCAGTAACAACAATCTCTGCCCCTCCCCCCTGTAAAGGGAGTGAATACAAGTGCTGAGTGACATGTCTGCCTGCTCGGATACTCAGCAGCATGTTGTATGTGTAGGACTACAAGTCCCAGCTGTACAATGACACTGCTGATACACACAGGATCTCCCCCCTTCCTGTACTTGTAGTTTGCATCTCCTCCAGATCAGCTTTGTGTCTGTAGGGTGAGGAGAGCAGATCCTGTGTCTCCTTACATCTGCAGCTGCTGTTGTAAAGCCTTCAGTGTGTTCTGGCTGAAGGGGTTAATGTTTTATCTGAAGGGATCCAGGGAGAGAGCAGATAGCAGGAGCTGGCAAAGCAGGGGGCGTGGCCAGTGACGTCTCGTGTACAGACTGTTATCTGATCTCTGAGGCTTGTGCACGTAACATCACACAGCAGGGAGATAAGCTGACATCACAGGTCATGTGACCCTGAGTTAAATCTAAGGAACCAGCAGCTTTAGAAGCAGAAAGTGTATGGAAAAGCTGTTGTATTTGACTAGTTAGAAACATACAAAGGACAAAAAAATAACTCGGACAACCCCTTTAAGAAACCTCTACATATAATATCCCACTTACAGAATTTACCCTATAGTTATTAGATATTGTATTCACCAATACAGTAGACGTCATCATAGATAAAATGGGTGTATTATAGAATGTCACCACACACTCAACTCAGCAGTATTTTAGGAAAACAATTGCGTGCTCCTGAGCTGTAGGTTGTTTTAATCCTTGCATCCTTCAATCTGCAGGATACATGCTGTAGAGCAGCAGGAGCTGAGTAGATATATAGTTTTGTGGGAAAAGGTTCAGTAAACCTTGTAATGTATTCATTTATATCCGCTGTTTGTTATTTCAGTTGTACATTGGGACGACTTACCAGTAATTGATAGCATTCTCTGTGTAAAGTGTATATACCGTATTTTTCGCTTTATAAGACGCACCTGTTGATAAGACGCACCCCAGATTTTACAGTAGGAAAATAAGAAAAAAATATTTTTCATCACACCTCATATCAGACCCCCCGTAAATTTCAGGACATCACATCAGACCCCATATCAGTCCTCCATGTCAGACCCCCATCAGACCTTAGATCAGTCCATCAGCCCCCATCAGACCTCAGATCAGCCCAATGTGCCTCCATATCAGCCCACTGTGCCCCCATCAGACCTCAGATCAGCCCACTGTGCCCCCATATCAGTCCACTGTGTCCAAATTAGACCTCAGATCAGCCCCCATATCACCCCACTATGCCCCCATGTCAGCCCACTGTGCCCCTAATATCAACCCACTCTGCCCCATCAGACCTCAGATCAGCCCCCATATCAGCCCACTCTAACCCCATCAGACCTCAGATCAGCCCATAAGTCCCCATATTAGCCGACTGTGCCTCCATCAGACCTCAGATCAGCCCACCCAGCCCCATAAGGATAAAATAAAAACTCTCTCACCTCTCCTGCGCTGCGGCTCCGCTCCTGGTCCGGCGCTCCTCTGTCTTCTCCGGCCGGCGCTGCACTGTCACCTGACTGCGTGCAGTACTCCGTACTGTACGCGGTCAGGAGAGTGCAGTACTGGCCCGGAGAAGACAGAGGAGCGCCGGACCCGGAACGGAGCCGCGGCGCAGGAGAGGTGAGAGAGTTTTTTATTTTATCCTTATGGGGCTGGGTGGGCTGATCTGAGGTCTGATGGGGGTCCTGGCACCTAATACATACTAGTGAGCGCTTCCATAATGGAAGCGCTCACTTGTATTCGCTTTATAAGACGCACAGCAATTTTCTCCCTACTTTTGGGGGGAAAAAGTGCGTCTTATAAAGCGAAAAATACGGTACATAGATAGCTGTCAGTCACTGATAGTTGTACACGGGGAGGTGTTATCAGTGATTGATAGTATTCTCTGTGTAAAGGTCCTTTTACACGGGCCGATTATCGGCCGAAAAATCGTTCCTAGGAACGCTAGTGCCGATAATCGGCCCGTGTAAAAGTGGCCCTAATCAGCCGACGAACGAGCAAAACGCTCGTTCGTCGGCTGATTGGATCTTTTGGTTTCTACAAAAGATCCAATCTGTCGGGCGGCACATCGGCCTGTGTAAACAGGCGATGTGCGCCTGACAGTATGGAGCTTCCCGGCCGCACGAGTGATACAGCGATCACTCGTGCGGCCCGGCGCTCGATTCATCGGGCCGTGTAAAGGCTCCCTGCCCGAGCGCCGATATCGCTGATCGGCGCTCGGGCAGGGAGACACATCGGCCCGTCTAAAAGGGCCTTAAGTGTGTATACATAGATAGCTGCCAGTCACTGATATCTGTACGTATTTTACATAGCTGCCAGTCATAGCTCTGCAAGGTGGGGTGGGGGGGGTCAATTCATAAAGAACAGAGATTTGAATGAATAGATTTCATGTTTCACTGAATTTTTCCAACAACTACATATCAATCTGCTGAACCCCTCCTGCTCTATAGCATGCTGCCTGAATATTGCACTGCTTTTCATGGTGACAGACTCTCTAAGGAGTGGTTGCAAAGACAATGATAGTCCCGATATTGATGGGAACCTCCATCCTTCACCAATTTTCTACAGGGTTTCAAGGGTCTCAAGTTTGCATAATTAATATTGAAATGACCATTACTGGAGGCGGCAAGAGTGGGGGGTGCAATTGGCCAGCAGATAGGAACACAGAGAGAAAATTCTGCTGGGTGAGAATTCAGTTATTTTATTTTTCATTATAGCTTGTGACTACATCCTATAAGCATTACATTTAACTCCTTCCTAATATTCTAATGGAAAATTACATTGGTGGGTGGGGTTTTAAAAAAGATGATCCTCTCGCAAATGCAGTGGGCGCCATAGCCACGGGGTGCCTGCTGTTTTAAACATATACAAATTCAAATCACCCCCCTTTCCCCAAATTTAAATAAAAATTCTAAAAAAAATAAACATCATGGGCATCACCATGTGCGAAATGCATCACCATGTGCGAAACGCTGATTCTATTAAAATATAAAAATATTTATCCCATATGGCAAAATGGGAAAAAAGTCAAAATGGCCAATTTGCGGTTTGGCCAATCTCCCACAATTTGGCCAATCTCCCACAAAAAAATGTAATAAAAAAAAAAAAATCAAAAAGGCACACACACCCCAAAACGGTTTCAATGAAAAGTATAGATCGTCCTGCAAAAATTGAGCCCTCACACAGCTCCGTAACATAAAAATAAGTTATGGGGTTCAGAATATGGCGATGTGGTATTGTTGTAATCATACGGATCTGAAGAATAAAAGTAACAGGTCAGTTTTACCGCAGTAACAGGTCAGTTTTACCGCGTTTCTGTCACCATGTTTGACCATATTAAACCAGATGACATTTGCAATGCGCAAATGTCACCTGATGTCTAATATGGTCTTCTTTTTAAGATATGTGTCCCCGTTTTCTTAAAAAAAACTACTTTCGTAATATGCAAATTACCTTCACTAGGTGCAAGGGGCGGTAACCCTGCACCTAGTAGCGCAGTTTTCCCCACCTTCTATATGTACGTCATCAGCGCTGATTGACAGGGACAGGCAGCTCGCTCTATCTGCTGTTGGCCCTGTCGGCGCTGCAAATCCCGCGCCTGCGTCGTGTGTCCTTCATTCGGCGCAGGCGGAGTGAGTGCAGCTGGCTGCGGGGCTCCCGGCTTCCTCACTGCGCCTGCGCTGCCTTCTCTTCCTGGTGTAGTGTGACGTCATCGGTGCAGGTGCAGTGAGGAAGGGGAAAACGGCGCTACTAGGTGTAGGGTTACCGCCCCTTGCACCTAGTGAAGGTAATTTGCATATTACAAAAGTAGTTTTTTTAAGAAAATGGGGACACATATCTTAAAAAGAAGACCATATTAGACATCAGGTGACATTTGCGCATTGCAAATGTCATCTGGTTTAATATGGTCAAACTTGGTGACCCTTTAATTAAAAATGCAGGTCCTTGCAAACCTATGCATCTCCATGGTGACAGACAAAAAATCTTGTATAATCTGATATTGCAGTTATACTTTCTTCCATCTGCTCCTAGTCTTCTGTTAACATACATTCAATATATTACAGAGATTTAGGGGATTCATGAATGAAAGGCACTGACTACATAGGGTTTGTTTGTTGTCTGTTACCGTGGAGACTCATAGGTTTTCAAACACAGAATGATATGACATTTTGAATCAAGACCTGTTGCAAAGATGCTTCATTTTTTCATTTTAGATGTGTGGCACAATAAAACAAAATTACTTGTGAAGGTGGTCACTTGGCAGACAGACGTATCTTTTTTTTTTTCCAGATTCCTCGGCTGGATAATCATGTTCTCATGAGAGAGTTATATCTGGATGACAATAACTTAACAACGCTGACAGACTTGTCGTCATATTGGTTACCTTTGTTGCAAGTTTTCTCAGCATCACACAACAGGTAAAAATCACCTCTTATTTCAAGGTAGCCACAGATAGGCAATTATTTTCTGGAGGTATAAATGTATTAATGCGGGTTTTATAGAACTGGTAATGTAAAAGTAGTCAAAGTATTATTAAGAAAAAATCTTGAATATTTTGGTGGAAACAAGGGACGGAGCTGTTGATATGGTAATCAACAAAGTTAAAAAGAAGAATAAACAGTTTTGTAAAAAATCTACAGTACTTAAAAGATCTTTTAGCAATGCACTGAGACTTCATGAGCAATGGACTAGTCAGCACTGGATATTGATGTTTGGTCAAAGATTTCCATATTTTTCAGTTCAGAATTTTCAGATGAATTTTAGAAAGCTATTCCCCATGTAGAAAAATAAAATCTGTCAACTAATAGTCTTAAAAAAAAAAAAGGAAAAAGCAGGGCACCACTGTTCCCCTTCTTTAGACTGCTGGGAAGTCATGTGACATCCTCAGTAGCGCCACTTCACATATTCATGCTGCCAGTCTTGACACAATTCAGCCACAGGGCAATGCCGTCATTGACCATTTCTATGTCGTGATTAGGGATGAGCGAATCGACTTTGGATGAAACATAAAACTTTGTTCTAATACTGTACGGAGCGGCAGCTCTGTGCAGTATTAGAATGTATTAGCTCCGATGAGCCGAAGTTATTACTTCCCGAGTTTGGAAAATGTTTTTTTTACAGTAAAAATGAATTTATGAAGTACTAACTTGACTCATCGAAGCCCATACATTCTAAGGGTCCAATTCACACATCCGCATGTCATTGCGGACCCGCAAAACACGGACACCCGCCATGTGCCGGCGTTATAAAAATGCCTAATCTTGTCTGTGGCTGTGGACAAGAATCGGACATGTTCTATTTTTTTTGCAGGGCAGCAGAACCGAAATGCGGACGTGCACGGCACACTGTGTGCTGTCCGCATTTTTTGCTGCCCCATTGAAAATGAATGGGTCCGCACCCGTTTTGCAAAATTGCGAAACAGATGCGGAACCATTCATGCGCTCCCGCTCGGTACAGTATTAGAACAAAGTTTTATGCGAATCGACTTTTGATGTTTCATCCGAAGTTGATTCGCTCATCCCCAGTCGTGATAAAGTGATGGACATCTATGGACATCACGCCACTGCCTGATAGAGGCAGACTAGCCGCAGTACGGGGAAGTAAAGGGTTTTTCTAAATTCACCTAAAGTTAAAAATGAAAGAAATAAAAGTTAAAATTAAATGAAATAAAAGTTAAAAATGAATGAAATGTTTGTAAGAGCAGCCAGTGAAGACATTGCTCACAGTTAGGTAATTTTATCTTATAGAGCTGTACTGTATTACATACTGAACTGTATGTCCTTTACTTTGAACACCGTTATATTATCAAGCTTTTAAATATTACATTAAGCAATCTATGTTCTCTTTATTGCAGCATAACTCACCTCGCACCATTGAACACTTTTATCTCACTTGAAGAATTGAACCTAACTAGTAACTGCTTATCAGGTATGTTATAAAAGGACTTTAAATCTTTCATTAAATTCCCATTGTTTATATAGTGCTAGCGCAAGTTTAAAATCCTCTTTCCCGATACACTAACACTAGGATCAAAAGGGGAGATTTATTCACTGCCTGCGAATACGACTAATTTATGACGAGGCAAATATTACGCGCACATTCCAGCAGTGCGTGTGCCAGAATGAAATCTACGGCAGCTCACAAATGAAAATAAATGTGGCTTACCCGCCGACCCTGCCCACTCCCCGCCTTTGTTACTCCCTCATTACAGAAAGAAGCCGGGCACTGCCGAAATACCACTTGAAATACTACTTACAAAATTTGTCTCAAGCTTCGTAAAGTGTCCCCCAAAGTCTTCACCTACCACAGTTTTTAGTACGGAGAAAACTGCAGTGGCATGCAGATTATTCCTGTTTGTAGTCACAATGAGAACCCCATTGCTGCAGGACAGCAGTGCTACTATTGATCCTCCGTGCAGGTCATATTTATATATTGCCATTTATGTTCATTTTTATTTTCTAGTGTTAGATACTGTATCCCAGTGGCTGCAAGGATGTATGCATTTAAGAAAACTTTCCATTAATAAGAATCCATTTCTCCAAGAACAGAATTGGAGGTGAGATGATTAACGCTAAATACTAAATGCTAATAAACACGAAATACATAATGTTATTAATGATTTCTCTGTGTTGTCATTGCCGTAGGGCAAAATCTTGACAGTATTTCCCAATGTAATGTATGTCTTGCTGTTTGCTTTATTCCATTGAGACATAAAAATAGAATATTGTTGTTTTACAACTTGACCAGCAGATGTCCCCATAATCACTTCTTTTCACCTGCACTGCAAAAGCAGGAATTTCACTTGCTTGTAATCCTCCTCGTCACCAGCAGATGGTGCCAGATGGTGTTTCTTCCAATTTCTTCTAGACTGTATTTTTTATTACTTCATACTTCTTGATGCTACTAACTTGACATTTAGTCAGATAAGGCCCAAAGATGAGTGAAGATGAAAGCCGGTTTAGTATTTCATTAATGTAAAAGAATGTTTTCAGAAATATACTGTATTAAATAACATTTGATTAGAAGATAGGATGTATTTTAAATGAAATACATTGAATTCATGGTTTTCCATTATGATCGGGCTATGATTTCCACAAATTTCCTTTATATAATCCATTAGTTAAAGGGATATTCCTGGGGAATAGTGGGGTTTGATTTTAATGTTAAGGCTTGAAATTAATATTTGAGGGTATATCATTACAGACATTGGCTTTATGACCTGTCTTGTGTCATACATGTATAGGTTTTCACACAGCAGTGGTGCAGGGAGATAGCATATTCATATTCATGTCATTAGATGAAATTACTGTTGTTACTGCCGTCAGCATGTAGTTTTTGGTCTTTTTCCTATATTTTGATTGGATGGAATTTGCACTATAATAAAAATGTAGTGCTCTAGGCATAGATTAACAAATTGATACGAATGCTACGAATGGTAGAAATAGTTCCCCCGTTAACTAAGTAGTTCAATGTAATTGACAAGACAAAAGTAAGGGAGTTGGAACCATTTATTTGATTGAAGCTTGTCTTCAAAATGGTAGAAATTTACAGTGAAGAACTTAACATTTTGATTGAGGTAGTGTTTAGTCCTCCTGTAGGAATATTCCACCCAATGGCTGAAAGCTGAAGACTGGGTTAAATTTCCCTTCATTGCCTAGGGATTGTTTTACCTGATCAGCTTTTCTTTTCCCACTACAGTGTTAACAACAGTCAGTGACAGGAAGGTTCCCCAGCCTCACGCTTTTGGATGCGGTGTTACAGAAAGAGCTTCATAGCATTACTGCAGTTGTGCCGGTGTCCCATGTCCACTGTTGCTTCTCTGATCCTTCAGGCACGGGAGCTGCACTACTCACCCAGGCGGCCCTATCCTAGTCCAGTCACACTCTTCTCTTCACTGGCGGCAGTCTCATTTGTCGGCACATGTAATGCCTTCTGCAGGCTGCTGCCTATGTGCATTGCCTGTTGCTGAGATCTCCTGGTTTCCTACGCTTGCATGCTCTCTCCCATCCTCTTAAAGGGCCAGTCCACATTTTAAATCCTTCCCCAGCCTATTGCTAGCCACCCCAGTGTGAATAAAGCACCTTCCACAGTGGGAGAGTGCTTGAGCTTTAGGTTTCTGGTGTCTATTATACCGGCAAAGGTGTTGTATCCTGTCTGACTACCTGTATACCAAATTTCTGCCTAACAACCAACTCTGACTCCATGTCGCCTTCCCTGATTTTTGCCTGTTTCTCATACTCCTCCTTAGCCACTTGCCCTGACTTTGAATCTGTCTTATGGTTATATTAGTACTCATCCTGCCCTGATCTCAGCCCATATTCTGACTATGCTTATTGCCTGACCCTTCAGTGCCTGTGGGTACGCCACCAACCACATTGAGGGTAGCAGCCTGGTGGCTTCCCTGCAGTGAAGTCCAGATCACCATACAGGGGTTAATGGGTGAATACTGGGGGGCTGCCAGGATAACGCCCTTAGAGTTAGACCACAGTCGAACCAGTTGATTGGTACAGTAGGTCCACACCCACTTGCTGAAACATCTGCACCTTGCAAGCCGGTAAGTCTCGGAGAGTGCCGAACTGGTGTTGAATAGGCCATGCAGTGCTTCCTGGGATAAAAGATATGCAGATTAGCTGATTTCCAAGATGAAGAGTTGTGGTGCATTTTGGCCTGCCTGTGCTCCAGAACTGAAATCTACTCCAGCCAGGAGATGAACTACATTTCTAATGTAATGTGCACCAGTTTTCTGGTTCACATGTTGTCATATTGGTTGCGCTGCAGAATTCACACCTCCTCCTGTCCACACCTCGCCCAGTTTTTAATAAAGTGGCAAGAGTGTCACAAAGGGTACCAAAAATTACAACTTTTATATGCCAGAAAAGTGTTGGAGAAGCTTAATATATCTCCCCTTTAATTTTTTGACCCATCCATTTAAGTCTTTGATTTACCGTTGCACACAGCAGAAGGGTCAGACGTTACATTTTTACTGTACATATGGAGGAGCTTTTCTAAACAAAATGAACTAGAATTAGGGCTTAAAGACGTTTTGTCACTTCAGAAAATACTGTACCTTTATTATGTAGAGGACGTTAATACAAGCCACTTACATAATGTATTGTGATTGTCTATATTGCTTCCTTTACTGGCTGGATTCAATTTTCCTTCACATTATACACTGCTCATTTCCCTGGTTATGATCACCGTACACCCGGCTTGGCCACCAGAGAGGCTGGCACTTTTTCCTATAGTGTGCAAGCACGACCACTGGTGATGGATTGCAGGGTGGTCTATAACCATGGAAACGAGCAGTGTATAATGTGATAGAAAAATTAATCAAGCCAGCAAAGGAAGCAATATGGACAATCACAATACATTAGTAAGTGCTTTGTATTAACTTTATCTACATTATAACCATGCTCACAACATACCCTATGTCCAATGTCATGTTCATTGGTCACGTGGCCTAGGCACAGCTCAGTCCTATTCAAATGAATGGGGTTGAGCTGTGATAGCAAGCACAGATGCTATACAATGTACGGTGCTGTGCTTGGTATGCTGTGATGGGGTAGTAATGCTACTGAAAACACTGTGGTCTCCTCAACCAGCTGATCCGCGGGGGTCCCAGTTGTCTAGACCCTTGCTGATCAGATACTGATGACCTATTCTATGGATAGGTCATCAGTATCTGATCGGCGGGGTTCCAAATACACAGGACCAGAGGGTAGATCATCAGTATAAAAAATTGGAAAACCACTTCAAATGGATCATTTTTCCAAACAGAAAAATATGGCGTTGGATGCCACTCTACAGCATCTCTCTGAGGCATTTGTTTAACGTATATGTTATGTATATGTTAAACATGGGACAAAAACCTGTTGTGAACACAGCCTACTGTACATGCTTTTTGCTCCACATTTATTAAGTGATCTACACATTTTTTTACTTGTCTGACAAGGGACTTGGCCTATTGGGAAATGGATGTAAAGTGGGTACTATTTAAGTTCTGACAATGTCCACCAAAAATGTGTCAACATTTTGTCACATAATTCTGATGCAGTCAACTAATAGGTGGTAAACTTATTTTAGACCATGTTACGATGTATCGTCCAGCGTAAACCATTGTGATAAAGCTAGTGCATTTTCACACCGTCTAAGTTTACAATTATCACTTCACATCTCACACCACTGCAGAACAATATAAGACCAGTCTACACAATGCCGGTCTTAATAAATATCACACCCCCTCATGTAGGCCTATATGGGTATGAAGCCCATATTTATTGCCGTCAACATGGCTTCTTCTGGAGTACTTCATACTGCAGTCCTCTCTGTGCTAAATACTCATTATACGCATAGAGACAATCAGATTCTGCTGCCTGCAAATGTGAGATACATAGGGAGTTTGGGTTGCAGTAGATCTATTCACACCAATGCAGAACTGCATGTAGGTATATCCAGGACCGAGGTGGTAGAGATAAATTCTTTCTGTTGAAGTAAAGTAGACAACACATCTCCTCAGGTTATTACATGTATATACGTACTTGCAGTTCTGCAACAGTGTGACTAGATCCACTGCAACTCCTTTGCATCTACAGCACATCTGGTTTCAGAGTGGCTAAGAGGGTCCTCCAGCAATATACCGCTTTACTGTGAAAAGCAACTGTGGGTGTTGTCAGGGGCGTTGCTAGGGTCTCAAAAGATCTGGGGCCCAAGCCCCAATGAATATGGCCCAGTTCTGTATGTCGACCCTCGCCCCACCCCTGCTATACAGCAGCACATACCTCACATCCAGGGCCTCCAGGTGACGTCTCCTCGGATGTAGATCTTCTCTGTCATCATCTTCTCCATTCGGCCCGGACAACTTCTCTCAGCCGCCTCGTCTCTGCAGAGTGTGACACACAGACATCTTAGCTTCCTGACATTTCTATCATCATCCCCCAACCTGGAGTCCCCACGTTGTTATCCTGCTCCTCGCTGTGCCCCCCAAAACCTCCAAATACTATCTTGGAGAAATAATAGTGCCCCCCATAGTAATAGTCCTACCAGTACAAATTCCCTCATTAGTAACACTGCACCCTACAGTGACCCCAGCACTGATAATGCTCCCCAAGATTGTCCCCATTAGTAGAAGAGTCCTCCAGTATTAATAATACACCCACAGAGCCCCCAGTAGAAATAAAGCCCTCCTATTGTTCCCCCAGTGGTAATAAAGGTCTCTACAGACCCCTCAGTAGTAATAAGGCCCCCATAGTGCTCTTAGTAGAAATAAGGCGGATCTATAAGTCCCTCCTATAGAGCCTCCAGTAGTAATAAGAACGCCTAAGGTCTCCTGGATTTATAATACCCCTTCAGTGCCCCCAGTATTTATATAGCTCCCCCTACTGTTATAATGCTCGCCCTGAAGTATCCGCTGTAGTTATATTCTTCCCTTTAGTGTCCTCAGAAATTATAATTCCTCAGCCCCTCCACCATACAGTCCCATGTAAATAAAGCTATTTCCCTCCTGTGTAAATCACAACATCTCTCCAGCCCCCTCCAATATACAGTCCCATGTAAATAACATTCCTCTCTATCTACAGCCCCCCTCCAAATACAGTCCCATGTAAATAACATCATTCCCACCCATATCCATCATCAACATACAGTCCTATGTAAATATCACTCCCTCCGACAGCCGCCTTCAACATACAGTCCCATGTAAATAAGATCACTTCCTTCCCACAGCCACCTCCAACATGCAGTCCCATGTAAATAACATCACTCCACCTCACAGTCCCATGTAAAAAACATAAACCTGCCCTCAGCCACCTCCAACATGCAGTCTCATGTAAATAACATCACTCCACGGCACAGTCCAATGTAAATAAGGCTACTTTCACACCAGCGTTTTTGCTGGATCCGTCATGGATCAGCAAAAACACTTCCGTCATGATATTACAACCGTCTGCATCCGTTCTGAATGGATTCGGCTGTATTACTTTTTAAATAGCCAGTTTGGATCAGTTTCTTCATGAGGACACTAAAGAGCAGCAAGCAGCGTTTTAGTGTCCGCCTCCAAAACGGAATGCTGACTGAACTGAAGCAAAACTGATGCATTCTGAACGGATCCTTTTCCATTCAGAATGCATTAGGACAAAACTGATCAGTTTTGGACTGTTTATGAGAGCCTGTGACGGATCTCACAAACGAATCCTTACAACGCAAGTGTGAAAGTAGCCTAATGCTAGTTTCACACCTGCGGCAGGGGACTGGAACAGCCTGCCGGAGTCCCATGCCGCAAGTACCCTAACAGAACCCTGCCCAAGTCAGCTCCAACACACAGTTCCATGATAACATCCCTCCCTTCTGCCCTAACATACAGTCCCAGTTAAATAACCACAACTCCCAGCATCCCTCTGCTTCTCCCTTCACTTACCTCTTCTGATGTAGCAGAGCTCACTGCAGCTTCTTCCCCACAATTCTCCTCTTCAGTTTAGAAGACAGGGGTTGAAAATGACCTGCGATGATGTCACAGTCATGTGACCAGTGCAGGATTGGACGGCACTAATCACATGACCTGTGATGTAATCACAGGTCCTACATATCTTGCAGTGTGTTAGATTCAATTGTACTGCCGTCCTGAGGACAGCAATACAATTGTATCTGTCTAACAGGCAGGACATTCGGGGCCTGGGAGAAAACATCAGGGGCCCAGGCCCCGAATGTTTTAGCCTAGCAACGCCCCTGGGTGT
This sequence comes from Rhinella marina, assembly GCA_900303285.1. Lineage (NCBI taxonomy): Eukaryota > Metazoa > Chordata > Amphibia > Anura > Bufonidae > Rhinella > Rhinella marina. The sequence continues at coordinate 50,803 of ONZH01002502.1, forward strand.
TGTGAAGGTGAAGGTGCCTGTTCATTTCTGTTCTGTAATAGCTGGAACTGTAGCTGGCAGCAGTGGGTTAATAACGTTCAGTCTCAATGCTTTCAGATGTCAGGCTTGCCAGTGCGTTTACATGATAGGTATTTGCTAGCGGTATTGCCAGTATATCCCTGCTATTACTGCAGGCTGATGAGAGTTGTTTGCAGCGATTGAAATCCCGACATGATACGTTTCTGAATAGCCTACATCTGTAGTAGCAGTGGGTTCCCGGGTGAACCATAAAAATGCACATATGTGTATATAAATTATGTCATAAACCTACCAGCTTCACTGCTCTCAGTACATTCATATCTGAGCCCAACAATAACTGTTGAAAATGGTCATACATGGAATTTTATAGATTCAGCCTAATCTTTAGGTAAAACTTATCTTTGGAAAATCAGCACATAAACACCACATAAAGTAAGGAGTCTAATGGTTTCTATGTATACTGATTAATTGTGATGTCGGGCTGTAAAAGTACAATCTCACAGGATTTTCTTAAGCTGCTTTTATAGATGGGGCATATAAATGTTACTAATACTGTACTCATATGTAAGATGCTGTTAATTTCCCTTCTTCTTCACTGTGTTCCCTAGGGAGCAATAATTTGACTTAACAGCCTATTTCCAGTAAATTCAAGGAAAATGGTTCTGTGTGGTTAATGCACAGGGCTTGTAATTCTAAAACTTGACTGCTAGAGATTTGCATCACAGTCCCACATCTGCCTTAAAACAGAGCGCTTTTTCCACTGAAAGCCATTGTGGCGTAAACTCCATGGAAGTCTTTTTGTCATATTTTAGCGGTATATTTGTTTATTAGACTATTGTGCTTCCCATAGTTTCACTCATTTCTCTTCAGAGAAAGAAATACGTATATAGTTACTAGAGAGGGGTCGTTGATCCAGGGAGTAATTCTGATTGCCTGATTGGAGTCGGGAAGGAATTTTTTTCCCTAAAGTGGGGAAAACTGGCTTCTACCTCACAGGGTTTTTTTTGCCTTCCTCTGGATCAACTTGTAGGAAAACAGGCCGAACTGGATGGACAGATGTCTTTTTTCAGCCTTATAAACTATGTTACTATGTATGCTGGGTTCACATCTGCAGAGGAGACTCTCGGGCCTCTGTCACAAATTCTGTCATTTTTGTCTCTATTTTTTCTGGTAAAATCACAGACAGTATGACAGATCCCAAGGAACCCATTATAAGTCAGTGCAATCCAGTTGGTGCCATACCACGGATTTGGATGTACATTCTACTGATTCACTGTGTTTTACAGTAGCAACAAAGTGGGTGACATTTTAATAAACCTCATTGACTTCTGCTGTGTAAGTTGACCTGCAGTTTGGATATTAAATTCACAGCTCAATTTATTCTGAAATTAAGTTTTGCCGTGAGTTTTTGCAATGGAATTGGTGGCAAATCTGCATGTAATTCAGGCATGTGACGTACTCCAACTCTAGTAATCCTTGTACCTTTTGTGTCAACCAACTGAACAAGACAGATTTCTATTCCCTGAAAGTAAAGAATGAACGTTTCTATTGAATAAACTACGAGAAATCGATACAAAGACCTTAAAGTGTAACTGAGTTTTCAAAATATATGATGGCTGTGCTGTATTGTAGAATCATAAGTGTGAAGGAGTGGGTCTTTTTTGGGCTTCCCTATTGTCTTCTTCAGCCATATTACTCCCTGTTTGACTTGCACAGCTAGATGGATTTCTCTCACAAGCAGGGGCGTCTCTCTTCTGTGGAATTTTCCAGTACTATTTGCAGTAACCTCACTTCCCACTAAATTTGTTTCCATGCAGGGAGCTCAAAAATCTTATAAGAAGGGGGGGGGGGAGAAAATCAGACTTATAGACTCTTCAGAAGCTATGTAGAAGTGGTGCTTCTATCAGGCTCAGGAGCACAGCTAGCTCTAGCATGTCTTCACATCCTGTGAAATGTCTTCTATGTCTCTGTTACTAGAGTCAGATTAAGCTTAACAACAGGCAGTGGACTACAAGTTAGGTGGGAGTGAGACCCCTAGTGGCCATGACTTTACAGCTTTTTTTCGATAGATGCAATCATACTTTTTAAATGAATTGATTTAGAATCTTGGTAATTATATCATTCCCTTGTTTGAAAGTACAGTGACTCTGTACAGCGCTGGGGGACGTGACTTGCCACCCAGCGCCGTAGTACTACGGCGTGCTGATCGGGCGGGTGCAGGAGCTGCGCCCGCCCGATCAGCTGCAAGGGACCAGCTGTTCCCGGTAGCCGGACCCCTGCTGTATGCACCAGCATCAGTGAAAACACAGATGACGGCACATTAACCCTTGATGTGCCGCGGTCAGCTCTGACCGCGGCACATGCGTGTGGCCTGAAGGGGCTGCCAACGGGTCCCCGTGCTGCTGTGACGGGGACCCAATGGCTTGGATGGCAGCCCTATGCCTTCCTTAGGCAACGTGGCTGCCATCCCTGCGAGCCTGTGAGATCAGCCCCCTATGCCAAAAACTATGCCAAAACAGCCATTTTTTTCACCGTGCCCCACAAAAAGTGTAATACCACGTGATCAAAAAGACGTATTTACCCCAAAATGGTACCAATCAAACCGTCATCTCATCCTGCAAAAAACTAGACCCTACCTGAGACAAAAAAATAAAAAAAAATATGACTCTCAGAAAATGGCAACACAAAAACAAGATTTAATTCGGTTCAAAAATGCATCTAATGTGTAAAACTTAACAAAAATAAAAATGTTAGCCATATTGGGTATCACCACGTCCGTAACAACTTGCTCTGTAAAAAAAAAAAAACTGTCAAAACACCCATTTTTTGTCACCTTGCGTCACAAAAAATGTAACACCAAGCAATCAAAAAGTCTTATGTACCCCAAGATGGTACCAATCAAACCGCCATCTCATCCCGCAAAAAATGAGACCCTACCTAAGACAATCGCCAGAAAAATTAAAAAAATAGGGCAGTTACAAAATGGCAATTCAAAAACAAGATTTAATTCTGGCCCAGGGTTGAAAGGGTTAATGGTGTCACAGCCCCTTTAAGATTTTTAGGATTCACTTTCTGGATTTCATAATTTCAGTAATAAATGAGATAGAGTGCACTGTGACAATTAGAGATGAGTTACATTAATATTATAAAAAATTAGTAATATCAATATACTGTAGGTCATAAGGCATATTTTGAATTTGGCATCTGTCACTTCACGCACCCAGTTTTATTGTTTGTTTTGGCGTAAACAGTTAGCTACTTTCTAGTGTATACGGTATATATCAGTGATGGCTAATCTCTGGAAACCACAACTCCCGGCATGCTTAATTCATTTCTATGGAGTTCTGAGAACAGCCAAGCAAGTGTACATCTTGGGAGTTGTAGTTTTACCAAAGCTGGAGTCCCAGAGGTTAGCAATCACAGGTATATGTCCTATGCAGTCTTCTGTCATCGTATATGGCAGCTCATGAAAGAACCGTTGGTTAGGTGGTGGGTGCAGGTTTAGCTTTTGCACTAGGGACAGGGAGTACAAGTTTACTACTACTTCATTAATACTTACAGTGCCTTGCGAAAGTATTTGGCCCCCTGGAACTTTTCAACCTTTTGCCACATTTCAGGCTTCAAACAAAAAGATATAACATTTTAAATTTTTGGTGAAGAATCAACAACAAGTGGGTCACAATTGTGAAGTGGAACGAAATTTATTGGATCATTTAAACTTTTTAAAATAATAATAAAACTGAAAAGTGGGGCGTACAAAATTATTCGGCCCCCTCGCATTAATACTTTGTTGCGCCACCTTTTGCTGCGATTACAGCTGCAAGTCACTTGGGGTATGTCTCTATCAGTTTTGCACATCTAGAGACTGAAATTCTTGCCCATTCTTCCTTGCAAAACAGCTCGAGCTCTTTGAGGTTGGATGGAGAGCGTTTGTGAACAGCAGTTTTCAGCTCTTTCCACATATTCTCAATTGGATTCAGGTCTGGACTTTGACTTGGCCATTCTAAGATCTGGATACGTTTATTTTTTAACCATTCCATTGTAGATTTTGCTTTATGTTTGGGATCATTGTCTTGTTGGAAGATAAATCTCCGTCCTAGTCTCAGGTCTTTTGAAGACTCCAACAGGTTTTCATCCAGAATGGTCCTGTATTTGGCTTCATCCATCTTCCCATCAATTTTAACCATCTTCCCTGTCCCTGCTGATGAAAAGCAGGCCCAAACCATGATGCTGCCACCACCATGTTTGACAGTGGAGATGGTGTGTTCAGGGTGATGTATCTTTGAGAAATGGCTTTCTTCTTGCCACTCTTCCATAAAGGCCAGATTTGTGAAGTGTTCGACTGATTGTTGTCCTATGGACAGACTCTCCCACCTCAGCTGTAGATCTCTGCAGTTCATCCAGAGTGATCATGGGCCTCTTGGCTGCATCTCTGATCAGTCTTCTCCTTGTTTGAGATGAAAGTTTAGAGTGACGGCCGGGTCTTGGTATATTTGCAGGGGTCTGATACTCCTTCCATTTCAATATGATCGCTTGCACAGTGCTCCTTGGGATGTTTAAAGCTTGGGAAATCTTTTGATATCCAAATCCGGCTATAAACTTCTCCACAACAGTATCACGGACCTGCCTGGTGTGTTCCTTGGTCTTCATGATGCAGAACCCTGAGACTATCACAGAGCAGGTGCATTTATACGGAGACTTGATTACACACAGGTGGATTCTATTTATCTTCATCAGTCATTTAGGACAACATTGGATCATTCAGAGATCCTCAATGAACTTCTGGAGTCAGTTTTCTGAACTGAAAGTAAATGGGCCAAATAATTTTGCACGCCCCACTTTTCAGTTTTATTATTACAAAAAAAGTCTAAATGATCCAATAAATTTCATTCCACTTCACAATTGTGACCCACTTGTTGCTGATTCTTCACCAAAAATGTAAAATGTTATATCTTTTTGTTTGAAGCCTGAAATGTGGCAAAAGGTTGAAAAATTCCAGGGGGCCGAATACTTTCGCAAGGCACTGTACATACAGGGTTGCAATAGGTTCACTTCATCATATTGGGAAACTAAAACTACATTTAATGCACTATACACTTTGAGGGGAATTTACACCATGCAGTCCAGAATTGTCTTCAAATTTTTCAAAATAGGGCTTTTGCAACCTTCTAGTACAGATATTGCTGTTAGCTGAGGAGATTGCAGGTGAGGCCTGCTATTGTAAATCACGGAGGGATAAAACGTCCCTCTGTGTATGAGGAGAGAGAGAGGGCCCCAGGGAACAGATCTGGAGAGGGCCAATGTGGTCCCAGAGATGAGGGCTGGGGGGCCACAAGGCTGAGGAAGCCTGAGAGGTTGGAGCCTGCAGAGGCTCTGTGTGGTCTCAGCCAGGAGGGCTGAGGGGCCACAAGGCTTTGTAAAGCCTGCAGTTTAGGGGCTCAGCGACGCCTATGGATAGAGGGTCACACGGTCAGAGTCAGGAGGACTACTGGACCATCTCCCCCCAAAGTTGCTGGTGAGATCACAGCCAGGAGGCCGCTGGACAGTATGGCTGGGAAAGCACGATCGAATACAGTGTGTGAACGGTGCTCTATAGGTTAGATAGAGACAACACATGTATTAGGTAGAGCCCAGACGGGCAGGTGTTTATTTGAATGTTTTCATGTGTGTTGGTGCCAAAGAGTGTAAATAAAGCACCTTTTGGACGTTAAAACCCCCTGTGTGTTGGAAGATTTGTGATTGCGACCCCCTGAGAGAGAACGATCCCTTACAATGTACAGAGGAGGTCCAGAAAGGGTTAAAGATGCTCCAAATTTAACAAACAACGTGTTCTGTTTGCTAAATTCAGCTGAAAGTAGGCCAACACAGACTGAAGGAAAACTGACTTCAGATATTACCCTCATGATAAATTCCCCGTTGTGTGTGTTTCATGTGTTTGTCTACAATAATTCAATTAACTATTAAAGTTTTCTCAGTTGTCGACATGAATGGATCAATTCCGCATCCTCATATTTTATTACCTGAGCTTGCCATTATTTCCCTCAGACACTTTTGACTAATGGGATATTAAAAATTATGAAGTTGTTGAATTCAGCTTTGACTTTATTCATACAGTGCATACTAATGAACTTTACACAACCCCTTGATACCTGCAAAGGAATTACTGTAAAATTTTCCAATCGACTGCCTACTTTCATGTGCAGCCAGCGATAACACCATCAAACCCAAGAACTAAGAGGTTGTGTTTTACAAATGAAACCCAAGGATCAGTTCTTGCGCTCCTAGGGGAACACGTTTCACTGCAGCCATGATTAATGCAGACTCTTAAGTGCCTAAATATTCACTAGGAAGTTTTCACTAAATGAAATATTGACTCAGGCATTCAACATGTGAGAAACAGCTGGAAAAAACTACTGTTGAGATCCTCTAACTCCCAGATACATTTCTTAACACATTTATCAACTTGATTTGGCACCTATTTTATATAGAACTACTCAACACTGGCTTGTACAGTGTTTTTCTCTGTGGATACATTGGCTTCACTCATCGACATCTTCTTTTACGAGAAATTTGATATAATTAAATTTCTTGTTTAACAGTTATAATGCTTAATGATCCTAGTGGTATAAACTTCTGATCATTTTACAGCAAATCCTTCTCTGCTGATAAAACAGGTTATGATAATGTTCCCTGTTAGGCTATGAACATACTAAAACACAGGAAAAACTGATATATTAAAAATTATACATTATTAGAAAAACCTGTAAAAATGGCTTGTATCCTTCCATAAACCTCACTATCTTCTCAACCTGGTTTTTGTCAGAAACTCAAAGAGTGCTGTCTACAGATGGGTGTCTTTGGTTTGGCTGATAACCTGAGTCATAATTAAAAGCTGGTTAACCCCTTCAGGATGCAGTCTATTTGGGACTTCCGGATGCAGCAATTTTTCTTTTTTCATTTCTGCATCTCAACGCCATAATGTTTTTTTTAATTATAGTTGCATGAGGGTTTGTTTTTGTGTTTTTCTATAGCACCCTTTTGGGCTGCATTTGAGGTGTTGTGTAATTTTTATGGTGTTGGTGTGAAAAAGTACCAAAATCCAGTATTTTTGTGTGCTGTTTTTATGGCCTTCGTCCTGCACTATAGGTGACGTAATAACTATTGTGTGCATCAGTATGATTACTCCAATGCCAAATTTATATAGATGTTTTATCTTTTTCTATTTTTGCACAAAAAAATTATTTTTGTGTCACTTCATTCAAAGACCCATAACATGGTTATTTGATCGTTAATGGGAGCTTGTGGGACAAGTTGCAGTTTTCATTGATGCTATTTTCAATCATTATTGGCGTAACATACTATTATGACGCTGAGCAGTAAGTTATTTAAGTGAACCTGTCTGGTCATTTCTGCTGCCCTTTGTGAGGATGATATTATAGGGGGGGAAGCTACAGTATGTACGTAGGTCTGTGTGATTTGAAGTAGGATTACTGATTTGTAGTAGTAAAAAACTGAGTAAACCCTGATGGTCTCCTAGAAGAGACAGTGAGAGTCCTCATTGTGTGTGGGTAATAAATCATGACAACTACTGTCTCTTCTAGAAGTTCTGTCTGGATATGTTTAGCTTTTTAGTCAGAAATTCTATCCCATATAAATCTATATATCACAGAACTTAGCTCCTCGCCCTGTATCATGTCCTCCTCACAGGTAGCACAGCAGAAATCACCTCACAGGTTTGCTTAAAGGCGTTCTCCAGAAATTAAGAAAATAAAATGACTGAAAATACTTAAATATTACTTTATTATAAATACATTCCCAATATCTTTCATTAATTATAATGGCTTGTTTTGTCTAAGAAGCAATCATTAGGAGAAATAAAATGGCTGCCATCCTATTAGTGTACACAAATCCCTGTGATTACAGCTTCCTCTTTCATTCAAGTGAATGGGACAAAAAAGCTACACCACCACTACAATGTTGACCTTGTGTAGTCAAACGTTGAAGAGGATTCAGTGCTCGCATGAGCAGCTGATCAGCTGGGGTGCTGGACACCAATATCAGTAAACCAGACAACCCCTTTAAAGGAGGTCTCCAGGAATTAAGAAAATGAAAATACTTAAAGGGAACCTGTCAGCTCTGAAACACCCTCCAAACTAGAGTAAGCGGTGTATAGTGTAAGTGACGTCGAGTCCAGTTATGTAATTTTTATCTTCATACTCACTTGCATTTTGATGTTGTTCTCCCACAAACCTGCAGTAATATGCACTCAGTGGACTCCAGTGCTCACTCACATAATGGAGAGGACTCAAAGAAGAGTCCAGTGAGTGCATTTTACTGCTGGTTTGTGGGAGCACAGCGTTGGAATAGAAGTGAGTATGAAGATAAAACTTATATATTCGGATTCAGCATCACTTACACTATACACTGCTTACTCTAGTTCAGGGGGTGTTTCGGAGATGACAGGTTCCCTTTAAATATTACTTTATTATAAATATACAGTCTGTCCTGTCTATTCTCTCTGTACTTCATGTCTGCTCATGAACTCCATTCCTACAGAGATTCAGCTAAAGATCTTATCATCTGTATTCAGGATCATAAACCCTGGCAAGCAGAGCAGAGAGGAGCATGAGGCAGCTCTTTAGCTCAGGGCTGTGAAGTAACTTGTCCTGTGTGATTAGGACAGGTTTTGTGTGTACTAATAGGATGGCGGCCATTTTATTTCTCCTGACGATTGCTCCCCAGACAAAAAGAGCCAATATAACTAATGAAAGGTATTTTCAATTTCTCAATTACCAGAGAACCCCTGTAAAGGATTGGACATTGACTAAATTGTAGTCACCTATAGGTGACACTAAGAGAGGCGTTTTTTTTCTTGAAGGAGAGATGTTTTGCATATTTATTTTTAGGAAGCATTGCCAGAATGCACTATACCAGCCCCACTAGGAAAAACAGTACCTTTTGAGTGTCACAAGCCAGGAATGGAGACATTTAGAACTTGGAAGCTGATCATTCTGTATAAAAACTAGTGTTGACAAAAGTGAAACAGTTTCCTACAGCAACCAATCAAATTCCAGTTCTCAATTTAGAAAACGTTATTATAAATGATATTATATTTGTTGCAATACAAAATAAATTGTAATTTACAGTCCCTTGTCTTCCTTTACCAGGAATGGTGTCTTTGTAGCGAACCCATACAGTTATTAGTTGTATGCTGTTCATGCAAAGCTCTGTTCACACTCATTTTCTTTCCGTTGGTTCCATTAAGAGTATACATTCACAATATTTCCCGAAATATACCTCCGATTGTAAGGTTACGACATATGTCTGCTAAGGAAAGGGCAGCAAACATACTTTCAATTGACTGTGTTTCTTCTGTTTTTCTGTGTTTATGGTCACAAGAAGGCTAAAATTAATTAATGTGCAAGTTCAAAATAACTTGAAACACATAATTGTGTCCCCTCATGTTCATTTTAGATTCACTTTACAAAAAATTTTACCTGCCTTGAGATTCCTGAATGATGAAGAAATAACGTTTGAAGATAATAAAGGCCCCAAGGCACCACCAGGAAGCTTTTTGGCACTTTGTCAACACCAAATTTCCAGTATCAGTAAACACTGGCATGTGGTAAATGCTGAGGAGAGGTATGTTTTAACTTTGAGAAAATGTTACTGACCATTGATGCTTTGCCATCATATTTGATTATTTTTTTGCTTCTTTTTTTTTCAGAGTATTATCTTTAGAAACACTGGAGACATTCTGTGACTCATTGAAAGAAATATTGCAACTTAGTAATGTATATAGATATGCACATGAGTATGGTGACACAGAAGTTGCTGAAGGAGAAGATCCAGAGATTCCTAGAGATGATCTGAGTCACCTAGACCATGACAGAAGTCATCATAGTAGTCACATTATCAATGGCCCTCATGAAGATAAACTTAAAGACACAAAACAGATCACCTTCCAACAAGTTCAGTCTTTGCTTGAGCCGTCCCTTGTAAATGCTGGACAAAGTAATCGAGCAAACAGTAGAGGGATAATGAAACACCAATCCTGGCAATCAGAGTTATCCAGAAAAGAACAACATGCTAGAGAAGTGTAAGTAGAGCACCTTTCATTTTAAAGGTTCCTTCTTCTCAGCTGAAATACAGCCTTGATACTCTCTAAATACTGGAAATGGCTTTTTACTAGGGATGAGTGAATTTCTGCTCTTAATTCTTAAATAACCCGAACCTTGTACACCAAACCCTTTTTCATGAATTCCACCATCAGTACTCATTTGAGTATAGTTTGACTGTCTAAACTGATTAACATTTTCAATTTAATGGAGTAGGAAGAAAGGGGTAGGATAGTCTGGACCCGAATAGAAATGGTACATGTGGATTTATTATAATTTTATCATTTTTGCCATCTACAAAGTATCTGTAAAAAAGACAAACTTGTTTTTGCTATTTAAAAGAATAATTAAAAAGGTTATTTGAATTATGAGATAATTCAGTGCCACAAAATATCCTAAAGTTAGTCCTTACAGCTGGGACATGGCATGTGACAGCTGCAGTCTTGTGTCATATTCCACTGACGCCAGTGATAGGCTGCTGCAGCCATATGCTGTATGTATGCTACATCACTGCTGCAGCCTGTAAACCCAAAGTTGCCAGGTTGGAAAAGTTAAATGGTAAGTATGCAGTCATTTATTATTTTATATTTCGGGGACGCTGGAGGAGTTTTCTTATCTAACTGTGCAACCCCCTTAAATGATTACTAAAAATTTATTTGAACTTTTGAAATGTGTTCCCTCCAGTTCAAAAGCTTCCATTTTTATTTAAAAGATGTACCCCGAAACTTGTAAAATCTGTGGCTGTATCATTGAAATATAAATGTTAGAAATTGAAAAAAAATAGATACTTAAAGGGAACCTGTCATCACCTTTATGCAGCCCATACTAACAGCAGAATAAAGTAGAGACAGGTGAGTTGATTTCAGCGGTCTGTCATTTATAAGTTAAAAGTAAGTGGTTGCCGAGAACCAACATCACAAACATTGCAGACTAGGCCTGGAAAAGAGTCCCACCCACCTGTGAAGAGTCCTGGTTATTCATGAATTCCTCCTCTCCCTGCCCACCTGCTGATGATTGTCTTCTACCTAGTTTTCTCCCTTTCTCTCTAGAAGAGAACTGCCAGTCATCAGTAGACGGTGGGGAGAGCAGGAGATTATGAATAACCATGACTCTTCTCAAGTAGATTTGAATTTTTTCAAGGCCTGTGCTGCAATGATTATGATGCTGGTTCTCGGCAACCACTTACTTTTAGTTCATGAGTGACACACTGCTGAAATCAGCATTTCTGTCACTAATGTATGCTGCCATCAGTGAGGTCAGCATAAAGTTGATGACAGGTTCCCTTTAAAGGGTTTGTCACAAAGAGACAATGCACCCATCTCTGTGGACATCTCAGATTCTCTGTTCAGGACCCTTTTTTATAGGCTAGAGGACTCTGTGCAGACATGTGTGACATAGTTGTCTGTTTACTAAAATGGCCGCCATTTAATACTACATTTCATACCACATACTACATTTCATAGTAGTGCACCAGTGCAGAGGAGAATTGTGCCTGCCCACAGTTTCATCTCGTGAGAACTACTGATCGCTGGAGGTTTAAAGGAAATGTGTCATCAGAAAATGGCCTGCTGTTTAAAAAACGTTTTAAATCACGGTTTAACATATTTTTAAATAATTTTTTGTGATGTATTTTTAATTTTCCATGTCCCTTTTTATATTTAAACTAAAACAAAAAATCCTGCAGTTTCAGGACTGGCGTGTATGTCTAATAATTGGCGCCACTTCTTGGTCTATACAGATCACTTTACTGCAGTTAACTCATTCTAAATCTGCCTGTAATTATATCATCTCTGTGTATAGATAAGACAGGATCCACCATTCACAATAGGTGATTGTCAGATCTTATCTGTTCTTTCCTTGTACAATGACCTCTGCACAGGTCACAGATCATGTCTAGAGAACTCTTCCATAGAAGTCAATGAGGTCCCCTCCTGTCCATTGTGTCTAAGGCCCATGCGGCTGCCGTAAAGTAATTTTTTTATGCTGTGTAAATGCTGTTAAGAACACATGATAATATTCAGGAATTAAAATTAAAAAATCTAAAGTCAGAAAATAATAACAGGAAAGAAGGATGTGTGCTACTATATAGATAGATAACATTTTTTGGGACACATTTCCTTTAAGTACCTGAACCTTTGGTGAACAATTGCTCACTTGTTGGCTGCATTCTGGAGGGGGGGTCATTTAGTAGGGACAACCCTTTTAGGTAATATGTTAAAGTAGCATGGCTTATTCCTGAAGTTGTAAAGTAATACGTTTTATTGATAGCAAGGCTAGGAATGGCAATAACAGTTATCAGTATCACAATTTTGACTTGCAGAATATAGTAAAAATCTATCATTACATGTATATATAAAATTATATTTTGGTTGTTTTAGGAATTCCTATTTTTGACTTTGTCTACTGTTTTTTTCCACAAACAGCCGTGCTGCAGTTCTAATCCAGTCTCAGTGGAGAGGGTATGTAATACGAAGAGATATCCATTATTATACGAAGCTTCATGAGGCTGCCTGTGTTATACAGTCAGCATGGCGTCAGTATTACAGCAGGAAAAAATCCTTGCATAAGAGATGTGCTACTCCAAAGACATCAGAAGTCACACAACATGCTGCCACGGTAATACAGGTAAGTGTACACCAACCACCTTTCCAGTTTATTGTCATATCTTTTATAAAATGTTTGGAGATCACTCATCTCACCTGAATATGAAATATCTACCTATGCAATTTTCTAAGGACTAGTTAAAGGGGTTGTCAAGTGGATAAAAATTCTGAGAAAAGAGACAGAATAGTTAAAAAAATAAAATAAGCTTTATTGATGCTTTATTGATCCCTCATGGGTCCTGGATCGCCCACTGGTCTCTGTTTCCTGGAAATGTCCACTTAGGCCAATCACTGCTGTAGTCATTGAGTGGCTCCGTGGGCACCTCCTGCATGTCGAGAGACACCAGGAAGCACAGCCTAGTGGGGGAACCCTGTAAGTGTGGGAGCATTAACAGCAGGGGATCGTCAACGTGAGAATTCCTTGTTTTAGAACCCATTCTGACCCTTTTCTTTTGCTGCATAATCCCATTATTTTTTATTTTATTTTATTTTTTGTAGAAATTTGATTTCACTGTTTAGTTAATTTCTTAAATCTGATACTCGATGTCAGAAAGAGTCCCATGGTTAATTAGGAGTTATTATGGTAACACCGGAGCCTAGGAATAATTTTCCAGCCCATCAATGTCAACACTTGCTTGTGCTGACACTGAAGATGATGCACTGCAGAAAACAAATTATACTATGGATCCACATTACCAAGGATGCCACCAATAAAAAAAAAAAGTAGAAATAAAGGACCCCTAGTATGAGCCGGAGCAGAGAGCCAGCCCTTATGAGCAGTGTTGAGTGAACTTGTGTTTCAAGTTCGGCGTAAAAAGTTCAGGTTTGGGTTATCTAAGAATTCCATTGTGGATTCCACTACCTGGACTATAACTTACGGTCCGTGGTAGCGGAATCCATAACGGAATTCTTAGATAACCCGAACCTTGTATGCCGAACTTGAAACAGAAGTTCGCTCATCCCTACTTATGAGCAGTGCCAGCTCTGGTGGACTCGAGCCGTCCATGTATTAAATACATCTGAATGGACTCCATATAATTTTACAAGCCATGTTTTATGGAGTGGATCAATATATAGTAAAAAGACAATGCAGGCATTTGCAGATACCGGTATTTGAAACTTTCACCAACCTGTGCTCGTGCACTCCACAAAGGAGATTGACATCTAAATTTTCTTAAAATACATGTAGGGTTAGACAGTTTGGATTACTGCTTCACCCTTTGTCCCTTATAGAAAAGTGATGACCACTGCAATAACGACAGAAACTTTTATCCGCTAGTATGATTCCATTGAAAGAAAAAAGTTGAGGTCCCTCGTCTAGCTATGTCTTTAGACTATAATGGAGGGACTCCCCTGCTTGTCCTCCTCTTTGTGGACCTTCTCATGCACAGCATTCTACAGATAGGTGAGGACCAGTTACATCTATCAGACATTTAACCTTGTATGGTTGGAATTCCCTGTTCATTAGACCCCTCATGTTTTATGTAAAGTACATTTTAAACTAGGGCTAGTAGAAAAACACCTTTTCTCCATTTTATCTTAAGGTTTGGCAGCCTTTTCAGCTTTGGGTCATTGCTATGTAATGCTGTGTTTTTATTTCTTTGAGTAACACTACAATCGTCCCATTTACAAGCGGCAGGTTTCTTTCTTCACGGGTTATTTCTAATCTATAAAGAGGATGCTTACAAATATCTGCCCACCATATTCTCAGAATAGCCGAAATCAGCCCCTAGCTCACTCCTATAAATAGCCAGACACTCTAACCCTACAAGTTTCAGACAAGAGGTTGTTTGAGTCGCACTAATTTCGATGTTAAAGGTTGCAAGTACACACTTTGCTTTCTTTTTGTATCATCTTTTCCCAGAGGCTCTTAAACACCCTAAAGGAATTGTCAAATTATTAATTAGTTGACCCAGGCTGCATGCGGTGAGGGGAGTGTAAGAATTCCTTTCTGCTTTCTTGAAGAGACCCTCTTGGGTATTCTTAGCTTCAGACACATGCAGGCATTTAATTTGTCTTGCAGTTTTAGATGTCACATAAAGTTCAAAAAACAGATCATTGAGCTATTAAACAAAGCTCGGAGATGTTTTATTTTCCTAATGGGATAACACTGTATTTGGAGATGATCTATGTCTCTTCTATGACGTCTATTGATTTTTTTTTTGCTTTATAGGCAGCTTGGAAAGGATTCTTTTTACGTAAAAGGTTAGCTGCTGCTTTTGCACGTATTGATAGAGAAGAGCTAGAAGATGACTTTGAAGAAGTGAATTTGGAGGAATTTACCTATGATGAAGTAAGAAATACCAAATAATCAAAATACATTTTTGTCCTGAATATTAGGGAGATCATTTATTTGAAATCAGTTTTTTTTTTGAGTCTTCATTTGTTACATTTGTGGCATTTTTTAACCTAACAGTTTAATCAGGAAGATCTATTCCAGTTTTCCTCCTCCATCAGACTAGATACAAGCTGGCAGTATTACTAACAATCTTAATTTTACAATCAATAATGATAATTACTTTTTTCCGCTCATTTTTTTCTTATTTGTTAACCTTATGCCTTTATTGTACTGTTGTCTGAGAAAAGGGAATGAAGTAAAAATGCAAAAGTATAGTTATTGCCATGATTTGAGCAATATTCCATGGAAGCTAAATATTAGTGTATGTCCCTTTGGTGATGAGCACTGAAGTCACAAAAGATAAAAAATGTTATCTCTGGGGCTAGCTTAAAGCGGTTATCCGAGAGTATAAAAATGTCCGAGCCCCCCCCCCCCCCCATTGAATGTACTTACCTGGGTTCCTGCTTCCTTCGCCGCTCCTGGTCCCCACACCACCGCTGCTACTTCTCCCCATGCACGGATGAAAACATTTGGGGATTGGGGGGGGGGGGAGGAGTTGAACTAATAACATTTTGAGTGATGCTAGGGAGGCACGTCCCCGTCCCCGCCTGCCATTGTCTGCTCCCCCAACACCGGATGTTTTCATCCGTGCACGGGGAGAGGCAGCAGCGGCGGTGCGGAGACTAGGAGCGGCGCCCGGACCCGGGTAAGTATATTCAATGTGGGGGGCACGGCTTATTGGGGGACATTTTTATACTCTCGGTTAACCCCTTTAAAGGGGTTGGCTCATCTGGGACACTGATGACATATATCTAGGATATGCCATCATTGACAAATAGGGGTCCAACCTCTGGAAACTGCTCCTATCTCCAGAACATTGCATACGAGTAGAAGAGCACGCTGCGTATGTGTGTTGTGCTCTCCATTCATCGCTATGGGGGTTCTAAAAGTAGCCATGCAAGCATGCTCAGCTGTTTTTAGAGGTCCCGTAGCACCGCGTAAATGTGGCTATCACTCTATTCAGTGCTATGGGACTGACAGAAATAGCCTAGACGGCACTTGATTTTTTTTGGATGGAGTATGGTCGTGCATGCTGTCCATTCATGTCAAGGGGCCCGGTTCTGGAGGTAGGAGGTTCCAGACCTGCATGTATCTGACATTGATGGCATATCCTAGCGAAGGAGGATTTTCTTCTTTTTCTGTGGGCAATAGTTGAAATAATCAAGTGTCTGTATCTCCCAGGACGCATTGAAATTAGCTCTTGTTAAGCCCTTTCTCCCCAGCATAGAATAGTCCCTCACATATAGCCCCAGATATACATTTAGTATGTAACGCCCCCACAGTTTACTTCTCTACTGTTTAGAGAGAGATATCTGTATATTTCTGTGAAGTAGGGATGAATGGCCACTGCTGATGGATTGCAGGGTGGTCTGTAACCATGGAAACGAGCAGTGTATAATGTGATGGAAAAATTAATCCAGCCAGCAAAGGAGACAATATGGATAATAACAATACATTAGTAAGTGCCTTGTATTAACTTCATCTACACAATAAATGTTATTTGCTGAAGTGAGACAACCCCTTTAAGAATACCTTTTGTGGGATAACCCTTTAAAGCAATATCAACCACAAAAAACCTAAACGGCTTTTGACCAAAGTTTAACTTTGAAAATAACTTTTATTTGATCACTATTGGCTCATTATTTTAATTATAGATCAAATAAAAGTTATTTTTTAACATTATTCACCCAAATGATCTGGGTTAAACGTTGGTCAAAAGCCGTTTAGGTTTTTTGTGGTTGATATTGATTATAAACCAGTACCCAGACAGGGTGCCACTCTGTTGGTTGTACCCTTTTAAGCAACACACATGAAACACATGAGGATTAGGAAAGGGAACATTCCAAAGACAAATTGCTGCCAAATCTATAATGATAGATATATACAGATGTGTCTTTCCTTACCCTGCTTCTTGGCTCAACATGTACTGAGCTGTGTAGCACTAGATGATGAACTTAAAAAACGAATAAAGAAACAAAAAAAAAAACATGATTTTGTGATACAGTGTCCATGTTATATGTGACCACCCTGTGGCTGTGATGTGAATTGCAGCCTGTCAGAGGTTTTGCTCACATGTTGCAATTTTGTATTGAATTTGTTTCATAAGAATTTGGAGTCCTTAACCAAATTTGAGCTAAGGTAAGGGAGGTCATATCTGTAGATACATAGGCCCTTAATAGGGACTGTTCTGCCAAATGAGGCATGTAATTTATGATGAGGCTCAGGTCTCATCATAAATTACCTTCCTCCTCCACTAGTCCAAGTGGTGGAATCTATGGCAGCTTTGAGCTGCGCCTAGACCACGTGACTGATGGACACAACTTCACATGGCCTAGGAAAAGCTAATAGAAGGCTACGACTCTACTGCAGGCGTCTATGCCTTCTCAAACCGTTGATCGTGGGGAATGCCAAGTGTGAGACTCCCACCGATCAGATACTGATGACCTATCCAGAGGATAGGTCCTCAGTAAAAATATCTTGGAAAACCCCTTTAATGCATTGCTGCAATTGTTTTGATTTACTTTGTATTAACATTGTGTCTTCTTTAAGAATGTTTTTGAAAAAGGCTGGTCAGTAGATTCTGCCCGTTCCCATTCTGGAGTGCTACATCTCTTCAGTAAACCAGAACAACCAAAGGTAACATGTCATTGGGATGTCTTAGCCTTTCATCGTCCACAGGCTTTCTGTGCCGCAGTGATTAATGTAGTGATTTATTGGCCCTTTTTAAGATGCCATTGACTTCTACTTTTCCCCAGCTGCTATTTCTTTTATTCTTTTATATCTCTGTCTTTATTTTGGACTTTAGTCAACACTCTTTCACAGTAGCTTAATGTTAAGAAAGGGAATAAGTGGAGAAGAAAACACATTTCTGAGATGTGGCAGCTGCATTTCTGGCAGGGGAATAACTAGTTGATGTAGCACTTGCAAACAATGTAAAAATCATCTCTCAACAGCTGAGTACCTTCAAGGTTACAGCAATATTCTAGTTTATGTTAATATTTTATATTTTAGTGTTATGTGCCCCAATTCTTGGGTGTAAATTAAGTTTTGTGTTTTTTTTTTAAATTGAGTTTTTCTGCATGTTGATATAAAACAACTGGCAGCCTTTAAATACTTTATATGGTTTATTCTTTCCTGTAAATGCATCAATAATGGTGTACTATTTGAGATATTGAAGGTTTGTCCACCCAGGACGTGGTTTGCTGATTTGTTAGTTTGATGTGGATTTTTGGCTGATTTTGCCATTTTGCCATGCACTTCACCCTTATTTGCAAAGAGTGAAATCCGTGGTGGGAATCCAGAGTATAAAATGATATGCTGCAGATTTAAAATCCACAATGCAGGTCAGTTTTTCCAGCAGAATGTGGTTAAGATTTGCTAAAATCTCATCTACTTTTCTGGTACTATAATACCCTCTGGATTTAGTAACATAGAAGAATATTCCTTCTCAATCAATATAGAAGATAACATGCCTAATACCGCTCTCCTGTAGGTTGGTTTGTTACCTGTATGAGAAATATTTTTTTTTGTTCAAAACCTTCTTGTCCATAGAAATATATATCTAAAGAAGACAGAGAATATTCCTTACCTCGGTTCCCACAAGAAGCCTGGGCCATTTCTGAAGGTTCAGCGCTAGATAGAGGACATAGATATGAAAAGGACAGTAGCAGGTAATACGTCTTTACACATTACATTGACATTTAATAAGTTTTAACTTCATATTGTCCAGAATCTGAGATTATGGTGCCCCTATTATATGTCCCAGGAGATCAGTCATGCTCTTCCTCGCAAACATGTCTATAGCTTTAATGCCCTTGGATGGAAAAAGACTGAGTTGGTAGCCATCTGAGTGATAATATGTATGACCTTGGGATTGACTGGGGTGAAGTTGCTTGGAGCACTAACAAGTGTGCTATGTTTCATTTTTTATTTGGTGTGGCTGGAAAAAGAGACTTCCTCCACTGCTCTGTGTGCAGTAGGTGACCAGGTATGGTGACCCCCCCACCTCTTGACTAAACACTGCATTCTCAACTGTGAAGATTTCTGCAAGACTGACTCTATGCAAAAGAGTTTCTACTGTTCACTTTTATCATTTATTTCAAAGTTTAATGTTCATTTAATTTACTACAAAAAAAATAGAAAATAGAATAGTTCTACCTCAAAAAATGTGGATAATGACAAAGGGCATGATATAAGACCCCTGCAGATGCATTAACACTTTCCTATTTCCCTAAGAACTTGACAAAATGGAAACAAAACCACAAGGCTGTGAGCCAAGAGGCCGAGAGAGAAGCAAATTCTTATATGTGTTTATCTTTTTAAATAGGTTGCCTGATGGCTAAATCCAATAAGAATTTCCAAAAGTTCAATTTCCAGAGAGAGATGGAACATTATTGCATTGCCAACAAGTTTATTTGCTTTCTTTGCATCTGAAGATGTAAATTTCTGAAGAACTTGAAATCGGGTTTTATGAAACATGTTCAATGTCAGATTTGAAGATTATGTTGTTAATAGTTATTAAAGATTGGACTTAATCCCTGGATAGTTCAGTTGGCTGTGGGATAGATATCAGAGTGTTATTATTAATGGGGTATGTTCTGAGGAGACAAGAGTCACAAGTGGTGTACCAAAGGTCAAGTGTGTATCTTAAAATACTCAAAGGGGTTAAAAACGATATCAATCCTGGAGCAGGTTGAAAGCCCATGGAGAAAAATGCTTATTTAGTAAACATGCATCATTAATATCAGTTAAATGGTCCAAGAAATGGAAACTGCAGTTCAATGTTTCCAAATGTAAAATAATGTACTTGGAGGGAAGGAAACCTCAGTCTGAATATCGTATTGGCAGTTCTGTGTTAACGAGGACTTCAGGAGAGAAGAGTTTAGGCGTCCTGATATCAGACAGCCTCAAAATGAGTACACAGTGTGGACAGGCAGCAGGGAAAGCAAGTAGGATGCTTGGCTGTATAGCCTGAGGTATAACCAGTAGGAAGAGTGAGATTGTGATCCCGCTGTATAGAGCGCTAGTGAGACCACTTAAGATAACTGAACTGAACTGCATATTCCAGATGATGCCATACCAAAGCTTTGTAAAGTGTTAATATTGCATCCCTGTCCTCCTGATCCATGCCACGTTTAATACATACAATACAAAACATACAATATCCTGGTGGCCTTAGAAGCAGCTGATTGACATTGTATGCTGTTATTTAATCTATGATCTACAAATACACCTAAATCCTTCTCTACAAGTGACTCTCCCAGTGTTACTCCCTACAGTGACAGGGACCTGATGGGTGAGAAGGCATTCTGATGCCTTTCACAGGCATCGGGGCTTGCCTTGTAGGAAGTCTAGGAGATCCAACCCCTTAGGCCGGGTCTCCTAGGCAACTGTCAGTGTATTACACTGGTAATACACTGACAGGCAATGTATTACGACACACATGTATTGTAATGCATTACAGATGGGATCAGACCCCCAAAAGTTTACGTCCACAGTGGGACGAAACTAAAAAGTTTAAATAATAATAAAGTTTCAAGTAAAAAAAAAAAAAGATCCTTTTTCCTAATATACACAAATAAAGTATCGCCACTTCCATAATTACCGGCTCTATAAAAATATCACATAACCCACCCCGTCAGATGAATGCCGTAAAAAATAAAAATAAAAACTGTGCCATTTTTGTGACCTTAGGTCACAAAAAGTGCAATACCAAGCGATTAAAAAGTCATATGTACCCCAAAATAGTACCAATCAAATCGTCACCGCATCCCACAAAAAATGAATCCCGGCTTAAGACAATAGTCTATTTTCCTTTAATTCTTACAGAACACCTAAAGGGCTGAAAAGGTTTGTAACATCCTGATATGTCATGAGATAAACAACTTAGGAAAATAAAAACATTTTTCAATAATCTGTCAGGAGATGTTTATGCTGTATGCTGTTTATGTGCGGCCACCCAGTGGTTGTGAAGTGACACACAGCCTGTTCAGGGCTTTGCTAACATGCCCTATGTTTGTTTGGAATATTTTTGTGAGAATTTGGAGTCCTTAACTAAATTCGAGCTACAGTAGGGTGGACACATCTGTACTGTTACTGTGTCATTTGTGTACCAGCGGAAATAATTATAATTGTAGCCTATTCAATCATGTAAACGCATCCAGTGCTTGTATTTAGTGGGAGAACCCGGGCTTTATATATCTAGATATAGATATGGATGTTTTTACTGTGCAGGTCAGGATTTGTGTGCTGACGGTAATTTTTGAAATGTTCTTTAAGTAATTGAAATGTAAACATTTCCAAATGTTAACAGACTTTTAGAGCCTTTCACGATAAAGCTTTCCACCACTATTTAAAGTAGATTTTATTTTAGATTTTGGAATGCATAAACAGTTAGCCCGGGCAGCTTTAGACTACAAAGCCCTAGTACATCTCGATTTTAACTGATTTGGCCTACTATTTCATCTGATGTCAGGTCGGAGAAACAGAATCTGTCACATGTGTATAGCATGAAGTCCAATACTGACGTTTCCTTCAAATCGGAGAAAGAGGAAAAAATTTCCCAGGAGTGGTATGTGAAATACTTCCTTTTACTATGTCTTGATGTGTCATTCTGAGACGCAGCTGATATGTATGTTAATATCTATACCTGTAGGGGATTTAAAGATGCATCTACTGCACAACTGATGCTGAAAAGAGCCCAGAAAATGAAGTCTAAGCAAGCAAAACATAAAAAAATGTTGGGTAAGTTATTTGGAACCACAGATTTTCCTGATAAGGGCTCATGCACACGACAGTGAATAATGGCCGTGTGACAGCCGTTTAAGTAGCAGCCATCACAGGGCCATTTTTAGCACCAATGAAAGTCTATGGGGCTATTAACATGGCCGTTCTTTTAACGGCCAGTGAATAGCGTCCGTCCAAAAATAGGACATGTCCTATTTTTTTGCCGTTTCCACGGCCAGACAGCCCCATTGAAATCAATGGGACCGTTTTTAACGGCCGATTGACAGGAGTGCTCCCGTCTAACGGCCGTTAAAAACGGGTACACTTTACCTATATGGCCATTTTAGGGGTTAAAAAAAAAAACCTCACCTCATCCACTTGCTTGCGCTGCGGCAGTCTCTTCTCTCTTCATTGAGCAGGCCCTGCCGATGGACCTGCGATATGCGCGGTGATGTAACCACGTGGGAGCGCGTAGTGACGTCATCGCGCACATCCCAGGTCCTTCGGCAGGTCCTGTTTACTGAAGAGAGAAGAGACTGCTGCAGCACGAGCAATTGGATAAGGTGAGGTTTTTTTTTTTTTTTTAAATCATCAAAAAGCAGCTGTGGGGGCATTTATTTAAACCATGGGGGAAATTATTTAAGATGGGGGCCTACATAGGACATTATTAAACCTGGGGACATTAAAACAAAATAAATACTACACTATGGGGGGCATTATTTAAGATGGGGGCCTACATAGGACATTATTAAAGCTGGGAACATTAAAACAAAATAAATACTACACTATGGGGACATTATTTAAGATGGGGGCCTACATTGGGGGCATTATTAAAGGTGGGGGCGGTAAAACAAATATTCCTACACTATGGGGGACATTATTTAAGATGGGGGCATACATTGGGGGATATTAAAGGTGGGGGCGGTAAAACAAATATTCTTACACTATGGGGGGCATTATTTTACCAGGGGGCCTACATTGGGGGCATTATTAAAGCTGGGGACAGTAAAAAAAATTCCTACACTACGGGGGACATTATTTTAGCTGGGGCACTATAAAAAATTCTTTACACCGTGGGGGACATTATTTTAGTTAGGGGCACTATGAAGGACATTATGGGCAACATGGGGGTCATGATTATAGTTGGGGGCAAGAAATAACTGCCAATCCAATTCATCCATTTTTCATGTCCGTTTTTAACGGACATGAAAAACTGATGCAAAACGGACATTAAAAATGGACACACGGCCAGAAAATGGATGCACACACTGATGCAAAATGGCCATGAAAAACTGACAGTGTGTCCATTTTTAACAGACGTTTTTTTTCACTGTCGTGTGAATGTAGCCTAAGTGTATCGTGCTGCATGGAAGTAAATACGGGATCCTTGAACATGGGAACATCTGCATGGAGTTTGTATGTTCTTCCCATTTTTGCGTGGGTATTGAGGTTTCCTTCCACACTCCAAAGATAGGATTGGAGACAACAAGCAATGAAAATATCTGTACAACACTGCGAAATATGTCATCACTATGTAAGCGAGTAAAATAAATACGTAGGAGGGATGCTCATAGACTAATTTGATTGCATTTCAGTTTGAACCTGTCGATACTGGGGTCTGCTCCATTTCTTCAACCTGAAATAAGCAATGTTTTTCAGTCTCATGTCTTTAAAGCACAGCATGTCCTTCCAGAGAACCCTAAAGCTCTTCAAGGCATGACATTGTGATACTATGTTATTGCACCACCAGGCAATATAAAACATGCCTTTCCCATTATATTTCATCCCTTTGTGTTTTCATTGATTGGAGGGACAGGATTAGAGTACAGTCTTACGAAAACTGCACATATCTAATCCATAGCTTACCCGACTTGAAAGGATATGGAGCGTCCTGGAAGGTCTGACCAAACACTGTCACTGCTGACGGTGCAATATTCTGTACTGTTACGTATGTAGAAATTTCAAGTATCTTTTGGGGAATATTGAATTCTTGATTTGACTTGATAGGTTCATATCATTTGTAAAAAAAAAGGATCAAAGGGTAATTAAAGCTCAAATAACTTCTTAATTGATTTATTATTATTATTCCAAAGAAAGATATTGATATAAGCTTAAAACTATGCAAGAATATACCTAAGAACTTTGGCCTAATTTGTAGCCACCAAGGGTTTAGGTATCCTGGAGGTAAATATCGTAAAGTGGAAAATGGGCATAAAATCATGATTATATTCGCTTTTGCTCTGTCAAGATGTATTTAATATTTCAGAAGACAGATGGAATACATCAGAGTTTACAAATTACCTCACTTGAGCTCCGTGGTTCCGTCACCTTCTTCAGCCTTAAAGGGGTTATACCATGATTGATGGAAAAAATTTAAAATCAGACATCATATAGTACATAACAATCTCTTTCCAACAAAGCTAGGATTGGCCCTGTACCTCACATGAATCCAGAGACTCCACATTCATTGCTCCAATACTTCTGCTAGATTTATTTCAGGCTGGAAGTTCAGGGGCATGTACTTTCTGCTGCAGCACTTGACATAACCTCTCACAGGAGATAGGGCTTGTTTCAATTGAAGATTGAAACTGAGCAGATGCGACCACTTCAGTGAGGTGGACAAGAAATAAGGAAAATAACAAACAGCAGGTGGCGCAATACAGATACATTTTATTGAATAGCTTACCAGCTACACAAAATTTTTAATGACATGCAATTCATGTATCCATGTGCTGGTTTGAAAAATGTAGAATATTTTATGTGGCACAACTCCTTCAAATAAAAACCCACAGTTTTCCCCTTCCACAAATCTACTACTGACTACACAAATAACCACTAAGTGACTACTAAAGCACAGTTAAAGGGTTTCTGTCACCAGTTTTTTCGGTATGAATCAGGCTGACATTAGAGATGTGCTAATGTCACCTGATTCCAAATATATATCTGTTTTATTTACTGGTGCCCCCATTTTTATATAAAATGAACTTTTATTTTATGCTAATAAGGCTCCTAGGTGAAAGGGGCGTTACCTCTGCTCCTAGAGGCTCTGTTGATTGACAGGACCAGGCAGAGAAGAAACACTCCATTTACCATAGTTTGCAAGGACCTTCAATGATGTCATGACCATGTGATCAGTCACATGGTTTAGGAGGAGACAGGCTGTTTGTGTGATCCTAACCATGTGACTGATCACATGGTCATGACATCATTGAAGGTCCTTGCAAGCTATGGTGAATGGAGTGTTTCTTCTTTGCCTGGGCCTGTCAATCAACAGAGCCTCTAGGAGCAGGGGTAATGCCCCTTGCACCTAGAGGCCTTATTAGCATAAAATAAAAGTTCATTTTATATAAAAATGGGGGCACCAGTAAATGAAACAGATATATATTTGGAATCAGGTGACATTAGCACATCTCTAATGTCAGCCTGATTCATACCGAAAAAACTGGTGACATAAACCCTTTAAATATCTGTGCTAATAATATGATGTTCCATTTTGTGTAATGATCAATAAAATATGGCTAAGGATTGTCCATCTGGTGGCAAACAGATCTAAAAAGCCTTTCTTTTTCATGCCACCAATCTATTCAGGAACATTGTACTTAGAGTGTATGCACTTACATGAGCCCCTTCCCTAGTGGGGCTCTCAACCTAATTTCCCTATGCCAGACATATACATACTGACTACTACACTGTACGAAAGATGATCGCCACCATTTCACGAAAAGTTCAGTGTGCATCTTATTTTTCACATTTTAGGTGTATAATGGTTTGTTTTAAGGTGCAGAGTTACAGATTCTTAATGCCTAACCTATTAGAATATGTTCCTTTTAAAGGGTTATTCCCATCTTGTAATATAGAGTATCGCTAGTATAAGCCATAACAGTATGATTGGCAGAAGTCTGACTTTTCGGTTCCCTGCAGATCTGTGAGAACAAAGGGACTGAGACTTCTTCTGCACAGCAGCATACCTGCCCCCCCTTTAAGTGAACTATTGTAGCATGCTATTTGGGAATATGTTGATATTCACCAAGTGGGGAATTAAAAAAAAAATTCTAATGCAAAGAAAATAGTAATGAATTGTTAATGGCAACCAATCTTGAAGATGGACTAATTTCCTCCAATTTAATTTTTACTTGGCCTAGCATGTAGTAAGTGGAGTAAACTGCCGCCGGACACCTGAGCAGTAGCCTTATTCCCCCCTGAGAACAAAAGGACCGGGCAAGTTGAAATACAACAGCCCTATTCTTCCTTTTTTTGAAAATGCAGAAAGGGGAAAATTGGGGGAACAAAAAAGTGGAAAATTGGGACACTATCGTAGACACTAGATGGTGCGGACAACTAATGTGTATATATTGCTTGCTATACTTCTTGCTATAGACAACACCAATATCTTTATTTGTACTCTTCATTCAACTGCAAACAACTCCATCATGACAGGTAAAATATCTTAAAGCATAGTCTTACGGCTGAAGTGTGTGAATGTTTTTTTTTTCTCAATTAAGCAAGAAACTGCCCATTTTATGCCAATGTTATCCTTACCTTTTAACAGCTATATTTGTACTTTATTACTGAAGTGACTTAAAGGGGTTGTGCAGGCAATTTATATTGATGACCTATCCTCAAGCGCCACCTCAGCTGCTTCAAGAGGAGGTGGCGCTCCATGTGAGTGCCACTTCCTGTGCATTACACTGCACTTTGTCTCGGAAGTGCAGTGTAATAATGCTACACCGCTGCTACAAGGGAGACGGCGTGTAATGTAATGAAGAGGAGAACAGCATTTGCATGGAGCGCCGCTTCCTTGTCTAACAACTGATGGGCCCGAATGTCCAACCCCCACTGATCAGATATTGATGACCTAGCCTGACGATAGGTCAATGATATATACTGCCTACACAACCCCTTTAAATTGCACTATTAGCAGATGCTGAGATTTTTACTTACAGTATACAATGTGTTTTATGCTTTTTAGTTATTTTAGCTTTCTATCACAATGTATAGTGACTGCCTGTTTTCCATCTAGCTCTATATTTTACCATTAGCAGTACGATACAAAATAAATGCTACATTGCCGAACAGAAAGGAACATTGATAGTAAGATGTACTATTTGTATCGCTTCTAGTCTTAAGTTCAAATTCCAGTGGTTTTCAAATGGAGTCTTTAAAAAATTAGGCTCTTCCCTAACAAATGAGAAGCATCATAGCACAGACATGCTTTGAAGATGAAACTGTATTAGAAAAATTGATTCAAGATTTCAGAATGTTGAAGAATTTTGTATCTACGCTCTTGATTAGAGACTACAGTTTAGTCGGTCGCATTTCTGTTAACTACATGGACCTATATAGTGAAACTCTTACCTTCTATGTGTAAAGTTCATCATTTGCACTAAAACTAGGATTATTACTCTAAATTTCTGTATCTGTACATTATATTCATGTCTGTATTTTTTATTTTGCAGAACTAGTAAACACCACAAGTAATTCCATTGTTTTAGAAGGTGCAGATTGGACCATTTCTTTACATATTTTTGGCTTGCAATTTTTAGTAGGCAAAAAGTAAAAACTGATTTAGCAGTTTAGGATTTGCGTTAATAGAGGTTTGGATTTTTAGTTCAGAATATTTGGTTTGAAAGTACTTTTTTTTTTGTCTGCTGTTGAGTGTTTTTTTTACTGTCAGAGGATATTTTCTTGGGGACATCGTATTTTGTTCTGAACCTACATGAAACCTTGTTGCCTTTTAGACCTAGAAAGAGTAACTTAACCTTTACAAGAGCAAAACAAATCAAACCCTTTAATTTTAACATGTACCTTTTCATCTAGACCCATCTGTGCGCCTGGCGTTGTTCAAAAATAATGAAAATAAACATGCCCCTGTAATGCCACCAAGGAAGGCGCAGCCAACAAAAATAGAGTACTTTCGAGGTTAGTACCTAATTTCCTATCTATTTGCCTATTTGTACTCATTTTTCTATTTATACCTTTTTTTCTTAATCAACAATAGAGAAAATGGTATATATTTTTAATTATTTATATATATATATATATATATATATATATATTATATATAATTCCATACTATATAATACTATACTGTATAATATGTCATACTATGTAATATATATATATATATATATAATATATATATATATATATATACAACTGTAATATATATATATATATATATATATATATATATACTATATATGCTATCTAATACCATATAATATTATAATACTACTGAGATATATATATGTATATATATATATATATATATATATATATCCAAACAACAGCAGCACAGCAAGGGATTAGATGGGTGCAAATCCTCCTGGTTACAGGTAATACACCAAAAAATCCAAAATTCAGATAATGAGGCAGCACTCCAACGCGTGAAAACAAAGTGAAGATTATTCACCCAGACTGCAACGTTTCAGCTGGCTCAGTGCAGCCTTTTTCAAGCATTACATATATATTATAATACTATATATAATACTATATATCTATATATGCTATCTAATACCATATAATATTATAATACTACTAAATATATTACTATACATGCTATATAATACCATATAATATTATACTGGATAATACATATATATATATATATATATATATATATATATATATATATGTTTTGTGTGTGTGTGTATTTTATTTATTGCACTTCATTTCTATAATATGAAGCATTCTGTATCTGACATTTATCATTGTCCATAAAACAGCTGAATAAATGAAATTCTTTTTCTTCTTTATCTTCTGCAATTATCTTACTATTAATCTAGACTCTCAGATCTGCAAGAATGTGAAGAGTAGTAGCACTGTGGGGTTTGTATTTAGGGAGTACACTAATGTATGTAAAGAGATCATCCGAATGTTTCTCAGTTTGACCCTGACATTGGCCCCTTCCAGCAAGATGTTCCTCATAAAATTTGAGGTTTACTGGCTAACTCTATTTGATCTCATCGTTCTCTGTAATGTGCTCAGAAAATGTATGTTTAATTTCAGTTGGCTATGCCAAATAAAGCATTTTTTGTAGCCATGCAAATATTAACACCTATACACCTATACTAGCTTTCTGATGGAAACCCACATACAATATTTTATATTCCCCCCTTATCCCTGCAGGGAATGATAGTAAGTATAAGTTTTAAGAGTTATTGCAGACTAAGAAGTTGTGTAAGGCAGCAAATACAATATATATATATAAAATACAATATATACAACAAACAGTTCAGCCATTGCCTGCATTACTATATGTTATAACAAGTAGCAAATAGGGGAAATGTAATATTTAGAATTCATTTAGCTGGGAAGTTTGTGGAGTAGTTTAGAGCTCCACTATCAAAAATAGCTACAAAAAGCATTTTATAGTAATTTGTACACAAGAAAATAAAAGGTTTCAATTTTTGTATGTGAAAATGTCTACAAAAAAAAAAGTCAATGACCATTGTGTCTATGGCCCATGTGGCTGCCGTAAAGCAATTTTCTTAATGCTTTCTAAATGCTGTTAAGAACAGCTCAGGGAAGATGGCCGTCCCCATAATCATGTTCAGGAAATTGAATAAAAAAAATCTGTAATCAGAAAAAAAGGTTAGAAAAAAAGGAGATGTGTTACTATGTGGTTTTAATTGGCAGATAAAATTGTTGGTGACACATTTCTTTTTGTTGTTTGGAGCCATAATACGCAACAGCACCAGTAGAAGTCTGGGGGAGGGGGAGCGTACTGTACCTCCATTTGTCTCTGTTTTATACACATGGAGTTTTTTCTGTTATATTAAAAGAAATATTAAAATACAAAAAAAAAAGTCGGGTTCCAACAGATGCCATGTTAGGAGAAGGATTGTATCCTTTAGAAGCAGTATTTTTTCTAGGGTGTAATACTACAATATCACAGTGCTGTATGGAGGCACCATTGTCCTGAGACGTTTTTGCCACTGCACAGGTTCTTGCATATGCTTCTACTGTGTTCTTAAGACTTAAAAACTAAGCAAAGCGTTACTTACCTGACAAGCCACATCCCACAATTGGGGACTTGGGTAAATGCAGGACCGTGAATGTGCAGTTTTGAATATGTGCCAGCAGCAGGGGCGTAGCTATAGGGGAAGCAGGGGAAGCGGCTGCTTTGGGGCCCAGACCCCCAAGGGGCCCCCTCAGGAGGAAGACTAAAAGATTTTATTGTCAGGGCCACCTCAACTGTCATGCCTTGTCTGAGAACTCAATCTTGACCAACCACAGGAGTGGGTGTTGCGAAGAAGTTGCTGGGAGGGGGGCCCCAATCAAACATTTGCTGTGGGGCCCAGTCAGTTATGGATTAGTAGTTACGCCACTGGCCAGCAGCCCATTTGCTCTGTAGTGAATGAAACTACCAGACCTCCTGAACATCAGATTTGGTGGTATCACCTACTGATGGTAAGGATGGTTGCTAAATAATGACTGAAACATTAGGAAGTCTGGAGAACAAATTAAAGATTATGCATATACCGATCATAAAATATGTACAGCAGTTATCAATAGTTAAAGCTGCTGTATCGTCTGGTTTTACGTACTTGATAGAATGAAATATAACAATGTCAGTTTCATTTATTGTACTAAATTGTGTAAAAAAATGGATTCCAGGGAATCTGTAAGAAAAGATGTAAAGTGGCATTTAATAAAAGACTGCGGATGATATTAACATTACATAATCTATAATGTATCTCCATATTGCTTCTGTATAATTTCATTTATTGCCTTTTATGTTACCAATTTGATTTTGATTTGCACTGCTTATTATTTGACAAAAATTCTTATTAGTTCAAACCGCTCACAAAAAAATGTAATAATGCTATCTCGCTATATAGATACGATAGTCCTGAAGGATCTTTAAAGAAATAAGATAAGAGATCCTCTAATTGACAACTGAAGCTTAGACCAATATCATTTACACCTAAGAGCAATGAGGCTCCAAAGGGCCAAAACAATAACAGTTATTCATTGAATACAGATGACGGATGGCAAGAAAGCCTATGGTAAAAAAAAAAGACATAATTCCATTACTCTTCAATGTCAGGGTTAGGAAAGCAATACAGACATAAAACCCTAACTAAGGGAAAATCAAAGTGAACACAGACAGTCAGGCCAAAAGACCAGGAAATGTGATATTCCATATAGGTTTCTTATATTCTTTATAGGTCATCTCGGAATAAGAAGTGAAGTCCGGGAGATCAGTTATTGTTGCATGGAGCCAATTTAGGTTATTAATTATGAGGATAATTGTAATATATGTTTGAACACTATTTCATATAAGCAAGTTTACTACAAAACAGAAATGTTCAGTGAAAAGCCATTTAAACACAGTGCATATGTGGATACATGGCGCGTGCTGAATGCATTGTATACTGCCACATTTTACAGCTGAGGATGTTTGAATTTCAAACTATATTCACCTGCACATATCAAATATACAAGTCCTGCCATATGAGAGCTAGAACTTTATTCACACATGCCTAGAGAGTTGCATATGTTGGTCAATAGACTGCCATAAAAATATCCTCTGTATTATATGATTCTCCCATACATTTGTATTAAAGTGTAACTGCCATTTTATTTTTTATTTTTATGTGATGTATAGGGGCAGTGATACTGACCATTTTTGTAATATACTTAAATTATTGAAATCATACATTTCTATTAGAAACGTAGCTGTAAATTGGCCCATTTTGAGCCTTATAAATGTTCCTCTGTCTTCTTTTTACATAACTCAGTTAGTGTTGAGCAAGTCTCCACAGTTATGTAAACAGAAGACAGAGGAGCGCTGCTAAGGCTCAAAATGGGCCACTTTAGAGCTATTTTACTAATAGAAATGTATGATTTCAGTAATAAATTATATTACAAAGATGGTCAGTATCACTGCCCCTATACATTACACAAATAAAAATAGAATGGCAGTTACACTTAAAAAAAAAAAACAGTTAACAGCTCTTTTTTAGTATAGTTAGAATTGCAGGATCTGTGTACCAGCCAAGAGAATACAATGCAATATATACATGGAATGTAACCCCTTCAAATAAATTTATATATCTAATATGTACAAAATCTTCCGTTTAAGATTAAGGGAGGAGGATACATCCAAAACTATAATAGATATTTGTTCTCAATGCTCTGATGATATCATAGGTTACACAATGTACAATGCATTCAAAAAGTCTTCAGGCCCTTTCATTTTTTTGACATTTTGTGATGTTGCAGCCTGTTGCTAAAACAAAAAAAATTTAGTTTTCCTCCATCATTCTGCACACATTACCCCATAATGACAATGTAAAAACAGAATGTTCGAAAACTTTACTAATTTATTGAAAAGGAAACATTTAAATCTTGCTTTGACATAAGTATTCATACCCTTTACTCCAGACTCAGTTGAAGCACCTTTGGCAGCGATCACAGACATCATTCTTCTTGGGTATAATGCCACAAGGTTTGCACACATGGATTTGGGGATTTTCTGCCATTCTTCTCTGTAGATCCTCTCAAACTCTTTCAGGTCACAAGGGGACCATTGGTAGACAGCCATTTTTCAGGTCTCTCTAGAGTTAGAGCTGTGGCTGGGCCACTCAAGGACATTCACAGAGTTGACCCTAAGCCACACCCGTGTTACCTTGGCTGTGTGCTCATCGTCATTGTTTTTTTTTGAAGATGAACCTTTTGCTCAGTATGAGGTCCACAGCACTCTGGATTAGGTTTAATAACATCTCTGTACTTTGCTCCATTCATCTTTTACTCAGGCTTCCACCACCATGCCTAACTGTAGGGATGGCATTGGACAGGCATGATGCTTAGAATTGAAGCCAAAAAGTTAAATTTTCATTTCATCAAACCAGAAAATTTGATTTCTAACAGTCTGAGAGCCCGTTAGGTACTTTTGCAGACTACAGGCGGGCTTTCATATGTCTTTGACTGGTGAGAGACATCTTCTTGGCCACTCTGCCGTAAAGCCCAGATTGGTGGAGTTCTGTAGTGACTGCTGATCTTCTGGAAGTTTCCCCATCTACATTCGGAATCTTTGGAGTTCAGACGGAGTGAACATTGGATTCTTGGTCACCTCTCTGCCCATGGCCTTCTCCCCTGATTACTTAGTTTAATGGGCTGGCCAGCTCTAGGAAGAGTCCTAGTTGTTCCAAAACTCTTCCATTTAAGAATTATAGAGGCCACTGTGCCCTTAGGAATGTTTTTTGTATCCTTCCTCAGATATGTGTCTCCACACAATCCTGTCAGTGAGCTGAACATGCAGTTATTTCTTCCTCGTGGCTTGTTTTTTGCTCTAATATGCATTGTCAGCTGTGAGACCTTATATAGACAGGGCTGTGTCTTTCCAACTCATGTCCAATCAACTGAATGTACCACATGTAGACTCCAATCAAGGTGTAGAAACATCTCTAGGATAATCAAGAGAAATGAAAGGCCCTCAGAGCTGAATTTCAAGTGTCATAGCAAAGGGTCTGAATATATACAAAGGGTTTGAAATGTTAATTTTTCATTTTTGGTAAATTAACAACATTTTCTAAATTTATGTTTTCTCTTTGTCATTATGGATTATTGAGTGCAGATTAACAGAGGAAAATTCGTTTTTTTTTTTTTTTTTTCATTTTAACACAAGGCTACAACATAAAATGAAAAAAGGAAAGAAAGGATCTGAAGAATTTCCAAATGCATTGTACACTTTTGTCATTGATATGCCTGGGAGAATTATATGATTAAAAATAAATGACAAATTATAACTTTAAATAACAAAGAAACTTATTAAGAATAATATTATGGAGAATAAGAATTTTAAAAAAAATCTGTGGGCATTAAGACCTAAATATCATCTTTCACTATTTTTTTGTGGTACAGTCGTTGTTGTATAACAAAAAAATTGCCATGGAAGTATTCAATACAGGAAATGTTTTTTTTGTGCTCCCATTGAACTCTTTTTCATGAAATGAGTCTAAGGGGTTTGCCAGTCTCTGAGTCCAAACCTTCCTGCATTGTCAGTGAAGCATCTGACCAATCAACCCCACCATTGCTCCAGAATGAATGTGGAGGTCTTAAGACTCAAATCTGTTTTTTTTAGCGTGAACAAAAATAGAATGATAAAATAAGAATTGGTTACTGTAACATAGTTTATAAAGTCAAAAAAAGACATCTGTCCATCCAGTTCGACCTGTTATCCTGCAAGCTGATACAGATGAAGGCAAAAAAACCCTGTGAGGTAGAAGCAAATTTTCCTCACTTTAGGGGGAAAAAAATTCCTCCCTGACTCCAATCAAGAAATCAGAATAATTCCCTGGATCAACGACCCATCTCTAGTAACTATAACGGTGATATTATTTCACTCCAGAAATACATCTAGACCCCTCTTGAACTCTTTTAGTGAACTTACCATCATCACCTCCTCAGGCAGAGAGTCCCAGTCTCACTGCTCTTACCGTAAAAATCCTCTTCTATGTTTGTGTGCAAACCGTCTTTCCTCAAGAAGCACAGGATGTCCACTTGTCACAGTCACAGTCCTGGGGATAAAAAGATCATGGGAGAGATCTCTGTACTGACCCCTGATATAGTTGTACATAGTTATTAGGTCTCTCCACTGTCAACTTTTTTCTAAAGTGAATAACATTAATTTTGATAGTCAGGATACTGTAGTCTACCCTTTCCAGTTATTACTTCAGTTGCCCTCCTCTGAGCCCTCTCCAGCTCTGCTATGTTTGCCTTTTTCACAGGAGCCCAGAACTGTACACAGTACTCCATGTGTGGTCTGACTAGTGATTTGTAAAGTGGCAGGACTATGTTCTCATCACGGGCATCTATGCCCCTTTTGATGCAACCCATTATCTTATTGGCCTTGGCAGCAGCTGCCTGACACTGGTTTCTACAGCTTAGTTTGCTGTTCACTAAAATTCCTAGGGTCTTTTCCATGTCAGTGTTACCCAGTGTTTTACCATTTAGTATGTACTGGTGACTTGCATTATTCCTTCCTATGTGCATAACCTTACATTTGTCAGTGTTAAACCTCATCTGCCACTTCTCTGCCCAAGACTTCAATCTATCCGGATCCATCTGTAGCAGTGTACTGTCCTCTTCTGTGTTAATTACTTTACACAGTTTAGTGTCATCTGCAAAAATTGATAGTTTACTGTGCAAGCCTTCTACAAAATCATTAATAGATATATTGAAGAGAATAGGGCCCATTACTGACCCCTGTGGTACCCCACTAGTGACAGTGACCCAATCTGAGTATGTACCGTTAATAACCACCCTCTGTTTTCTATCACTGAGCCAGTTACTTACCCACATACAGACATTTTCTCCCAGTCCAAGCATTCTCATTTTATATACTAACCTTTTATGTGGTACAGTGTCAAATGCTTTGGAGAAGTCCAGATATACGACATCCATTGATTCGCCGTGGTCAAGTCTAGAACTTACCTCCTCATAGAAACTTATTAAATTAGTTTGACATGACCAATCCTTCATGAAACCATGCTGATATGGCGTTATTTGCTTATTTTTATTGAGGTACTCCAAGATAGCATCTCTTAGAAAACCTTCAGTTTACCCATGACAGATTAAACTTACCGGCCTATAGTTTCCGGGCTCTGTTTTTGGACCTTTTTTGAATATTGGCACCACATTTGCTATGCACCAATCCTCCTTGTCAATATAGAGCCCTTAAATATCAGAAATAAGGGTCTGGCTATGACATTACTTAATTCTCTTGGGATACTGGGGGTGTATGCCTTCTGGTCCAGGCGATTCGTCTATTTTAATCTTTTTAAGACGCAGCTCAACTTCTTCCTGGGTCAGACAGGGCACTTTTAATGGGAATTTACTTTTACATTCTGCATTTCATCTGACAGTTTATTTTCCTCAGTGAATACAGTGGAGAAAAAAATATTTAAAAGCTTTGCTTTCTCCTCATCGCTATCTGCAACTACCCCCTCATCACTCTGTAAACGGCTGACACATTCAGATTTATACTTTTTACCATTTACTGTATTGGGGTTAGTTTTACTCTCCTTGGCAATGAATCTCTCTGTCTTTAATTTGGCTGCTTTGATTTGTCTTTTACATACCGTATATGCCGGCGTTTTTACTTTTTTCCTTATAGTTTTATAGTTTTATTTTATAGTATTTTACTTTTTTCCTTATAGTTTTTCAATGCTTCCTTGCAACCCTACAGTTTTTTTTCTTGTTCCTTACCATTTTATTCCCATAAGGTATGTACACTCTCACAATTAGGCCCCTTGCAGATGAGCGTGTGTCACGCACTTAGTCCGCATCGCAGCTCCTGGCCTGAACTCTGTGCACTGATGGGGTCACATAGCATTATACTAATTTACTGCTATGTAACCCTTACAGTTCTGGAATGTATTGGATAACACTAACAGCATTATGTCAG
The DNA here is from genome assembly GCA_900303285.1 of Rhinella marina. Taxonomy (NCBI): domain Eukaryota; kingdom Metazoa; phylum Chordata; class Amphibia; order Anura; family Bufonidae; genus Rhinella; species Rhinella marina. The sequence goes on from ONZH01002502.1 coordinate 87,082, forward strand.
TGTCTTCTAATACATTCCAGAACTGTAAGGGTTACATAGTATCATTAATCAGTATAATGCTATGTGACCCTCGTCAGTGCAGGGAGGTCAGGTGTGACACACGCTCGTCTGCAAGGGGCCTTAGAGTTTAGAATACCTTTAAAAATATCCCATTTTTTTGGTCATATTTTTATTTTTGAGGACAGTGGTCATGATTTGTTGCATCATCTGGTTGCAAATTGGATTTGCACATTGCTAAGGTCTATCTTCAATTACTAAAGTCCATTCCAGGTAGTGCTGGAAAAATATTCTGTTAAAAACGTTTAGGCAGGTGTGAAAAAAATGCAGCAAAGTAAGAATGCCCTAAAAAATAGAAGTGTTAATAGTTTATTTTTATCAATTAAAGTGTAAACTAAATCAACAAATGTGAAAAAAATTAAATGAATTAAAATTTGATGTAACCACCCTTTGCCTTCAAAACAGCATCAGTTCTTATAGGTACACTTGCACAAAGTTTGATAAGGTACTTGGCAGTGAGGTTGTTCCAAGAATCTTGGAGAACAACCACAGATCTTCTGTGAATGTAGACTTGCCGCAGAATCCTGCTGCAGAATAAATTTGGAGTCAGACGCCTTCCTTGATGGTATTGCATGATGGATACCTACTGTATCTTCTTCCTGTATTTCTCAGTATTAACCCCTTCAACCCCAGGCCTGTTTTCACCTTCCTGCCCAGGCCATTTTTTGCAAATCTGACATGTGTCACTTTATGTGGTAATAACTTTGGAACACTCTTACATATCCAGGCCATTCTGAGATTATTTTCTCGTCACATATTGTGCTTCACGACAGTAGTAAATTTGTGGCAAAATATTTCATATTTATTTACCAAAAATTTGGAAAAATTTGCAAATTTCCAAATTTTAATTTCTCTACTTTCAAAATACATAGTAATACCTCAAAAAATAGTTATTATTTTACATTCCCCATATGTCTACTTTATGTTGGCATCATTTTATAAATGTCATTTTACTTTTTTAGGACGTTAGAAGGCTTAGGAGTTTAGAAGCCATTTTTCAAATTTTCAACAAAATTTACAAAACCATTTTTTGAGCACCAATTCAGTTATAAAGTGATTTTGAGGGGCTTATGTAATGAAAACCAACCATAAATGACCCCATTTTAGAAACTACACCCCTCAAATTATAAAAAAAACTGATGTTACAAACTTTGTTAACCCTTTAGATGTTCCACAAGAATTAAAGGAAAATGGAGGTGAAATTTAAAAATTTCACTTTTTGGTAGATTATTCATGTTAATAATTTTTTTTCTTGCAACACAGCAAGGGTTAACAGCAAACTAAACCTCAATATACATTACTCTGATTCTGCAGTTTACAGAAATACCCCATATGTGGTGGTAAACGTCTCTATGGGTCGTGGCAGTGGTCAGAAGAAAAGGAGCGCCATACGAATTTTGGAGGCAGATTTTGCTAGAATGGTTTTAGGCACCATTTTGTAATTGAGAGACCCTGACGTACCCCTAGAGTGGAAACCCTCAAAAAAGTGACCCCATTTTGGAAACTACACCCTTCAAAGAATATATTAAGGGGGGTACTGACCACTTTGACCCCCTAAGCATTTTACGGAATTTGGAAACACTTGGCTGTGAAAATGAAAAGTTTCATTTCTTCCAATAAAATGTTGCTTTAACCCCAAATTTTTCATTTTAACAAGGGGTAACAGGAGAAAAGCATCCCATAATTTGTTTCCCATTTTCTCCTGAATACAGCAACACCCCATATGTGGTGGTAAACTGCCGTGGGGTACATGGCAGGACTCAGAACATAAGGAGCGCCATATGGATTTTGCAGCACAGATTTTGATGGATTGGTTTGTGGGAGCCATTGATTTTTATTTTTTTTAGTTATTGTCTTATGTGGGGGCTCATTTTTTGCAGGATGAGGTGACGTTTTCATTGGTACCATTTTGGGGTGCATAAGATTTTTTTGATCACTTGGTATTACACTTTTTGTAAGTCAAGGTGAAAAAAATAGCTGTTTTGGCATAGTTTTTTTTTAAATTGTTTTTACAGCATTCACCTGAGGGGGCAAATCATATTATTTTTATAGAGCAGGTTGTTACGGACACGGCGATACCCAATATGTCTAACATTTTTATTTTTGTTAAATTTTACACCTTAGCTGCATTTTTGAACAGAATTAAATTTTGTTTTGTGCTGCCATTTTCAGAGAGCCATATTTTTTTTATTTTTTGGGTGATTGTCTTAGGTAGCATATCAATTTTTGGCCTAGTTTTTTTTAAAAAATTTTTACAGCATTCACCTGGGGGGCCATCTCATGTAATATTTTTATAGAGCAGGTTGTTACGGATGCGGCCATACCCAATATGTCTAACATTTTTATTTTTGGAAAGTTTTACACATTAGATGCATTTTTGAACAAAATAAAATATTTTTTTGTGTTGCCATTTTCTGAGAGCCATGTTTTTTTTATTTTTTGGGCGATTGTCTTAGGTAGGGTCTCATTATTTGCGGGACTTGATGACGATTTGATTGGTACCATTTTGGGTTCCATACGCTTTTTTGATCGCCTGCTATTACACTTTTTGTAAGGGAAGGTGACCAAAAAAATTTTTTTACTGCGTTCACCTGGTGGGTTGGATCATATGATATTTTTATAGAGCCGGTCGATACGGACGCGGCGATACCAAATATGTCTATTTTTTTCCCCTATTTTTTACAATTTTTTTTTACTTCATTTTGTGAAACTTTTATAAATTATTTTTTTACACTTTATTTTTGAACTCTTTTTTCACATTTTTTTCCTTTGGGGGTCTGATTCCCTTTACAATGCATTACAATACACCTGTATTGTAATGCATTGGCTGCAAGTGTATTACTGATAGTAATACACTTACAGCTCACAGCCTGTGAGATCCAGGGGGCTGCCGGATGCCTAAGGAAGGCATCGGGCTGCCATCTAAGCCATCGGGTCCCCGTCACAGCAGCGCGGGGACCCGATGACATCCCCCTTCACGCCGCACACTGCATGTGCCACGGTCAGCGCTGACCGCGGCACATGAAGGGTTAATGCACTGGCATACAGCAGGGGTCCGGCTACTGGGCACAGCCGGACCCCCGCCGCTGATCCTGCACCCGCCCGATCAGCGTGCCGTACTCTTACGGCGCTGGGCGGCAAGTCCCTTCCCAATGGTCGGGAAGGGGTTAAGGACACCATTAATGCTGACCAAATCCCCAACTACATTGATTAAATGCAGCCCCAAACTTGCAATGAACCTCCAGCATGCTTTACTGATGCCTGCAGACACTCATTATTGTACCTCTCTCCAGCTCTTCAGTGAACAAAGTGCCTTCTGTTACAGCCATATATTTCACATTTTGACTCATGAGTCCAGAGCTCCTGCTGCTATGTTTCTGCACCCCAGTTCTTATGTTTTCAAATTAGTTGAGTCACTTGGCTTTGTTCCCTTATCGAGGGTATGGCTTTTTCGCCACAGTTCTTCTATGAAGACCACTTCTGGCCAGACGTCTCCAAACAATTGATGAATGTACCTGGGTCCCACTGGTTTCTGCAAGTTTTAGGCTGATGGGATTGCTGAACATCTTCTGATTTCTAAGAGAAGTAAGCATGATATGTTTTTTATCTACCGCACTTCCGCAAGTTTCCTTGGCCAATCACTGCATGTACGGCCCTCAACATTGCTCATTTCTGAGTGATTTTTCAAAAGAACTTGAACAGCACATCTTGAAATCCCAGTCTGCTTTGAAATCTTTGCCTGGGAGAGACCTTACTGAAGCCGTATAACTACCTTGTATCTTGTTGCTGTACTCAGTCCTGCCATGGTGTATGACCTGTGACATGAAACAGTCTTCCCCAAACTCAACTTTGTAGCAGAGTTTGGCTGTTCCTCCCTCAGGTTTACTCCTCCTACACAGCTGTTTGTTTTCCAGTTAATGACTGGGTTTCAATCTACATATAAAATGAAGATCATTATGACCTGTTTGTTATAATTGGTTAATCATACAAAATCCCTTACTTGGTGAAAGCGTACGTAGAAGAATTGACGCTGGTTTGAAGGCAAAGGGTGGTCATACGAAATACTGGTTTGCTTTGGATTTTGTTTTGTTTATTCACTTAGCTTTTTGTTAATTGATAAAAATAAACGATTAACTCTTCTATTTTTGAAAGTCTTCTTATTTTATATAATTTTGCCTAAAACTTGTACAAAGTACTGTGTGTGTGTGTGTGTATATATATGTATGTATGCAATGTGGCGATCAGCTCAAATGGCGACTCTGGAATTAGTGCTCTGTAGTTCCTGGTCTCCACCCCCCAGCATGAAGGGGAAGAAAGATGTGGCAATAGCAACTCCACCAAGCTCTACACACAGTCTAGCACACTTTCAGACTAGGAACCAGACACCCCAGCTCACCCGTACTTCCTGGCTTATTAAGGCCAGCCAAAACATTCCCTGGATACATGGGAGTAGTCATCCCACCCTGCTCTTTGACTACTCCCAAATGAAAACCCGGCCTGGATCAGCGGCAACCAATAGCTAAACTACCTAGGGTTACTGACAAAACATTACCGGTTCACTTTACCGATGCCAGGCACCTCAGTGACATGTATCTATTGTCAACTATGCACCTTCTGCCTTTTCACATATCCCGCCTTCCAGGGCTTGGGCACCTTCAGCCACCAGACTGGCATCCACTTTCCCCTGCATAGTGTCCGGCCTGTGTTCTGAAGAGAAGGAGAAATCTTGAAGTGCAAGGAGCCAACGGGTAACCCATTCATTATTCCCCATCTTCTCTTGCATCCATTTTAGTGGGGCATGTTAGTACCTGAGGGAGGCTAGTGCCCATTTTATGGGCAGACACTCCTTCTCAATGATGGCATAATTCCTTTCCGCTGGGAACAGTTTCCTGCTAAAGTATATCACTGGATGCGCTTCCCCATTCACTACCTAAGACATGACTTCACCAAGACCCACATTGGAGGTTTCAGTCTGGACCACAAATTCGAGGAATAAGTCTGGGGCTACCAACATGGGTTTCTTACACAGGGCCTCTTTATTCTTCTGAAAGGCCCTCTCTGTTTCCGATGGACCACTTCCCCATGGCCAACTTTGTGCCCTATGTCAGGGAACTGCTATTTCTGCGAACCTAGGGACGAACTGCCTATAGTATCCAACAATTCCCAGAAATGCCTTGACCTGCTTTTTGGTTAGTGGGCGGGGCCAATTCTGAATGGCCTCTACCTTATTAAGCTGGGGTTTAATCTCCCACTACATAGCCCAGGTAGCTGTTTTCCTCCATCCCTAGGGCACATTTGTTTGGGTTCATCGTAAACCTGGCCTTCCCTAAGGCCTTAAGGACGGCCTGAATCTTTCTGAGGTGGCTTTCCCAGTCATGACTAAAGATTTCAGTGTCATCTAAGTACGCCACTGCATTCTCCCTATGGGGGTGTGGAACTTTGGCCATGGCCCTCTGGAAGTTGGCGGGGTTCTCTGCAACCCAAACGGCATTTGTACGTACTGAAATGACCCCTCAGGCATAGAGAAAGCAGTTTTTTCCTCTCTTTTGACAGTGGGATCTGCCAGTACCCCGTAGTGAGGTCTAAGGTGCTAATACACCTCGCCGGCCCTAGTCATTCGACCAGCTCATCTACCTTGGCCATGGGCTAGACATCGTCACTCATCATCCGGAGGTGGGAGAAGAGTGGCCTGATCGGACGCCTCTTCCTCGCAACGTTGGCACTTGCCGCAGTGTTCGGCATGTGAGTACTCTAAAACTACTGACTGCCATCACAGAAGTGACAAATTGCTGAAATCAGCAAGTCTGTCACTGCACAAGTGACAAGTTCCCTTTAATATGGAGTTGCTCTTTCTTTTGCAGCCTTCCACAAGTTTTTTAAGTGTGCCTGTGGAAATATTTATCAATTCATCCAAAAGAGCATTTGTGAGGTCAGACAATGATGTTAGACAAGAGCTCCTGGCTCATGTTCTATTTCATTCCAAAGGTGTTTCGTAGGGTTGAGTTTAGGGTTCTCTTTGGGCCAGTCAAGTTCTTCCACACCAAACTCACATGCCTTTATGGAATTTGATTGTGCACTGTGGCACAGCCATATTGTAATGGATTAGGGCCTTCCCCAAACTGTTGGGAATGTCTTCATATGCTGAAGCATTAAGATTTTTTTCACTGGAACTAAGGGCCTTAGGCCAACCCCAGAAAAACAACCTCACAGCATTATTCCAAGCTGGCGCAATGCGTTCAAGCAGGAAACATTCTTCCAGCATTTCCCAAATCCCCAGAACTCATTTTCACTGCTGAAATCTTCCCTTCCTTTGTGCGCGTCGTCCTCCTCCTCCTGTGCTGTCTGGAGCTGCTGGGGCCTCTGACAACCAGAACCCACCAGGACACCGGGAGCCAGTAAGTATGGCTTAATTATGTAAGTATGTAAGTGTAAGTGAGACTGTGTCTGACACGTGTGGGGCCGGAGCGCGGCAGCACGGATCTGGTGGGACCCTTTACCCGCCGGATCCGTGCTGCCGCTAGTGTGAAAGTGGCCTAAGCTGCTGTAATGTTGATTTTCTTACCCACTGTTAATTGCTTAAATGATTCTTAATCCTGTAGCTTTTTCTGTACATTTCTAAATTAACAAACTCTGTAATATATATATCTAGAAAAAGTTGCTTCCTTCTCCTCTTATCAGGCTTCCTTCTCCTCTTATCAGGCTCCTTTCCTGCTCCTCTCTCTGACATGTCAGTGTATCCATTTTTTTGCCTGATAGATCTGCCCAGGTCAATTTAAAGTGCTATTACATTTTATTTGAAATGTATTCTCAGCAGCCATATAGTAGGCCACACAAGCCAGTAGACTTAATGTTGAAACAAGTGCTGCTTAAATATACCATTAGTACCTGGTGCTGAGCAGCAGCTCTTAAGCTTGAGATCTCCAGACACAATGCCAACCAATAACGGGAATAGTGCATATCCTATTTGGTTTGAATGTTCTTTGAAGTAATGACTCACAATTCACTATGGTGATATGATTGATAAATGTCCAGTCATACCATAAAGTCAAGTGAGAAGCCTCTCTAGAAGAGTTGAGATTGACAAGTGTGTATGTTCTGTTTGATTGTTCAATTACTTACTGGCCACTTACTTTATACACAGTTGATTCACATTGTTAGGACAACCAGCTAATATCCAGAGTAACCGCTGTGTGCAGCACAGACAGCAGTTAGATAGGCTGGGAGTAACTCAGTAAGGTCCTGGTAGGTTGTCAAAGATATCTGGAGCCAAGCTAACTGCAGTGCATTGAACAGCTGCTGCAGTGTGTGTGGGGGAGGATCCATTGAGCAAACACAATGATCAAGGTGGTCCCACAGATGCTAAATTGGGTAAAAGTCTGGGGAATTAGGGTCCAGAGTAGTACTTGAAAGTCTTAATCATGCTCTTCCAACCAATGTCAGACATTACTAGCCATGTGACTTATTGCATTGTCTTGCTGGAAGATCCCATCCGCCCTAGGGAAGACAAATCAGCATGTATAGGTTTATGTGATCCTCAAGGATGTTTTATTTAGGTTAGCAGGTTATATTAAGGGATAGCCTGGGATAAACAATGATAATGAAATTACATGTATTTTGGGCAAAAAAAAACATTTTTGTAGTGTGTTTTTTAAGAATTAAAAAAACATGTTGGCTTCTGCAACCTCTATGTTTCACAGTATAAAGCAGCTGTAGAAAGCTGTTCTGTGATAAATCCATCATAGGGCTTGTCTGATGGCTTGTTCTCCTACTCCTCTTTGAGCTCTCTTGAATGATCCATCATGAGATATGATGTAGTATATTTCGAATCATGAGCTCATTCCTTTTCAATTTTCTCTGCTCATCATTCTGGTATAAATGATGGGAAAAACTTTGTTCCGGAACTGGGAAACTTCTTTAGATGTTTTCTAGCAATGTATTATCTGGCATTTCTTGAGTTCTCCCAGTGGTTTGCATCTTGGGATAAACCCCTGGATTTACACTCATGAAGGCGTCTCTTGATTTGTAGACCTTGGCAATGGTACTTGACTTGGCTAGATGTTCTGAATAGATTTTTTTTTACCAAGGAAAAGATCTGTATTCATCTACTTTAGAAGTCTTACATACTTTTTCCAAACTTTTTAGTGTTGATGAGCTCACTAATGCTTCTCTTCTTTTTAGGAATATACTTTATTGTTGTTTTGGTCACTCCAAAAGTTTTTGGCATAGGTTTTTGTTTTTACGGTTTCCGTGAACAGTTACTAGATACAAATTCAACATTTGGAATCAAGTCCATACATTTTATCTCCTTAATTTTCCATAATATAATGAGGTAACAGGCGACACCAAATATCTTTAATTAAGAAACATTTAATGCAACATTTTTATATAACTTCTTGAGTTAAAGCTGAAGCATACTTTTCAGTCACACCTTGATGGCTTTGTTTTAAATCTACTGTAATGTACAGAAATTATGAAAATTCTGTCACTATACATTATGGGGGACATTTATAGACACTGGTCTTAGTCCCTCTGCACTGCAGGTGGATGCGGCAAAGTTGTGTGGCACATGCCTCTACGTAACTTTGGCGCTTCCTCCAGCAGGCTGTGTGACATACTAAAATCTACACCAGCTCCCTTGCTGGCATAGATTTAAGTAATTTTCCACGCCAGAATCTGTCATGGAAAATGATAATTGAGATGGGCCTGCCAGCCCACCCACGCCACACCCCCTTTTCTTGGCACTCAGAAAAAGTAACATGAGCAGCAAAAGGTCACAGATTTTGCTGCAAGTGGCGTATAATTAATAATCAATGTCCCCCTATATGCTTGTGCATGTATTCATTCTGGGAGAATTCATGTGACTTCCAGTGGCAGTTGAGTTTTAAGTAATGAGGGGAGGAAATTATGCCTTATACATGTATTTTGGTCATTTGGATAAAATATCAGTTGTGATTAATTCTAGTAATTTTTTGGTTGCAATCATATAATCATATTAATTAACTAAACTGATATGTTCTTAATTTGTAATAGAATTTCCAGTAGCTACCTTATTGTAGGTGACTAATCTCTGCAGACATAAAGTACTTTTACAAGTAAAGTTACTCGTAGCAATCCAAGCATTCAAAATTGAAATTGCAGAGAAATTAAATTCGGTGCAGTTGCTATTGTAGCACAACAGCAAACAGTAGACTAAAACTTAGTGTGGTCTTTTGCTTGGAAATATGATATGGACTAGATACATACATGCAGTGGCGGAGTGGTCATAGACCCTACAGGAAAATTTCCCTGAGGCTGATACCCATGGGGCTGCCCAAGTCCTCCTCACAGCTGCCAGTTGTGTACATAGCGATCTGATGTTCTCAGTATTCGTTAATGTTGGGAGCTTCTGGTACTTATGCACCTGGCTGGCGGAAGAAAGTGTCCTCCTGCATTCAATTGTATTGCCATCCTCAGAAAGGTTCCCAGTCTGCCCCTGGATACTTGACATATAATATTTTGCAACTTGTATATACATGTCAGGTCATGTTATTATCATGCTCACCATATTATTAGAATTCACTTTCTAGGTAATGAATAGATGTCCTGTGAGGTCCTTTGCTTGCTTAATGTCACTTGCACTATGTTGCCCTCACTGACATGCTGAATTCCCCAGTGCACGCCAGTGTTGTGAGAGAGATCGGACCCCCTCATATACCCAATTGACATTAATAGTAAAAGGAAGAGAAGTATAGTTTTTTGTTTTGCTTTTTTGTTGTTGGGAACATCTTTTTTTTCTTTTTTTTTTTGTAGTTTTCTTTTAATAAAAATGGTTTTATAAATCCCTCCCCATGGAAATGTGGGTATGATGATGACTGGATAGTTGGTCCTCAACATATTTAGATAGACACCAAACTTTTTGCACAAAATAGCTTCATGTTCTTGTCCCTTTGACCAATATATTAACAATAAAATCTAGTGTTGACTGTAAGAACAAATTTTAGATCCATTGATTATTAAAAAAGAAGTGATTTTTGTAGATGTGCAATTATGCAAAGTAAATTGTTCACGTCTCTTTGGCTTCAGTAGCACCATGACTAATTTTCACAGATTTAATGGAAATTCCACTCCTTTTTGTAAAGTAAACCTCTACGGTTGTCCTATTTGTATAGATACTAATGAATGTCACTGGATGAAGAAGCAGACGTATCTGGTTAAAAATAGAATCAGCAGGAGTTTTTTTGGCTCAAATTTTTGTTTTGATCAATCAACTTTTAATTAAAGCAGTTCAGCTCTGACTCTGTATGTAGCGAGTCAAACTTAAACATATACATTTCCAAAAACATGTAAGATCTTTATCTTAAGATGTGATGAAACAGAGGAAGTTTGAGAATCAGAGCAAAGTATAGCTTTGTTTCTTATTATCTAGTGTGAGCTCACACAACAATAGAAGCTTGCACATTGAAATATTTTCTCATTTGAAGAAATAAATGGCTCTCTACCAGCCCCTTAACATGTAAAATGAGTAGGTTAGTTATGTCCAATACATCCAAAAAGAGCCAGGATAAAATAAACATGAGGAGTTGGATATCTTGGAAAAAATCTGTCATGGGTTTGGGTTAATCATCTCCAGAAGAATTTCAACTTGATGCCTGAAATGTTAGACTTCTTGGAGAAAGTAGTAAGGCCTGAGGCAGTGTTGATCTGAAGGAGTGCTCTCCATGGGTCAGATTTGCTCTGCTGGCAGAGTGCAAACCCAGTTCACTGGAGCAGCCATATGAAAAATACTGCTTTGACCTTCTGTATCGTGCACTTGGGCTACATGGACATCATTGCAATAGCCACAGTTTTGGAGTTTAAAATAAATTGAGAGATGAAACCTGTAAGTAATTTTGAATCTCACTGTCTCACAACCGAAACATTCAATTAATCTTACGCTGAGTCTTAGACATCAGCCCATGTAATGAAAAATGGCCAGATGAATAAAATATACGTGAGTAATTGTTCCGAGTTTATGACAGATTTTTTTTATTGTTAATTTGATTCCTCTTAAGACAGTTTCTTTTGAACACACTCCCACTAAGACAGGGTTAGGGCCATTTACATTCTTTTTCATCTGACCATTGTATGACCTGATAACTATTTCCTGTGCCTAAACAAGGTTATGACCTGGGTCTGGGAGAGCAAGATACAGATAATTTTAGAGTCCATTGAAACCTAAATGATTTTTTTTAATTGGAGGAGGACAACGTCTGGATTAATTCCTTATTGAGCCAAGTGTTTTCAACACTCGGATTTAATCGGAATGGTTAAAAATAAACACGCTGTCTTTTGCCATGTGCTGAAGTTCATAAGGTTGACGTTGTTTTTTAAATAAAATAACATAAAATGGAAGAGCAATGTTTCCCTCCACACCATTAATGCCAGATTTAAAGATGTGTTTAATTCACCTTGTTGAGTCTCTTCCTGCTTACACAATCCGATAAAGAGGAACCTTTTTTTCTCCAGAAAAGGAGAGTTTTGTGAGTCATTTCCACTGAAATCCCAGGTTAAATATAGGTAGTTTTAATTTTATGAGTGCTTCTTCAGGATAAAGTTACATAAATAGGAATGCATTTTAAAAAATACAAAAAATAGGAAAAAAAATCACAGACAAATCATATGAAAGGATAACGTTTATATAAATTAAAAATAAAGCAAACATACAATAAACAACAAATTAGAAAAAAAATATTAAAATTATTCAAATTACAAAAACAGTCTAAATGAAAATTGTGTGGTTAGAAAGCCATTGAGCTTTATCTGTAGACTCTTGTGGCATATATAGTTTGAGAACATTGAGGGCGTGTAATGGATGAAATCTGCACCCCAGTTCAAAGCAAAATCTGCATCTAATACATGCAGATTTTACCTCAGATTCTGCTCTGTGAGAATTTTTCCTTTGTCAGCTAGATTGTCTGATATCCTAAAAAAATAAATGCAGTAGTTGGAATATTTCTACTTTCTTAAGAAATTGAACTCAAAATATACCTTCTATAGTGATAGGACAGCACCCAATGTGAAACTGTGGTTGGACACTTGGGTCCTGGGTTCAAATCCTGCCAACACCAATATCTACACTGGCACTATGTACAGTATCAGAATCTTATTGTGCAGATTTTTTTTTTAAAGTAGCACCCATGTAATCCTGAAAAAAATCCTGCTGTAGGTTATGTTCCCACTTCACACCACAGATTTACAGTTACGGATTTTCGTGCCACAAATCTGCTGCATTGTACAGTACCATCAAAATAGATGAGATTTTAAGAAATCCCAAACACAAGATGCTTGAAAAGTCTACTACTTAAAGTTACCTGTGGTGCAGATTTGAAATGTACAGCATGTCAATTTATGCTATGGATCTCCACTCTCGATTTCACCCTTTGCAGTGGAGAGGGCAAAATCAATAACCATTTCCACAGCAAAAGCCACATATAATATGTGGAGTGGAGACCTGCAGCATCGATGGACATGTTGCAGGTTTCAAATCCACACTACAGGGGAATTTTCTTTGCTGATTTTTTACATAGCATGTGGATGAGATTTCTTAATATCTCAACCACATTGCTAGAACTGCACAACGCAGTGGATTGGCCACACGAAAGTCCATGAAATTAAATCTGCAGGATTTACACGGCATGGGAACATACCCTTATTCTGTTTTAATGTCTGACTGCAAAATAAATCTGGATAAAATGTTGTTTTGTAATATATTCATACTAACCAGTTCTGTAAATTAGCTTTGTGTTTTTCCTCTTTTGTTGCTTTACAGCCTAAAATTAAAATGGATTTAATTTAGATTTTATGTAATGGACAGGAAAAAATAGTCCAAATTGTTAAAGTGTAATGGGAAACAAAACGTTAGTTAAAAAATAAATGAATAGAAACTAGAGTTGCGAGTTCATATGTATGTTTTCACTCCTTTCGCTATGAAATCTCAAAATAAGGTGTGGTCTAACTTATTAACGTCCAGCGTCACATAATTAGTTGAATAAGGTGTTGAATAAGGTTCCCCTGTGTGCAAAGTGTCACATGACCTGTCACATGATGAGATAAATACACCTATTCTGAAAGTCCAAAGTTAGCTACACCCATAACCAAGCAACATGAAGACCAAAGAGCTTTCCATACAGGTCAGAGACAAAGTTGTGGAGAAGTGTAGGTCAGGATGGGGTTATAAACAAATATCATAAATTGAACTTCCCACAGAGCAGCTATAAATCCATGATAACAAAATGGAAAAAATATGGCACAACTACAATCTAATAATAGAAGACCACAAAAACTCACAGACTAGGCAAGAACGGCATTCAAGGGGTTGTTTCACTCCAGTAAATGGCATTTATTGTGTAAAGAAAATTTATAAAAGTGCCAGCCTCTCTGGTCGCCTGGACTGCGGAAGTCCACATAGGCTAGCGCCTTTTCCTGTAGTGTGCAAACACGCAGCTGGATTGCAGGGTGGTCACTGATGGATTGCTGGGTGGTCATAACCACGGGAAACGAGCAGTGTATAATATGATGGAAAAATGAATCAATCCACCAAAGAAAGCAATATGGACAATCACAATACATTACTAAGTGCCTTGTATTAACTTTGTTGACATAATTAATGCGATTTGCTGATGTGAGACAACCCCTTAAATCAGAGATTCACAAAGACATACATGATATCACTGAAAGAGCTCCAAAGAATCACAACAGAGATGGAAGTGTCTGTCGATAGGACCTCTATGAGACCTAGTTCACAAGTCAGTGTTTGGTCAATGATTTGAATGTGTTCTGTGGTTTTTACCCACACCTGGTAACCAATTGCTGAGCAAAACACAGACATGTGAACTATGCCTAAGCCAAGCTTTTTGGAAGAGTGGTCAGAAAAACTCCAAGAAAAACATAAGAAAAACATTTGGTGTGGCAGACTCCCGAAACAAATGACAGAAGATTGTCTGGTGAAATGAGACTAAAAGTGAAGTTTTTGGCCATCATGGGGAATGCTATATGTCTTGAAAATCCATCTCTGCTTATCTCAGTTCCTACAGTGAGGGCAGCATCGTGCTGTTGAGATGCCTTTCATCAGTAGGAAATGGAAAACTTGTCAGGTTTGAAGGGAAGATGGATGACAGTAAATACAGTCCTTCAGGAAAATCTGTTTCAGTCTGCCAAAGATTTGAGACTGGGCTTGAGGGTCGCCTTCCAGCAGGTGTATGACCCCAAACCTACTGCTACAGCTACAATGGAGTGGTTTAAAGGGAACCTGTCATCAACTTTATGCTGCCCATACTAACGGCAGAATAAAGTAGAGACAGGTGAGTTGATTTCAGCGGTCTGTCATTTATAAGTTAAAAGTAAGTGGTTGCCGAGAACCAACATCACAAATATTTCAGACTAGGTCTGGAAAAGAGTCAAATCTTCATGAGAAGAGTCATGGTTATTCATGAATGCCTGCTCTCCTGCCCACCTGCTGATGACTGACAGTCTTCTACCTAGTTTTCTCCCTTTCTCTCTAGGAGAGAACTGCCAATCATCAGCAGATGGGCGGGGAGAACATGAGATAATGAATAACCATGACTCTTCTCAAGCAGATTTGACTCTTTTCAAGACATGTGCTGCAATGATTATGATGCTGGTTCTCAGCAACCACTTACTTTTAGCTCATGAGTGACACACCACTGAAATCAGCATTTCTGTCACTACTTCATGCTGCCCTCAGTACAGTCAGCATAAAGTTGATGACAGGTTCCCTTTAAGGGCAAAAATTCAATGTCTTGGCATGGCGTAGACAAAGCCCATGCCTCAATCAAATTGACAATCTGTTACATTATTTGAGGACTGCTGTACATCAACACATCCCATCTAATTTGAAGAGTCTGGAGATTTTTTGCCATAGGAATTGGGCAAAAAACAATGTCTAGATGTGCTATGCTAATAGAGACCTCAAGAGACTCCACAAAGTATTGACTTTTAGGGGATGGATACTTATGCACACTAATTCTTCCTATTTTTTGTCCTAATTATCATTTGCCCGACAGTAAAAAATATTTTGCACCGTCATGGCAGTAGGCATGTTGTGTAAATCAAATGGTACAACCCTCCAAAAAATGTAATTTTTATTTTTTGTTATAATGCCAGAAAACAACAAAAAACACTAAGAAGGGTGAATACTTTCCCAAGACACTGTATGCTTATCAGCCATAGCATTCAAACCTGAATATTGTATACTGTAGGTCCCGCTCATGCTGCCAAAAATATGTAAAACATTGATTCATGGATGACACAAGATTTTTGAAGTTGTCCTTAGATATCTGGCATCAAGATTTTAGCAGCAGATGCTTGAAGTCCCGTAAGTTGCAACAATGTTTAGCTAAGGAATGCATTTCAAAGTAGCATCATCTACATGAATACCAGGTCCCAATATTTGCCTGCACACTATTGCCCAGAGCATCACACTGCTTCCACAGCTTACCTTCTTCTCATAATTCATCCAGATCCCATATCTTCCCCATGTAAGTGACACACAGGCACCCAGCCATCCACATGCTATAAAAGAAAATAAATGTGATTCATCAGACCAGACCACCTTCTTCCGTCAATATATGGCCCAGTTCTGATGCTCATGCAGGGCTGTGAGTAGATTTCTGTGGGTCCCAGGACAAATTTTAGATCTGGCCTCCACATGGGTTTCCCCTACCACCGCCTGCATGTTGCTCTGATGTGCAAGACTTAAAGAGGTTGTCTCACTTCAGCAAATAGCATTTATGATGTAGAGGAAAGTTTATACAAGGCACTTACTAACGTATTGTGATTGTCCATATTGATTCCTTTTCTGGCTGGATTCATTTTTCCATCACATTATAAAAATGGAACATGTCCTATTCTTGTCCGTTTTGTGGACAAAAATAGGCATTTATATCATGGGCCGCCTGTTCCCTTCTGCAATTTGCATACTGCCGACATCAGTGTTTTGCGGATCCGGCACGGTTGTGTGCATGAGTCCTAAGTGAAGGGGCCGGGAGCCAAAAGCTCTCTGCTCCATCATAGCTTTCAACAGTTTAAAGCGGTGTCTATGCAGGCATTTGGGCCGTCCCCCTTCTCCAGTGGGACCTGGGTGAGCATTTTGCCACTGTGCTTAAGTGCCCATTGTAGTGAATTTCTACACAGCAGCTGGTTCACTGGTTGTCCATCCTTGGGCCACTTTTGGTAAGTACTAACTATTGTATAATCGGAACACTCCACAACACCTGCCATTTTGCACATGCTTTGACCTAGTTGTCTAGCCAACACTCTAAAGTCTTTTAGATCCTCAAATTTGTACGTTTTTGCGTCTATCAGTACATCAACCTTAAGAACAGATTATTCACTTTCTGCATAATATATCTTTCCCCTTGACAGGTACCATTGGAACTAGATAATAAATGTTTTTCCATTCACTTGTCAATGATCTTAGCCTGGTTCTGCAGGTGCAAATCTTAAGATCCAGTTTTGAAGACAAAGGAGTGAACTGGAAAACAGACCAGTAGTATCTGTCTTTTATATGTTCTGTCCCTTTTTGATGCACACCTTTCAAATACTGCCTCTAAAAGCCTGGGCACATAAACCCAGCCTTAAAGTTATGGCTGATTGGTGTTGGTTGCTCCAAAGTGTAATATGCAACATGGGAATAGATTGAATGGTCATGAAAAGGATATGTGACTGTTTGCAACCACTAAACTACGTTGGAAATCTTGCTAAAAGTACCCTACTATTGGCTGTATCCAGCATTTCATGTTGTGTTACAAAGGTATTCCCCCCTTGAAGCTGGCACTTTGTGGAGTACCGGCAGGTCCATAATGCAGAATTGCATCGACTGTGGGGGATATTTATGAAGACTGTGACTTGGATGCTGGTCTTCGTCCCTCCTGCTCTGGCAGTTCATCCGCCTAAGGTTGCAGATTGAGGCACAGAAAACCTTTGTACCGCAATGTGCCAAAAATAGGTGTATATCTGTTTGTAAATGACCCCTGATATACTGACATTAAGAGTTCATGCAAGCTTGGCCTGTGTGTATACTTGACAAATGCATGTTGTGTATTTTGTTGTATTTTTGTCCTTTTGACTGTTCTTCTGTTGATTTATTAACCTTTACAGTGTTTATATTTGATACTAGAAACACTGTTAGCTAAATGTGTGATATTTGTGTTCCTTCAGGTTAATTTTTGGTATAAATATCCAGTCATACATGATTTTAATGGATTTACCTTTAATCTGATAGGGAAGGCTTGTCTTTTGGAAGACTGCCAGACTGTGAAATGAAATACACTGTCCTTCAGATGGCTATCAGATCAGCCCTCTTCCTTGGCTTTTTGGGTACAAATCTGACAGCATTTGCTTTCTAATTACGTAAACACTTGCAAAATCAGCAATTTATCTCAGTTCTGTCTAAGGGTGGCAGCTTCAGCTCTAAGTAGTAATAATAAACAGAGGGGGAATGAGCAGCCACTTTCACATATGACAAATAATAAGATAATTGGACTTGAAGTTAACTGGTGTAATCAGGACCTTTGGCAATCATTTATACTCAGGGCCTTTCTGCCTTCATGAAATTAAAGATACGGAATTTTGGTGTGTGTTTGATAGTGTAATAAGTTTTCACAATGACAGATCAGTACTTTATTTACAGCCCCTAGCTCCGACTATGTTATTTTATGTATGAAGACATGTGTCCCTGCACAGGAATGTATTACCTGTACATAGTGTTGAAAGGGACTACTTAAAGGGGTTGTCCGGGTTCAGAGCTGAACCCAGACATACCTTTAAATTCACCCAGGCAGCCCGCCTGAACAGGGCATCGGAGCAGCTCGTGCTCCGATGCCCTCCTTTGCCCTGCGCTACTTAGCGCAGGGAAAAGGCATTTAGCCCGGTTCCGGTGACGTACCGGGCTCTGCCAGGCGGCGGCTTCCGCCCGGCAGTGAGCCCGGTGACGTCACCGGCGCTAAAGCCGGCCCATTACAGCCGGTGACGTCACCGAACCCACTGCCGGGCGGAAGCCTCCGCCCGGCAGTGTGTTATGTAAACAAAAGAGCCCTTTCCCGATCCAGCGCAGGGCAAGGGAGGGCATCGGAGCATGAGATGCTCCGATGCCCTGTTCAGGCAGGCTGCCTGGGTGAATATAAGGATATGTCCGGGTTCAGCTCTGAACCCGGACAACCCCTTTAACCTAAAATACATCACCAGGAAAATTTTTGTAATTACTTAATTTTCATTCCGTGTCGAATGTGTAGTATACTTGTATCTTGCAGATGTTTATATATTATTAGGGCTCATGTACACAAACGTATTTTCTTTCTGTGTCTGTTTTTTTGCAGACCGTATGTGGAACCTTTGATTTCAATGGGTCTGCAAAAAAATGGAAGTTACTCTGTGTGCATTCCATTTCCGTATGTCCATTCCGCAAAACAGTAGAACATGTCCTATTATTGTCCGCATTATGGACAAGGACAGTACTGTTCTGTTAGGGGCCAGCTGTACCGTTCCACAAAATACGGAATGCATGCAGATATCATCCCTATTTTTTGCAGATTTGCGTTTTGCGGACCGCAACATACATACGGTCATGTGCATGAGCCTTTATTCATTCTTCAAGTTGAACAGATCCCAGACCAAAATCAGGTTTGCAATACACATGATCTCTTAATCTCTTTTGCAGTCAAATTTCAGCATTCTCAGCCGACAGGAACAGAATACCAGAATGGCCAGATCTGAATTTTTTGTGGAACAATCTCTAGTTTGTTTTTTTTTATACCATTTTGGAGTGCATAAGACTTTTTGATCACTTTTTAGTTGAAGCAACAAAAAATGGCTAATCCACCATTTAGATTTTTTATTCATTACGGTGTTCACCGAGTGGGATGAATACATTTATATTCTAATGATACAGGCATTTTGAGATGCGGTGGTGCAAATAATCTTTATACTTTTCTATATATTTATGAGGAAAAGGGATGTTTTGAATTTTTAGATATATTTTTATATTTTTAAAAATGGATGTTTTATATATTTTTTTTCAAATTTGAATATGCAGTCTTCATATCGTTTTTACAATACATTGCAATGAATTAACATGATTTCTTCTGAGAGACCGAGGCTATTAGAAGGAATGGCTCAGGGAGCGCAGCGCTTCCAGGAGAGCCAACTCAGATGTCCTGGTCACAACTGACCATGGCATCTGAGGGGATAAATGTCTACAACTGGCGTTATCGCAGACATTAGCCTTGGGTTTAAAACAACAGAAACCCAGCGGCCAAGGCACTTGGAGCCATTGCTAAAGACCGGACTTCCGGAAGTCTGGAAGAGATTGAATGTATAAATTACAAATATAACTAAATCTTTTCCCTCAAACTAGATATCAATCTGCCCAGCTTCTCCTGCTCTATAACACAGTGTCTGCAGATTACATTGCATTCCATGGTAACAGGTCCTCTTTATACTAGGAAGTAGAGCTGAAAAATATGCCTGATATATTTGGCAATCCCCATCCTTTGTGGAAGCGGCATGAACTTGCTATTTGTTTTTTTATATAATGGTGTAGGTTGGTACTGACTGTTTTCTAATAATGACATATATTAAGCCAAAAAAACACTGAATAACATAACAAAAATATTGAAATAGATAGAGTTTTAGAGTAGTTTTGTGCTATCTTTAGGCTGTGTTTGTAGTTGTGTGCAGCTAGAAACTACTGATGACAGTTTTGTGCACTTTGTGCATCGGTCCGTTGTCCATAGCTGGACAACGACGCAGGGAGATGTCTGACATCGCAACTGAAACATCAGATGGCAAAATTCCACCTATTTTAAAGCATGGGATCAACTTCATCTGTCATCAGTTCATCTGGTATTTCTTTAGCACGCTGGAGGGAAACATAACTGAATCCTCAGACATCTGTGAACGAGGGCCTTAGAATTTTGCAAATGTTTTAGCAAAGTAATTGTATGAACTAATAATACAGATTTACTAATGTGTCTGTGCCTAACATCTGTATAAATGGCACAAATTGGCACAATTTGCTTCAACTGCATTCTTTTCCAACTTACTTGAATAGGGAGTGGGGCTTTGCTGAAAAGATGCTACCTTTTTGCACCACAATTCTGGCATAAAATTCTGTCTAAGGCTACATGCAGGTCCGCAAATTGTCGATCCGCAAAACAGGGATGCCGGCCATGTGCGTTCTGCACCCATTATAGAAATGAATATTCTTGTCCCATTGAATTGAAAGGGTCCGAACCGCAAAAATAGTGGCTTGGATGCGGACCCAAGCAACGGTCGTGTGGCTGAGGCCTAAAAGTAAGTCAACCAATAGTTGGTATAAAGTTAGACAAAAGTGTCTATCCCTGCACCACATTTATCATCCAGCCAGAGCCCCTGAGATAAGTCTGGTGCAAGTCTAGATACCCTGTCTAAATTTGTACCAATTATAAAATTAGGATTGTAAGTGTATATTAAAATTTGTATTACAGAAACAAATTACAAAAAAAAATCATCTACTTTAAAAAAAAATTTGTCATTCTTGTTACCAGCATCTATTTTACTCCCGCAAATAGTATTTTGCGCTAATGAACAAATGTGTACAGCACAGGTTTTTTTTAGAAGTAACTAGACGTAGCAATCTTTACTATATTAGTGACTCATTTAATGGATTATCAAAAACTTTTACAAGGCAATAGTTTGATCTAATTTAACCTGCAAATGACCCTGTCTTGTTTGTTCAGATGACAGTTCTAAAAATGTGTGCAGGGCTGTTTTTTAAAACAATTATGTGCCATAAGACCTGACCTTTCAGTCTGTCCAGGGGAGCCCTGAATTGGCCTATTCTCTGATATTGTGACATTGCTTCTGTTGCCTCGATTCTGACCTCAGATTACATGATACCCTTGAGAGCTGCAGATAATAGGCATGACTCCTGCTTTTTAGCCAAGTTTCCTCCTCTACCTCAAAAGGTATTGGAAGTAGATTTTAATTAAAATAAACTCATCTGAGTAGGAACATACAATGTATCTCAATTTAAGGAACTCAAAAAGTCAAATATTTTTATACTTTATTTGTAAATGAACACATATGTACTGTATATGTATACTTATTGACAAAAAAAAAATAACGCACCAAGAGGGAGTTGTAAGAATCCAGTTGAAACCTTATATGTGTGAATGTAATGGTGATATTTGTGATTACAATATTAGAGTCAAGGAATGCGTTTATTGGGGAAAAGTGTACAATTAAAAGAGTTATGTAATGAAGGTGCCATCTGTGTGGGAGCTGCTCATGTTTGTCAGCGAATCAAACGATCCTCTCTATTAGTCGTCTCTCTGGGCTATCCAGAGCTTGTTCACCGTGTGTGCATACCCTTTACGTAACCACTGCCCCCAACACCTCCTAACAGCTAAGTCAGAATGGTCTAGATGGCGCGCAGTTCGTTGAAGTGACCTACCTATCAAAATGTCTTTGAGTGTGCCTCACGGAGAGGTAAACTACCCAAAAGTAGCCCATGAGAACCTTTTTATAGGGTAGCACTTTTAGGCCCTCTAAATGAGTTAAAATCTGCTTCCTTTGAGTATATAGACTTTTGATGACCCCACACCGAGGCAAGTTTGCACATGGTTTAACTTGAGAAAGGGCTGCTAATGTAAGCCCAAAATGTTGCATACATTTGTATACAGTGCACACCTGGCTGGATTCAAAAATACTTAAAGGGTTTTCAAGGTGTTTAATATTGATGCCCTATTGCAGCTCAGGCCTATTCACTTCATTGGGACAGTGCCACGCCTAGGCCATGTTCTCAATTAACGTGACGTCACAGGTCTAGGAATAGGCCACACTGCTCATGGAGTAGCACAGTTGGCAGGGGTGTCGGGAGTACCTCCACCAGTCAGATATTAATGACTTCAGTATTAAACACAAACTCATTTAAGCATGTTAGTTTCCGGAGTGGTCTTCTATAGGAGCAGTACTGTGCTAACAGTGTAGTCCTGTTGGTGAGATGGATTTAATTACATGTACCTGAAAAGCCAACAGTTAACTGTGGTTGCTTCTTGGAGTATAATACATGCACTTTTTATGGCACCTTTATTTTGACCATGAAGAGAAAATAGGTTTTTGTAGATGTTTATATTTTACTTGTGGTGCCAAGGAAAGTACATCTAAAATGTTTTCAACTTTGCTTTCTTAATCGTATACCTACTACTACTGTGTATGTTTTATGCTTCTTAACATGGTATTGCATGGTTACCACTATAACTTCCAATATGGTGTTAAGTTAGTAATGCTTCTGTGGATCTGAACTCAGAGTTCCTCAAACTTCAAACATTTTTTTATATCTTTACTTTTTCTTTTGTAATATATTTAGGGGGTTTGGTCTCCACTTCTACTTACGTGGATCTCCTTTATGTGTTTTTCATATCAGCAAGATAAAAACACCTGCAGTATGTTTAGTGTTGAACAGGGATTCATTAGGCCACCAGAGAAGATGATTCTGAGGATTAACCCTCCATCTATACAAACATGTGCACCTTCACTTCTACGATGGTATATTATAATCTTGGTGTTATTATTATATTCACGGGGCAGGTCTAATGGGTTATTTATGAAATATCCTGTACGAAAATAGACTCCAGTGATCAGTGACTGTCTCCTAAGTCATCCCCAAATAGTGTAGACTTCTCCCCTTATTGTCTCCCTGGGCCTAGTGAAGGATCCTCTTCTACTATGGTGGGCCAGTATGTTCATAAAGAGATAGCATCACAATTAAGCCGTAGATCCATATAGCACTAAGGCTTAGTTCACATACATATATGTTGGAAAAAAAGATGCAATAGCGTAGTATACTGTGCTTTTCCACCCTGCAGACTCAGGAGAAAACATTAAAAAGATCCCTTTGTTTTTTGTTTTTGTTTTTTATATTGGAACCCTTTGGTGACATATACCACTGCATGGCATCCGTCTGAAGCATCCATTTAACATATACTTATTCATTAAACAATGCATGTGAACACAGCCTTAAGTATGTGTATGTTTCACGTTTGCATAAACTTGTTACATTATCTCCGGTCCATTGCAAACGAATGACAATTCCATATCCTCACGTACAGTTATAGCTTTTACATTTGCTGTTTTTCAGCAGCTGTCAGGATAATTTAACCCCATGTTTAGTGCATTACTTTAGTTTACTACTATATATTACCTATTTTAGCTGGACCTTTATACAGGCATTACATGGTATCTCATTCATGATCTTATGTAAGAGGACAGGCCCTGTTGGGAAGCCACGCAGTCATCAATTAAAGTGTTGTTTAAACATGTCTTCAGGGTGAAAGTGCATGTTAAATTACTACAGGAAAAGGCTTGACTGGCACTTAGGGATCTATTGACTTTGTAATAAACCACTTTCCTTTTCCCAGCCATGGGGAAAGACAGTGCTTTTTAAGGCTGGTGTGCAAAAAAATCTATGTGATAAAATTGATTGCTGTACTTCTACTCATTTTCTTGAAAAATGGTGGTCATGTATTAAAAATATAATTTGTATGAAGCTGACACAAGGGGTTGTCCTATCTGGACATTTATGTCATATCCACAGGATAAGCCAGAAATGCATTGTCTCCAGAATGGGAGCCTGTCATGTTCTACAGTAAATGCAGAGGTGGACACGTATGTACAGCTCTCTCCATTCACTGCTATGGGACTAATGACAATAGCTGAGTAAGCAGTGAATAGAGAGATCACACATACACAGCCATCTCTCCATTTACTACTGCACTTCACAAGATCCCATTCTTGAAATAGGAACATGTCCCAAATGTAAGACCCGCACCTATCCAACATTTATGGCATATCCTGTGACTATGCTATGTCCACATGGGGATACCCATTAGGCTACTTTCACACTTGCGCTTTCCCTTTCTGCTATTGAGATCTGTCATAGAATCTCAATGGGGGGGAACACTTCCATTTTGTCCCCATTCATTGTCAATGGGGACAAAACTGAACGAAATGCAGTGCAGCAGAATGCATAGTAACATAGTTTATAAGGCCGAAAAAAGACATCTGTCCATCCAGTTCGGCCTGTTATCCTACAAGTTGATCCAGAGGCAGGCAAAAATAACCCTGTGAGGTAGAAGCCAATTTTCCCCATTTTAGGGGAAAAAATTCCTTCTCGACTCCAATCAGGCAATCAGAATTACTCCCTGGATCAACGACCCCTCTCTAGTAACTATAACCTGTAATATTGTTACCCTCCAGAAATACATCCAGGCCCCTCTTGAACTCTTTTAGTGAACTTACCATCACCACCTCCTCAGGCAGAGAGTTCCATAGTCTCACTGCTCTTTCCGTAAAGAATCCTCTTCTATGTTTGTGTACAAACCTTCTTTCCTCCAGGCGCAGAGGATGTCCCCTCGTCACAGTCACAGTCCTTGGGATAAAGAGATCATGGGAGAGATCTCTGTACTGACCTCTGATATATTTATACATAGTTATTAGATCTCCCCTCAGTCGTCTTTTTTCTAAAGTGAATAACCCTAATTTTGATAATCTTTCTGGGTACTGTAGTCCACCCATTCCAGTTATTACTTTAGTTGCCCTCCTCTGAACCCTCTCCAGCTCTGCTATGTCTGCCTTGTTCACAGGAGCCCAGAACTGTACACAGTACTCCATGTGTGGTCTGACTAGTGATTTGTAAATTGGCAGGACTATGTTCTCATCATGGGCATCTATGCCTCTTTTGATGCAACCCATTATCTTATTGGCCTTGGCAGCAGCTGTCTGACACTGGTTTCTGCAGCTTAGTTTGCTTTTTACTAAAATTCCTAGGTCCTTTTCCATGTCAGTGTTACCCAGTGTTTTACCATTTAGTATGTACTGGTGACTTGCATTATTCCTTCCTATGTCCATAACCTTACATTTGTCAGTGTTAAACCTCATCTGCCACTTCTCTGCCCAAGCCTCCAGTCTATCCAGATTCATCTGTAGCAGTGTACTGTCCTCTTCTGTGTTAATTACTTTACAGTTAAGTGTCATCTGCAAAAATTGATATTTTACTGTGCAAGCCTTCTACAAGATCATTAATAAATATATTGAAGAGAATAGGGCCCAATACTGACCCCTGTGGTACCCCACTAGTTACAGTGACCCAATCTGAGTACGTGCCATTAATAACCACCCTCTGTTTTCTATCACTGAGCCAGTTACTTACCCACATACAGACATTTTCTCCAAGTCCAAGCATTCTAATTTTATATACTAACCTTTTATGTGGTGCAGTGTCAAATGCTTTGGAGAAGTCCAGATATACGACATCAATTGATTCGCCGCGGTCAAGTCTAGAACTTACCTCCTCATAGAAATTGATTAAATTGGTTTGACATGACTGATCCCTCATGAAGCCATGCTGATATGGCGTTATTTGCTTATTTTCATTGAGGTATTCCAAGATGGCATCTCTTAGAAAACCTTCAAACAGTTTACCCACAACAGATGTTAAACTTACCGGCCTATAGTTTCCGGGCTCTGTTTTTGGACCCTTTTTGAATATTGGCACCACATTTGCTATGCGCCAATAGTGTGGAACACTCCCTGTCAGTATAGAGTCCTTAAATATCAGAAATAAGGGTCTGGCTATGGCATTACTTAATTCTCTTAGGATACGGGGGTGTCCTGGCGATTTGTTTATTTTAATCTAGTTTGGTGCGGAGCAAAACACAATAGAAAACTGATCCGTCCCCTATTGACTTTCAATGGAGTTCATGACGGATCCGTCTTGGCAATGTTAAAGATAATACAACCGGATCCATTCATAATGGATGCAGACGGTTGTATTATCATGAGGGAAGCCTTTTTGCTGGTGTGAAAGTAGCCTAAAGGCCCTTTTACACGAGCCGATTATCGTTCAAATAATCGTTCAAACGTTCGGATTTGCACGATTATTGTTGTGTATAAACACGGGTAACGATTTAACGACGAACGAGATTTCGTTCGCTTCTCGTTGATCGCATCTTTTGTCCTGCCAATAAATTAATCGTTCATCGTTCGAAAATCTTCCAGTTTAAACGAAAATCGTTTAGTCGTTGGCAGATGGTAATGGTAATGCTTATGGCAAGGAGCAAGGAACGATCATAATAACGATTATAAAACGACCGAAAGTACGAAGATTGTGAACGACTTCTCTTTCAGTGTAAACGGTATTTACATTGCATCGTTCGATCGTTCATCTACGATCGCTAATACGATTTATCTTTCCGTGTAAAAGGACCTTAAGGCCCTTTTAAACTGTTTGTTGATCGAGAACCAACCTTTAGGAATGTTTGTTCCGTCAACCATCAGCCTATCTGATTGCTCATTTGTCATCTACTTGGATGTAGTCTGTGTACAGCACATCTTCAAATGTAAAATAGCATGTACTGCGGACAATATGCAAACTGGGAGGGGGGGAGGGCATATTAGTAATGACAGAGGGGGTCATTTATTATTCTGAAATACCCCTGTATTAGGCATATTTCAGGTACAGTTTGCGGCAGCAGTTAGTTGTGCCGCAATCTGTGACTTTTCTCCGTTCACGCCAGGTCTAAAAAAAGGGGGGCGGGCCAGAAGGTCCGTCTCATTCATCATTTTCTACGCCTGTTTTAGGCATTAAAAATGGTCTAAATGTAAGCCAGGCTAGTGCTGGATGCCCTGAAGTTATGTAGAGGCTGGCACCGGTCGTAATAAATGACCCCATAGTAACCAAACGGTAAGCATTGATAGGCACTTTTTATGGTCCCACATTGGGCCTTGTAAGGACCTTTATTGTTAGAAGGTTATTTTCATCATATAATGTTATGGCATATCCTGGATAGCAGCACTTACTTTTAAAACCTCTTAAAAAGAAAAATAGAAAAGCAGAACTGTCACTATTTAATTGAGATATTATCAATTTAAGCTACTGCTTCATAAAATGCAGACAGTGATCTGCACTAGTTTTCGTACAGTTCCCTCAAGTTTTCCATTTGTATGTCTGATGATGTAGTTTTTAGATAATTGCTCAGTATTACTGGTATATAGTCATCAATACCTGAATCTTTTACCTTGTTTTACATCTCTGGTTTCCTGCGTTTTTCAGCAGATATCTTACATTACTCTAGGTCAGTGGTGGCAGAGAGCCCCTGGAAAAAGTCTATGAAGTACCAATATGCCTTAAACTCTTCCTGCCATTCTTCAGCACATGGCGCACTATGAATGCCATAGGCAGACTATTATAGCTAAATGATAAAGTACATGGAAGATATACTATATTGTACTGTAGTATTCAGGACCAGCACAGGCAGAGCACTGAATGTAGGCAGGCTATTATAGATAAATGATAAAGTACATGAAGATATATTATATTGGACTGTAGTATTCAGGAACAGCACAGGCAGAGCACTGAATGTAGGCAGGCTATTATAGATAAATGATAAAGTACATGGAAGATATACTATATTGGATTGTAGTATTCAGGAACAGAACAGGCAGTGCACTAAATGTAGGCAGGATATTATAGATAAATGATAAAGTACATGGAAGATATACTACACTGGACTGTAGTATTCATGAACAACACAGGCAGAGCACTGAATGTAGGCAGGCTATTATAGATAAATGATAAAGTACATGGAAGATATACTATATTGGACTGTAGTATTCAGGAACAGCACAGGCAGTGCACTGAATGTAGGCAGGCTATCTCTTCTCTTAATAATATAAAAATGAGTTTCTGTCTGTCAGTCTGTCTGTCCTCTATGCGCGACCAAACTACTGGACCGATTTTCACCAAATTCGGCACACAGGTACATCAGGTGTCCGGGAAGGTTTTAGACCAGGTCTCATCTCTCTAGGACATACCGTTCCTGAGATATTCCCAAAATATGATCTCGATTAGCCAACATTACAACTGGGAACTTTGGTTTTAAACTCCAACTGCCATTCTCTGCAAAGGCACACACAGGGAGGGCAGGTTTCCATAACAACCAGGTAATTATCAGCAGCTGAGGATCTCATCCATTTCTATTCACTGACACTGTTAAAGGTATTCCGGTTACCATAAATATAACTTATGTTTTTTTCTATTACTACAGTTCAGTAGTAATAAAAGATGTTTTCCTCCACTGCTGTCTATTGCGTGGGCTCATAAATAAGCATGGTATTGACCTTTAATTCAGGCCACCCTAAAAGAAGTACTTAAAACCCCCGCCCCAGGTCTCACTAAGCCACACCCCCGACTCCATCAGGCCACACCCCCTTTCACTCCGCAGCCAACAGATTGAAAAAATAAAGGTAAAAATCAACTTCTGTCAGCTGCAGGGATGGGTGGGAGGTTGACTTTCTTTCTGCAACAACACACACAAACATTAAATAAAATAGATTAAATACACCCATGCGAAGCGTCTTGCTAATCCATGCCCCCGACTCTGTCAGGTCATGCCCACTCCGCAGCCAATGGGAATTGAAAAAATGAAGGTAAAAATAAACTTCTGTTTGCTGCAGGGGTGGGAGGGTGAATTTCTCTCTGCAACGACACACAAAAATTTTAGATGAAATAGACTAATTATAGACTACAACCGTTTGAAGCCTTTTGATAAGCCACGCCCCATCTCTGTCAGGCCACACCCCCTCTCACTCCGCAGCCATTCTGCAACGACACACAGAAACATTAAATGAAATAGATTAAATGCACCTATGCGAAGCGCTTTGCTAAGCCACGCCCCGACTCTGTAAGGCCACGGCCCCTTCCCACTCCGCAGCCAACAGGGATTGAAAAAATAAAGGTAAAAATCAACTTCTGTCAGCTGCCGGGATGGGTGGGAGGTTGACTTTCTTTCTGCAACGACACACAGAAACATTAAATGAAATAGATTAAATACATCCATGTGAAGCGTCTTGGTAATCCACGCCCCCGACTTTGTCAGGTTACGCCCCCTCCCACTCCGCAGCCAACGGGGATTGAAAAAATAAAGGTAAAAATAAACTTCTGTTTGCTGCAGGGGTGGGAGGGTGAATTTCTCTCTGCAACGACACACAAAAATTTTAGATAAAATAGACTAATTTCAGACTACAACCGTTCGAATCGTCTTGCTAAGTCACGCCACCAACTCTGTCAGACCACGCCCCCTCCCACTCTGCAGCCATTCTGCAACGACACACAGAAACATTAAATGATCTATGCGAAGCGCTTTGCTAAGCCACACCCCCAACTCTGTCAGGTCATGCCCCTTCCCACTACGCAGCCAACAGGGATTGAAAGAATGAAGGGAAAAATAAACTTCTGTCAGCTGCAGGGGTGGGAGGGTGAATTTCTCTCTGCAATGACGCACAAAATTTTAGATGAAATAGACTAATTTCAGACTACAACCGTTCGAAGCATCTTGATAATCCACACCCCCAACTCTGCCAGGCCACGCCCCCTCCCACTCCGCAGGCAACGGGGATTGAAAAAAATCAGCTGCAGGGGTGGGAGGGTGAATTTCTCTCTGCAACGACACACAAAAATCGTAGATGAAATTGACTAATTTTAGACTACGACCATTCAGTACTAATAAAAGATGTTTTTTTCCACTGCTACCCATTGCGGGTCCCCATAAATTACCATGTCATCGACCTGTAATTCATGCCACTCTGACCCCCGCCCCAGATCTCGCGAAACCACGCTCCGACTCTGTCAGGCCACGCCCCCTCCCACTCCGCAGCCAACGGGGATTGAAAAAATGAAGGTAAAAATCAACTTCTGTCAGCTGCAGGGGTGGGAGGGAAGTTGGATTTCTTTCTGCAACAACATACAGAAACATTAAATGAAATAGATTAAATATACCCGTGCAAAGCAATGTTTTCTTCCACTGTTACCCATGGCGTGTCCTCATAAATTACCATGGCATCGACCTGTAATTCTGGCCACCATCAAAAGAAGGACTTAAAACCCCGCCCCAGGTCTTGCAACGTCACGCCCCCGACTCAGTCAGGCCATGACCCCTCCCACTCCGCAGCCAATGGAGATTGAACAATTGAAGGTAAAAATCAACATCTGTCAGCTGCAGGGATGGGATGGAGGATGACTTTCTCTCTGCAACGACACACAGAAACATTAAATGAAATAGATTAAATATACCCGCGCAAAGCAATGTTTTCTTCCACTGCTACCCATTGTGTTTCCTCAAATTACCATGGCATTAACCTATAATTCAGGCCACCCTGAAATGAAGGACTTAACCCCCCCCCGTGTCCCATTAAACCACACCCCCTCCCACTCCGCAGCCCAATAGGGATTGCATTGACTTTCTCTCTGCAACGACACACAGAAACTTTAAATAAATAGATGAAATATACCCAGGCGAAGCCGGGTCTTTCTGCTAGTTATATATAAATGATAAATTATATGGAAGATATACTATATTGTACTGTAGTATTCAGGACCAGCACAGGCAGAGCACTGAATGTAGGCAGGATATTATAGATAAATGATAAAGTACATGGAAGATATACTATATTGGACTGTAATATTCAGGAACAGCACAGGCAGAGTACTGAATGTAGGCAGGCTATTATAGATAAATGATAAAGTACATGGAAGATATACTATATTGGACTGTAATATTCAGGAACAGCACAGGCAGAGTACTGAATGTAGGCAGGCTATTATAGATAAATGATAAAGTACATGAAGATATATTATATTGGACTGTAGTATTCAGGAACAGCACAGGCAGAGCACTGAATGTAGGCAGGATATTATAGATAAATGATAAAGTACATGGAAGATATACTATATTGTACTGTAGTATTCAGGAACAGCACAGGCAGAGTACTGAATGTAGGCAGGCTATTATAGATAAATGATAAAGTACATGGAAGATATACTATATTGTACTGTAGTATTCAGGAACAGCACAGGCAGAGCACTGAATGTAGGCAGGCTATTATAGATAAATGATAAAGTACATGGAAGATATACTATATTGGACTGTAGTATTCAGGACCAGCACAGGCAGAGCACTGAATGTAGGCAGGATATTATAGATAAATGATAAAGTACATGGAAGATATATTATATTGGACTGTAGTATTCAGGAACAGCACAGGCAGAGCACTGAATGTAGGCAGGATATTATAGATAAATGATAAAGTACATGGAAGATATACTATATTGTACTGTAGTATTCAGGAACAGCACAGGCAGAGCACTGAATGTAGGCAGGCTATTATAGATAAATGATAAAGTACATGGAAGATATACTATATTGGACTGTAGTATTCAGGAACAGCACAGGCAGAGCACTGAATGTAGGCAGGCTATTATAGATAAATGATAAAGTACATGGAAGATATACTATATTGGACTGTAGTATTCAGCGTAAATTGCTGTTTTGCCACTCTGTGATAAATAAGTGGGTTTTTGGTTGCAGTTTGGGCACTCAGTCTGTAAAAGGTTCACCATCATTGCTCTAGGTTCATGCCTAATTTATGCGTCTACTTTACCCCACAGCCGAGTGCCATGAGCTGAAGGGAAGGGTTAGGTTAAGAAATTGGCGCTGTTTCAGTTTTCGCCTCAGGCAGCAGGAAGGCTAGGTGCACCCCTGCTAGTATTGTAATGTTTTACCATTTTGTAGTTAGCAGTACAGTTAGCAGTAGTTGTAGTTACCATTTTTAAACTAGTAAATGTTTTAAAACGTTAAAGTTTAATTAAATATAAAAATCTTCAAGTTGAAAAATACATCTTTTTCCATTGGAAAAAAAGCTTTTCAAATAAAAAAATTACAAAAATGAAAACCACTCTACATATTTAGTATTGCAGCATCCGTAACAACTTGCACTACGCAATTATTATGTCATTTATTCCATAAACGGCATAAAACTGCCAAAGATACCAGAATTAGTATATATTTTTTCCATATTCGCCACTCAAATAGTGAACAAAAAGTGTTATATATCTCAACATGGTACCAATGAAAACTATAAGCTGTGCTGCAAAATCAAGCCCTCACATAGCTCAGTAGAAAGAAAAATAAAAAAGTAAAAATGTATGGGTCTTGGAGTCAGAAAACTGTGGGGGATATTTATTAACAGATATATGACACAACAGTGGTGTACTAAAGTCGCAGATTTTGTTGCATGCCATTTTGTAACAAAATGTGCAACTTTTCCCTGCTCACGCCACTTTTTCAAAGTGGTAAGAAAAGGGAATGTGGTTTTTGGTGTGGAAAATGGCTTAAATCTATGTCAGAAAGGGAGCTGGTGTAAATTTAAGTCTGTTGCTCGGCCTGCTAGAGGAAGCACCAAACTTATGTAGAGGCACAGGCTCAGAGGGACAGATAGCTGAGAATAAAGTTATCTTGTTATTTATGTCAAAAAATGAACGCAGCAAAAAGTAAACAACTCAGTGGCATTATTGCTGTTGCCCCCCCTACACCCACACACCCAAGAAACAGTTAATAAAAGTTAATCATTAAGTTCTGTGTACACCAAAGTGATGCCATTAAATAGTACAGCTTGTCTCACAAGCCCTCATATAATTACGTCGACAGAAACATTAAAAAATGATGTCTCTTGGAAGGAGACAATGAAAAAAATGCCAAAAAAAAATTATTTGGTCACTAAGCCCTAAAATGCGTACAGCGGGAAGGGGATAAGTGAGCAAACTGTATATTTTGATGTCCAACGGTATGTAGTAGACGTAATATAACTTTAAAACTGTTTCCATATTTATTATTGGCCAAGATTGTCTTTCTCACATGTTTCTAAATATTCTGTCTCATTCCGTTGGAATTCTTTCTCAGTTACTGTCTGCCGATTGCCAACATACTATCAGGTCTATAATCTTCAGTTTTGAGTATGTGTAGTCCTTTCTCTCCCTGTAACAGCATGGGTTTCCCACTATTCTTGACAGTCAATGAGCATAAAGTCTTAAAGGTGTTTATCAATATTACGTCAGCAGGTAAACAATGAAGAGAAGGCTGTGCTGGTACGGCGCCTGCCTTCTATTCAACCAGCTGATCAGCAGAAGTGCAGGATTTCAAACCCCGTTTATCTGATATTGATGAGTTATCCTGAGGACAACCTCCTTAAGGCCTTATACGTATTTGACCGCTGACCGAACCCAACGTTTTATATTCACCTCCCAATACTTTTGCTTTCGGGATAAGTTGCTCAGGCGAGTCTATATGTGTATGGACAAGTCAGGAGCTGTATAAATCTAGCAGAGCAATTATTGGAGAGATCTCTGGATACATGGGCTACTCTATTCCATACAGTCTGCCAGGCATTGCGAGAAAGAGGTGATCCAAGTGCGGTAGCCCATTTATCCATGTATGCATGGTGAGGAATCTCACCCTCTGCAGATGTGGCCAAAAGTCGATAGATTAAGGAAATAAGACCTCTTGTCTCAGTGCCTAGTCAGCACAGACGCTCAAATGGGGTAGGGAGTGACACCTTAAGCGATCCAAAAGTAGTGCTCACATAGTGACAAACCTGGAGGTAATGGAGTCTCTCCGTCGCTGGTACTTTCGATTGCTCTTGAAGCTGCGCAAAGGGTCTAATCGTTGGAGTAGAAGCATCTACAGTGTCCGCCACGCGAAAGAGACCCAATGACGACCAGAATCGCACTATAGGGGCGGTAAAGCTGGAGGGAATAGCTGGGTTGTAAAGGAAATAAATCATGGAGGCTAGGGCAAATTGTCCCATATGTGTTTGGTAAAGGCCATAGGAGTGGAGTATGGGGGGCTACAGGGGTCCGCTGCCATAGCAGGGTGTTGTGATGAATCAGGGCAATCCAAAGCTTTTCAGCTTCTACCCATTTGCTGTATGCCTGCTGGGAAGCCCAAAATAGAATAATACGCAAATGAGAAGCCCAGTAGTAGTGCATAATATTAGGGACCGATAGGCCGCCTCTATCTGTGGCCGCGAACATGACTTTGCGGGGAATGCGATGACGTTTACCTTGCCATATGAAATCGAGAAAAAACTGAAATATTTATATGAGCATTCCTGCAAATGTCCTGGTGTTTCCACATAGTGAACTACTGCCAGGTCCAGGATGTATAGAAATGGCCTGTAACATTTATTTTTTTATTTCATACTTTTTTTGTTTTTTGGTGTGTAGGACTTGTTGTTATGAATTCTATTTGTGGATAAAGAAAATTTCTCCTTGGTCTTACCACTGGACAAAAAAAACTTTGATGTATACTGTAGATTGTAGGGTAAAGATTTAGCCTTCATGTTTCTTCTGCATGACTTAAAGGTACGAATGTGGTTGATGTGGATGGTCCAACAATGAAGAGAATGTTACTCCTGTCTAGGCACTGTGTCACAGCCATTGAGAAAAAACAACTCACCTTCTCCCTGGCTGTGAGCTGCCCAATCACAACGGACCGCATCACAGCCAGGGAGAAGGAGACGCCCCCTGATTAGCATACAGGGCGCCAAAACAGAACGGAGGGCACAGCGGCACAACGGATCAGCGAATTCGGAAAAAAAAATTACCAATATCACATCTAGTAAAAAGTACAAGGTATTCATATTGTAATGTTCTAACTGGTGAAAGGTTCTCTTTAATGTAAACAATGTGATCCGCATTTCTCTGTATTTCAATCCACAAGTGGGATCTTACATTATTTTAAGATTTACTTTCTCACATTTTTTTATTTTTGTGGGATATTATTGAGGCAAGTGTGTATGTGAGGTTTCTATTAAGTGTATTTTATATTGTTTTAGAGTTATTGAGCAGATTTTATTATTTATGATACAAAAGGAAATAATAGTATTTTTAGTAAGGAATTTTACAAAATTATTTTAAAAATACAATTTCTAGTGAATAATATTGTTGATCGCTTTAGGGATATTCTGACATTGATTACAAGTTTCTTTTCCTTCTGGAGTATTAGACATTTGTTTATAATATTTTTTGCATTATATTATCCACCAAGGTCCTGGTACTAGAGAATTCTACCATACTGAATTACTGGCTACTTGTATGTTTTACGTATATACTTTCCACCTCACCAACATTTCTGGGAGCAATCTAGGAGATTGGCATTGGCTTGCAACTCACTCAAGATATCCATCTTTCTGTTTTTCTTTATCTGCCGATTGATCAATAAACAATAGCTTATTTTTTTTGCACTGGATAAAAGATTTTGTCATGGCAGCTGGTTTTGAGTAGCTACTTGCCCACAGGACAAATGCATTTACAAATCTTGGGAAGCGGTTTCTCCATCTTACTGGAGTTTGTTTTTCCATCTCGGCCTTTCAAATAACTTGATTCAGATCTTACCGTTTGTTTACTGTAATTGCTACTCAAAAACTGGCTTTTTCCTATGTGGGTTTCTATTTCTGATATTTCAGTGTTCAGCTTTTCAGTCTCTCTTCAACGGCTAATGCTTCCGAGGCAATGGCTGTTAAATTGTTTTTCCCAAGGCAACTTAAAACCATAGATGTGAAATGGTAAAAACAATGGGGGTCATTTATTATCCTGAAATACGCCTATATTAGGCATATTTCAGGTGCAGATCTGTGACTTTTCCTCACTCACGCTAGGTCTAAAAAAGTTGTAGTGGCGTCTCATTCATCATTTTCTACACCTGTTTTAGGCATAGAAAACGGTCTAAATGTAAGACAGCTAGGAAGCTCTCTTACATTTAGACTGGTGCTGGATACGCCAAAGTTATGTACAGACCAGCACCTCTTCATAACTTCAGTGGATCCACTGCCAGATATAGGAGTTATTAAGACCGGCGTCGAAATCGCCAGTCTTAATAAATGACCCCCAATATATTTCTCCCATAGTGTGAAGCAGTAAAGTAAAACTCCGGTCTTAATAAATGACCCCCAATATATTTTTCCATAATGTGAAGCAATAAATACACTCAAAATTAAAATAAAAAAATAATGAGAACCTTCTTCTGGAATATACACAAGCAAACATGTACTGTATAAAACCTCCTTGTTAAAGGGGTTGTCCAACCTCCAATTTTACTTATGGAAGTGCTTAGCCAATTCATGACACTCCACTCTAGAGCCTAGGGTCCCATGCCTGCTGCTTCTTGATCTTCTGTGAACCGGAAGTGTGAAGTCCTGTCCATAATCATGTGCACCACTGCAGCTATTCACTGGTCTCAGCGGTCACATGTTCCCAAGTGGCACATAACCACTGAGGTCTGAGAATGAATGGCAGCAGTGGTACATATGACAGGACATTAGACTTCTGGTCCACAGGGGACTGAAAAAAGTGGGGTGGGACTCTCTGTGCTGGAACGGAGAGCCAGTGAATATGCAAGTAGCTTTTTTTTTCTATACGCTTTCAGGATCATTAGTAAATTTGCTGTTGGGATCGAACAACCTCTTTAATCCTTAATGAATTTGATCAAGAAATGTTCAATAATACAAGAACATAAATCATAGCATAAATGATAACATTGAAAGTATCAGCACTGTACCTTGCGTGTGTGGCAATCACTCATTTATCATCTTCATGCCTAGGTACTTTAAAAGGTATTTACCAACCATCCCTAAACGACAGTAATGAGTACAGTAATCGCTTAAAAGATGCGGATTCTGTATATGTCCGTCTTAGTTTTCTAATCACTTGCATTCCCCTGTTGTGTGGTTATGTGACGCCTGCTTATAAAGGGATCCTAGGAGTCCTATCTATGTATCAGCATGCACCCTAAGGCCCGTCCTTGTTAGATGCAGCTAGCCTCATAAAGTCTGCTCAAGCTGAGCAGTTTCCTATAGATGATGCAGCTAAGCAACATAAAGTCAGTGTTATGCAGGACACTTCAGATACTGTATGTCATTGTCACTCCTTTTATTTTATGGCTACGTTATTTAGTCTGCAAACCAATAGTTTATACTGCAAGGAAATTGAAGTCAATTGCATGAGCGGTTTTAAGAGTAGAATGCGCAAAATGATTCATTTATGAAAGGAAAATCCTGGGAATCCTGTTTGGCAAGCAGTGATTGAGTGGCAAAGACAGGCTTTGTAGGGAATATATTCATACTGTAAAGATCTGGCTGTTTCATGAGCATCACTAATAAATGGCTGATACACGTCCACGTTTTAAACTTTTTCTCCAGAGTATTTTTTTATATCTTATGTATTTTATTTATTATATTGCATATATATTTGTTTCTTAGGTAAAGAAGAGGAATTATGCAATATAAAGGAACTTCCTTCAGAAGCATTAGCAAGAAGCAGAGAACTTACTTATCATTGGCTTCATACCCAATGTGGAGATATAAATACAACTAGTTCTGCAACATCCAAATGGTAATGGTCTTCTTATTGTACAACTGATTTGATGGTACAGAGTACAGAGCTTCATACAATTTAGTTGTTTGATGCTGGTGTCTTTTTTGTCAGGTCACTTTTTTAATGGACACAACGAAAATAAAAGTTGTTTAATGGAGTTTGAATATTGGCCAAAATGTTGCAGGACAATTTAAGGATTTCCAGCCTATTAAGCACCTGGTGGCATACTGTAGGTTGTTATTGGTGGGTGCTTTTGGTATTGTAGCTGTCCCCTATAACAATAAGAAATTGACC
Organism: Rhinella marina; assembly: GCA_900303285.1. NCBI lineage: Eukaryota > Metazoa > Chordata > Amphibia > Anura > Bufonidae > Rhinella > Rhinella marina. Next base: position 124,712 of record ONZH01002502.1, read on the forward strand.
ATAGCACTCTAGGTATAATGCAAAGGTGAGTTTTACTGATGTGATTTAAAGGCAAAATAACGCATGACGTTTACGTCTAACATAGACCTTTGAAAACACTTTTTTGTCAAGGAATAACAGAGAGAAACAATATGGTCTTCAACTCTTTGAATAATGAAGTTTTACTGAAGGAATGTGCAGTCTACGTTAGACCGAAACATCACACGTTATTTTGCCTTTAAATCACGTTAGTAATCTCACCTTTGCATCATGCTTGGACTGCTATGGTCAACTCCTTACAGTCTATAGGCTGTGGATATGCTCAGCATATAATCCAGGAGTAATATAAAACAAATATACATACCATACCATATGTTGCCTTGGGCCCAATCTCGTGCAGCAAATAGAGTGAGCACAATATGTTCTCGCTACTTTCCCTTCATTCTAGAAATCGGTGGGGGTCTCAGCACTCAGTTCTTCGCCAATTGAAACTTTTGATAGGTCTCTGAGTTTTTTTAAAGTTAGTGATGCTTTAATTAACTATTAAAAAACAGATTGCCTTACATTATGTACCTCTCCCTGTGCTCCGTGTGTAAACAGCTTGGATGGTTTATCCAAGTTCCCACAAACCACGTGTAAACCACAAGTCTACATAATCATCGCTTACAAGTATTAAAATTTGGCAGAAAATTATACTGTACACTAGATATGTGTCATCTGAAATGAGATCCCGCTTTTTTCTACCTGGTAAGATAAGTAGATATACTTTGTATCATTTTATGGTCTTTTATTGCAGTAAGCATTTCTTGCCTGAATTAAACCACGACGTTCTGAAAGGAGGACGTGTCCAGCTTGTGGTAAGACATTATCCTGTATTTTCCCTTAGGGATTATTATCTGATTCTATCTCAACCACTAAATATTCTGAATAAATACTTTGAATACATTTACATACAATAAATGGCCATGTGTTAAACACACCAAAGGACCATCTATGATAGTAATGATTGTAGATGGCAAACCATAAATAATAGATCTGGAGTTGCATCAAGCAGTTTGTTAATGTGCTGTGTAGATTACTGGAAACGCTGGCATGGTTTGCATCAAGGACTAGAACGCTGAGGTACAATTGACATTTTGATTATTCATGCCTCCCATATTACTGTTAGATATTACATTCTGTTTTAGCTCAGAGTTTTATTATTTTTCATATTTTATTTTCCTACATCTCTGACAATGACATACATGAAACGAATATGAAAAAAGTGAAAATTTATTCAACGCTCACATGTTTATGGGCATGTATTACCAGCTGGTCAGACACTGGAAGACTAAAGTAGAGATCTCATATTAAAAAGTGTTGTAGGAGCTCAGCCAAGCTGTTTCCAACAGTGACAGCTCTGGACTATAATATAGGCTGTTGCTCAAGAAAAAGCAAGAAAAGTCATATAATGTGTGTACAAAGCTACTGAAGTAGATAAGTAAACATATTCATTAGGCATTAATTAGAATATACATTAAACGATCTGGTAACCATTGCACAGTACATATTTTGCCTATTGTTATGATCTAAGGTATGCCTTTGCAATAATAAGCATTTCTTGTTTTGTCACAACTTTCAGACTAATGGCCCTTTAAGCAAAGACGCTGATGATTTAGACCTGTTGTCTGTTAAATCTGGTAGTTTGGCATCGCACAACAGAGAAGAAAAAGTAAAAACTCAGAGAAGTTCTGGTAAGTATATTTAAATGCTAATCAAATCTAACTGAATCATATGTAAAGAGGACCTGTCAGTGTTTATGACTGACCTGCTTATAGTAAATTCATTTATCCCCGATAAAATAACGTAAAAATTCTTCTTAGAAATATAGGTTGTGCCATCCCGCTGTTATTCCTCTTGAACATTTATGAACACATTCTTAACACACTTTCCGCAGTATAGAGCTATAGTGTTGCTTTTCCTTTGTGTTCCTAGTAAGGTTTTTGGTTGTATATATCTCTTTAACCGATGCACGCATTATCACATACATGTATGAGATCATTTGTAAGCGGTTGTATGGAGTGGGCTGCTGCGCTCAGCCTGCTCCATACAGGGAGGGTGCTGGCTGTATAATACATTAGGCACCTTGCCACAATGACTTCGATTGGCATTGACGCCAAGCCCAGTCATGTAACCCCCCCCCCCCCAGAAGCTGTGGTCAATAACTATTGCGGCATCTGTGGAGCTAGACAGAGGGATGGGCCTCCCTCTGCCTTCCGATCAAAGCTCCTGCAGTGAAATCGCAGGGCTCCGATCAGTTACCATAACGGCTTTTGCCTGGAAGTTCTAGCCCCCTAACAGGGCTAAAAGTTATTATGTAAAAAGTATAAAATATATTTTAAAAATTTAAAAAATTGAAAATGTTACAATTTGAAATCACCTCCTCTTTCCTAATTTTACATATAAAAATAAATAATTAAAAAAGTAAACATAACAGCCAAAAATGTATATTAAACTATTTAATAGTTTATTAGTTTAATAGTTTATATTTAACTATTAAAATTTATATGCTGAAACAGAAAAAAAAAATTCGCTATTTTCGTCACGTTGCCTCCCCCCCCCAAAAAAATTTAATAACAGTGATGAAAAAGTTGTAGATACCCCAAGAATGGTAAATAAGCCCTCATACTGTTCTCTGGACAGAAACTGAAAAGAGTTATGGCATTGCAAAGAAAATATTGAATTAGTTTTTATTTTTTTTTAAAGTAGTAAAACAAAATAAAAAATAGACAAATCTGATATCGCTGTAATCGTATTGATCCGAAGAAAAAGGACATCATATAATTTTTAATGCAAATTGAACACCCAAAAAAACGTGGCAGTATTGGGGATTTTTTTCAATTTCACCCCACAAATAATTTCCTATTTTCCAATCCATAACATGGTAAATTAAATGGTGTCATTAAAAAATACAGCTAGTTCTGTAAAAAAATAAGCCCTCATTTGGCTATGTGAATGGAAAATTTAAAATGTTATGGCTCTTGGAATTTGGCAAGGAAAAATGCAAAAACGAAAACAGGCTTCATGTTGAAGGGTTGAAAATAAAGTTCCCCATTGGAGCCACATTCTAGGATATTATGAGCAATTACTTAAACTTATTTTTAATAGCCATCAAACACAGGGGCGTAGCTAAAGGCTCATGGGCCCTGGTGCAAGAGTTCAGCTTGCCCCCCCCCCCCTTCCCAGAGAGCTGGTGCACCTAGCTTTTCTGCCGGCCAAGTCAAAAATTGCCCCCCCCTATACCAAATTCTCACCCTAACCTTTTCCCTCCTAACATTACGTATATTGCTACAGAACATACAGGGTAAGGCTACATTCACACAACAGTTGTTTTTGCAGCCTCCGATCTGCATATTTTGCGGCTCAGATGCGGACCCATTCACTTCAATGAGCACTGTGTGCTGTCCGCATCTGTATGTCCATTCCTATTTTTGTCCGTTTTGCGGACAAGGATAGGCATTGTTACAGAGGAACCACGAAAAACGGATGCCATACGGAACATCATACTTTTTTTGGCGGATCCGCAATTTGCAGACTGCAAAACACAATGTTCGTGTCAATGTAGCCTAATACAGCGCCCCATACCTCTTACATCCAGTGACGTCTCCTCTGATGTAGATCTTCTCTGTCCTCATCTTCTCCTCTCAGACCAGACACCATTTTTCAGCCGTTTCTCATCTCTGCAGTTTGACAGAAAAAAATCTTAGTTTACTACTTTTCCATCATCCTCCCGTCATCTGGACAAATCATCCTACCACCCCCAGTACTGTGCCACTAGTACCACACAGATAGTGCCCTTCAATAATTATTGGCACACAGTGTCCTAAAATAACTGCGCCCAGCAAATAGTGTCCCTGACAGTAATAGTGTAAACATAATGTCCCCCAGAAATAATTGCACTATGCTGATACTGTGCCAGGGTGCCCCCCACAGTAATAGTGCTCCCCACAGCAATAGTGCCCCCCAAAGTCCCAACTAATAATTCTCTGCCAGAGTGCACTTGTTAGTAATAGTGCTCCCAACAGTACTAATGTGCCCACTGTGCCCCAGAAGTAATAATGCTTCCAATGTGCCAGTAAGAAGTGTCCCAATAATGTGCCAGTAAGAAGTGCCTCCATATTGCCCCCCAATAATGTGCCAGTACGAAGTGCCCCCAAAATTTCACCCCAATAATGTGCCAGTAAGAAGTGCTCCCCACCCATAGTTCCCCCTCAAAATCATGTGCCAGTAAAAAGTGTCATACCCCCATAGATGCCCCCCAAATTATGTGCCAGTAAGAAATGCCCCCCAAATTATGTGCCAGTAAGAAATGCCCCCAGTGCCAGTAAAAATGCCCCCAGTGCCAGTAAAAATGCCCCCAGTGCTCCCGTGCCATTAAGAAATGCCCCCAAGTGCCAGTAAGAAATGCCCCCCAGTGCCCCCATTTGCCAGTAACAAATGCCCCCAGTGCCCCCATGTGCCAGTAACAAATGCCCCTAGTGCCCCCATGTGCCAGTAAAAATGCCCACAGTGCCAGTAAAAATGCCCCCATGTGCCAGTAAAAATGCCCCCAGTGCCAGTAAAAATGCCCCTAGTGCTCCCGTGCTAGTAAAAATGCCCCCAGTGCCATTAAAAATGCCCCCCCTGCTCCTGTGATGATGTCATCACCCCGCCTGAGCCGGCCTCTGAAAGGCTGCAGGCCTAGTGCCTGCAGCCTATCAGAGGAACGGGCAGGGGAGACGCCTCTCCCTCCCCTGCCCCGCAGTACAGGCATCTGTATCGCCGTCCTGAGGACAGCGATACAGATGACTATGGAGATGAGCGCTTCCACAATGGAAGCGCTCATCTCCCTCTGCCCCGCCCTCAACTGTGCGCAAGGTCGCGCCACACCTTGCCTAATTGGCGGTGTGGCCCTGCAAGTGGCAAGCGGTTGATTTCATGCCGCAGCCACATTTTTGCAACTATCTGCAAGAATTTGTTGGAACTTGTAGTTCACATAGAGAGAGATTCCATATATATATAGATAAAATCATAAAAAAAACTGCTGTAAGCAGAGCTTGCAGTAGTCTCTGATCCCCATAATGTATGTCACTATCTGACATATAACATATCCTCTATGCCAGGGGTCAGCAACCTCCGGCACTCCAGGTGTTGTGAAACTACATCTCCCATCATGCATACTTGCTTGGCTGTCTAAACTCCCACACAAGTGGAAGGAGCATGCTGGGAGTAGTAGTTTCACAACAGCTGGAGTGACGAAGTTTGCTGAACCTTCTCTATGCTGATGTCTTCTTTCCAATTAGCAAATATGTTTTAGCTCATTTAGCTATATTCCTGAAACCATATGGATAGTTCTTGGTGAATTATTACTGGAAATACCTGCACCGTGTGTTTAGATATATTTATTTGTCTTCATATATTTGTAATTTGTTTTGTTCTTTAGACAGAAATTCATTTGCACCAGTGAAAGCTAATTCTGGACCTCAGCGGAAGGAACGCATCTCATTTCGAGACAATCCAGTTCAATTCAGTGGTGGTTGGGGAGGAGGGAAAAAGAAGGCCATTAAATAGTAATCACTTTTCAAAGATACAAAGTGTAATAAAATAAACTTGTCTTAGAAAAACATCTGTATCGTGACTTTAATCATTTTCTCAGCTTTTGTTATATACTGTAAGATATACATGTTAGTTTTTAATTTTAACAAAATTGTGTTTTAATTTATTTTATTTCAAAAAATAAATTCAATAATATAAATATGCAGCATTATTTTGTATGATATACAGTACCGGTCAAAAGTCCAGACACACCTTACTGAATGTTGGTTTCTCTTTATTCATGAGCCATTTTGATCTAAATGTTTGCAGATTAAATGCTTGAAATTATTTTCTACATAAATATAAATACTGTAGTTGATGCTCATAGATTAATACATTGTAAGTTTTGTTAGCAAAATTGTTTTTGCCCATTTTAATTAAAACTTCAAAGAAAAAGAGAAATAAGCATATATCACACATCCCCATGCTAGGCATTGATCTATTATTGCTTCTCAGCAATTCATATCACTTCTCAGCGTTAATAATAGTATATTAAGCCCTAATCTAGGTATCATACACGAGGCATTAGTATATGACCCCATGGCACTGGGCAGCGCTGTAGGAACAACAGCCGCCATGCAGCAATGCACCGTGTGAACAGATGTCAAAAGATCACCTTTTCATGTGGTCTCAGGAACTACAAGCTGAGGCCCAGTAGGAATTTATAAACCCTTCTGCAGTCTCCTGCTAATTAAATGCAACTGGGGAGAATGGGAGGAATGCTGGGACCATGGGACAGAGACAGACACTGGTAAAACTCCAGAAAAAAAAAAAAAAAGCATATATCGCACATCCCCGTTTTATGCATGTATCTAGTAATCTAGTATTGCTTCTCAGCACAATTCATATCGCTTCTCAGTGAGACCACATGAAAAGGTGAGCTTTTGACATCTGTTCACATGGTTAGGTGCTGCATGGCGGATTTTGCTGCCGAGGTGCTGCGCCTGTGGGTTGGTGCCACCCAGTGCCATGGGGGCTTGGTCTAACATCAGGGGGGAAAATTGAGTCGATCCGCCTGCTGGTGTGGCATTGCGGTGGTGGTCGCCATGTTGGTGCTGCACCAATTTAGAGTAGGTAACCACTTGTAGAGGCATGGCGTGGTAAGTGGTTTTTTTGCATTTTGATCAAAACATATACTAATGCCTCATGAACGCTATGTAGATTAGGGCTTGGTATACTATCATTTATGCTGAGAAGCAATAATAGACCAATGCATAGCATGGGGATGTGTGACCCATGTGTTTTTCTCTTTGGAGTTTAAAGGGGTTCTGCAGTTTTTAAAAACTGATGATCTATCCTCTGGATAGATCATCAGCATTTGATCGGCGGGGGTCCGACACCCGGGGCCCCCGCCGATCAGCTGTTTGAGAAGGCAGTGGCTCCATGAATGGAGCTTAGCCGCGCCCAGGCCAGTGATAGTAGTCGTGACGTAACTGGGCCTGCCGGTAAACACAGAGAAGGCCGCGGCGCTCCTGCAGCACCACTGCCTTCTCAAACAGCTGATCGGCAGGGGTCCCGGGTGTCGGACCCCCGCCGATCAGATGCTGATGATCTATCCAGAGGATAGATCATCAGTTTGAAAAAAGTGCAGAACCCCTTTAATTAAAACTTCAATGATTTTTAGAGGTAGAAAATGTTGAACCTTAGTTATTTAGTCACTCAAAACTCAATTTATAAGTTCACCCTTTTTCAAATTATACTCAATAGGGGAGAGTTGCCATTTCATCCACTGGTCTTAGTCATAAATGTGCTGGAGTAAAATGTGATAAACGTTTAAGAAGCATCTTTGGTGCATCTTTGTCTGTGCACCAAAAAAATCAATCCTACATCAGCCAGTTGGGTGTAGAAGGCCTTGGCTCCTAAACCACACTCACTTCTTGGAAAGGCTGAGAGCTGGAGGTTCAGACTGCTTCCAGTATGTAGCAATCAACAATGCAGCCATGGCAAGCAACAGCTGGCATAAGGTTACGGATATGCAGGGGGCCAGTGAAAACCGAAAAAATGCCAAAAAGACATGTTTTGGGGACACAGGAACAGATACTTTACAGAATTTGGACATATTGCATACTTCTTTCCAAAATGAGGCAATGCAAGGGCACAGCCACCATATATGCAAATAGGTGCCCACTGCACCACTACATCTTCAACATAAAGGACTGTCACCCAGAAATACTCAGTGGAGCCACTAGAGAGTATAATGCCAATGAGTAACACTATATATATTTGTATAAGTTTGACACATCTGGACAACTGAAAAATAAAAAGTTCACTTCTTGATTCAAAAAGGTGACCTCCAGATCCTTTTCTCAAAGGAAATAAAAGCATATTTGCTCAGGTCTAAAATCTGGGTCAATCTAATATATAAAGCTGAGTGTGTGTGTGTATGTGTGTGTGTGTGTGTCTGGTAAAGGAATCCACACTGTCGCAGCTACAATCACGAAATTTGGCACACAGGTACATCAGGTGTCCGGGAAGGTTTTAGAACGGGTCTCAGCTCTCCAGGACGTACCGTTCCTGAGATATTCCCAAAAAATGCATTAGCCAATAGAAGCCTTGTTACATGACCCTTATCAGCCAATAGAGGGTCACAGGCTGTTAGTCTCCACACACAACAGGTTTTCATAACAACCTAGCCAGTTCACTGCTGTAGGTCTGCTTTAAAGGGGCAGAGTGCTATGGATGACACTGCTAAAGGAGTATTCCGGTTACCATAAATATAACTCATGTTTTAGACTAACTCATCATCAATCATTACCTCATATAATGTAAATTTCACATATTTACCGTTCAGTAGTAATAAAAGATGTTTTCTTCAACTGCTACCCACTGTGTTTCCTCATAAATTACTATGGCATCGACCTGTAATTCAGGCCACCCTCAAAAGAAGGACTTAAAAGCCCCACCCCCAGGCCCCAAATCACGCCCCCAACTCAGTCAGGCCACACCTCTTCCACTCCGCATCTGACCGGGATTGAAAAAATGAAGGTAAAAATCAACTTCTGTCAGCTGCAGGGGAGGAAGGGGGGGTGACTTTCTCCCTGCAGCTCATTCTCAGACTGCACAGTGCTGCTGTCTGAGAGTGAGCTGTTCAAAAGGACATCCCTGTGTCCATCCAGGCCCTGCGCATGACAGAGGACATGGAGTCTGAAAGCCAGACTGTCCAGCCTAAAACCGGACCTCTGGCCACCCTAGGGGCAGGCTGATGTTTGGGTGACCAGATGTCCAGCTTTAGGCTGGACAGTCCGGTTTTCTGGCTCCCTGTCCTCCATCCGGCACAGTGCCTGGACGGACGTAGGGATGTCCACCCTTTCAGTAGCTCACGCTCAGACAGCTTCTCCTCCATGTTGTCAAAGAGCCTGGGGGCGTGTCCTCATGTTTAGTGGTGTGGCTTAATGGGGACCGAGGGCGCTGGGGGCCTTCACGATTGGGGGAATGACTGGTGAGGTCCAGCTTTCTGGGCTGAAGACAGTGGCCACCCTAGCTGCTGTGGAGGTCACTGTTAAAGGGACAGGCACTGTAGAGGTCACTCTCGAAATCTTTTAACACACACAAACATTAAATGAAATAGATTAAATATACCCGGGCAAAGCCGGGTCCTTCAGCTAGTGTATTATATAATACTAAGACTTTTTTTTCTTTTTTGTTCCAACTAGAAATGAGCGAATCGAATCCAACTAAGTGTAATTCGATCCAAATTTCAGGATAAATTTGATTTGCCGCAAAGCTGAATTTCATCTTGCTTCGTGGTAGCAAATCGATTTTACCTAAAATAGTGTTAAAAAACAAAAAAAACATACTGACCTCCTACATTTGCTCACAATGGACTGGCTGTGGGCATCTTGATTGAAGATCTGAGCCGAAATCCTGTGACGTATGACGTCACCATGCTGGCCGGCGTGATGACGTCATTTCAGGCAGCGCAAGATTTCACGTAAGATCTTCAAGCAAGATGGAGGCGGCCAGCCCGTCTTGAGCAAAGGGAGGAGGTAAGTATGATTTCATTTTTTAATGTTAATTTTACACTGTATTAATACTCTCAGATGCAGCGATCTTGTATGAACGCAGTATCTGAGGGGTACAATGATGGAGAGCGGCGCTATTGAAGCTCCCTGTCATTGCACCCGCTACTTACAAAAAAATGGGCTTCGTGACAAAGTAATTTGTCAGTAAATTAATTTTTTTGTAAAATTTGGCAAAGCAGCCGTATCTAGTTTTCCAAAACTTCGCTCATCTCTAGTTCCAACTCAAGTTCTCAAAAGCCAAGAGTACTGTAAGGGTAGAAGTGAAAATATTCTATGCAAGATATGATGCAAATGAAAAGTAGATACGCAGGTAAGCGATGCGTGAGTAGAAAGATCAGCAAGGGGGGGTCATGTAGTTGACAAAGAGATTATTAAGGGATATTCAGTGATTTTGCTGTTTTGGACAGCATCAACCAGAAGGCCAGGGAGAAGCACAAAGAATGTCTTTTACTTGGAGAAGGACAAGATAATTGAAAGGACAAAAAATCGAAGAGACCGTAAAGGAATATTGGACATAGAAAATTCAAGAGACAAGTCAAGCCTTCCAGAGTGGAGCCAATCCAGACAACGGGTTCACAAAATTGCTCTGTGATAAAGAAATAGGTCCAGGAGGCCTATACCTCCATGTTTGGCGAGTTGAATCAGGTACTTATGAGGAAGTCTGGGTCTACCACATCTCCATAGGAAGGTGGTAGGAAAATGTTCGCAGAATTTGAATAGGTAGGGCTTTCAGTTAATTTACTGAAAAGAAAAATAGACTTAAGCAAAGTCTGTTGACCAAACCACGAAGCATAAAGAAGATCCCAGGAATCAATCAAATCTACAAAGGTCTTCAGCAACTCCTGAAAGATTGCTGAGTATAAAAAAGAAAAATCAGGAGTGAGATTTACACCAAGGAACATGATCTACTGAGTATTCCACTCAAAGGCTCTGCAAAGGCTGCTAATTGGTGTAATGTGGACCCTACACTAATCCGCTCCACTCTATCATCCCGACGGAAAGCTTGAAGTAGAGAAGTGGAGGTGATAAAGCTGAGTGCAATTCTGAACAGATATGTCAGTTGTACAGTAGTGCCTGTGTTGGCGATAAGGAAGGTAAATTTAAAGTCTTAAGCCAGTCCTGTATTTTCACCTGGAGATTATAAAGCTTGCTATAGTATTAGCAAAATTGTGCACCTATGAAATCAGTTTTACAGAATTCCTGTGCATTAGGTGTTCTAATGAGGGAAATATATGAGAATGCTTTCCATTTTTTAATTTGAGATAATTGAAGTTTAGGTGCTTTATTAATGTCCGCTTAATATTTGTACTCAGTAGATAGAAACAGTTTGGCTATTTTTAAGTTCAGATCTCAGAGTCCAGATGTGCCAAAGTATCTACGTCCAGTAATCTTTTATGTGTTGATTCTAGGATAGTTATATGCGATAAAAGATCTTGTATTTCCATCTGTCTCTGTTTTTTAACATATGCCCCCCATAGATACCGTATAAATGACCTTTCTCAACCGACTTATGAGCATCCCAAAGCAAGGAGTCTGATGTATCAGGGGATGAATTCAAGCAAACGTATTCTTCTAGATGCTTTGTTATCTTGGCCATGTGAAAACTACTGCCAAGTGGGGTTTCATTTAGACACCATCTAAACTCCAACCTGTGTAGATTAGGAATGAAAATGTTCAAAAAGATTATAGCATGATCAGAGAGAAGTAGGTATGTTAACAATTTGAGGGGATGTACAATGCTGGAGATACTGAGCTGGTAAGAAAACATAGTCCAGTATCTGATATTAGTGATGAGCCACTGAATAATACAGTCATGGCCAAATGTTTTGAGAATGATACAAATATTAATTTTTACAAAGTCTACTGCTTCAGTTTTTATAATGGCAATTTGCATATACTCCAGAATGTTATAAAGAGTGATGAGCTTAACAGCAATTACTTGCAAAGTCAATATTTGCCTAGAAAATGAACTTTATCCCCCAAAACACATTTCAACATCATTGCAGCCCTGCCTTAAAAGGACCAGCTAACATTGTTTCAGTGATTGCTCCATTAACACAGGTGTGGGTGTTGATGAGGACAGGGCTGGAGATCAATCTGTCATGATTAAGTAAGAATGACACCACTGGACACTTTAAAAGGAGGCTGGTGCTTGGCATCATTGTTTCTCTTCTGTTAACCATGGTTATCTCTAAAGAAACACGTGCAGTCATCATTACACTGCACAAAAATGGCCTAACAGGGAAGAGTATCGCAGCTAGAAAGATTGCACCTCAGTCAACAATCTATCGCATCATCAAGAACTTCAAGGAGAGAGATTCCATTGTTGCCAAAAAGGCTCCAGGGTGCCCACGAAAGACCAGCAAGCACCAGGACGTCTCTTAAAAGTGTTTCAGCTGCGGGATCGGGCTACCAGCAGTGCAGAGCTTGCTCAGGAATGGCAGCAGGCAGGTGTGAGTGCATCTGCATGCACTGTGAGGCGGAGACTCTTGGAGCAAGGCCTGGTCTCAAGGAGGGCAGCAAAGAAGCCACTTCTCTCCAGAAAAAACATCAGGGACAGACTGATATTCTGCAAAAGGTAGAGGGAGTGGACTGCTGAGGACTGGGGTAAAGTCATTTTCTCTGATGAATCCCCTTTTCGATTGTTTGGGACATCTGGAAAACAGCTTATTCGGAGAAGACGAGGTGAGCGCTACCACCAGTCTTGTCTCATGCCAGCTGTAAAGCATCCTGAAACCATTCATGTGTGGGGTTGCTTCTCAGCCAAGGGAATCGGCTCTCTCACAGTCTTGCCTAAAAACACAGCCATGAATAAAGAATGGTACCAGAATGTCCTCCGAGAGCAACTTCTCCCAACCGTCCAAGAGCAGTTTGGCGATCAACAATGCCTTTTCCAGCATGATGGAGCACCTTGCCATAAAGCAAAGGTGATAACTAAATGGCTCAGGGAACAAAACAGAGATTTTTGGTCCATGACCTGGAAACTCCCCAGATCTTAATCCCATTGAGAACTTGTGGTCAATCATCAAGAGACGGGTGGACAAACAAAAACCTACAAATTCTGACAAAATGCAAGCATTGATTGTGCAAGAATGGACTGCTATCAGTCAGGATTTGGTCCAGAAGTTGATTGAGAGCATGTCAGGGAGAATTGCAGAGGTCCTGAAGAAGAAGGGTCAACACTGCAAATATTGACTTGCTGCATTAACTCATTCTAACTGTCAATATAAGCTTTTGTTACTCATAATATGATTGCAATTATATTTCTGTATGTGATAAAAACATCTGACAAACACACATAAAAACCAGAGGGCAGCAGATCATGTGAAAATATAATATTTGTGTCATTCTCAAAACTTTTGGCCATGACTGTAGGTATAATCCTCTTTGTGGAGTGTTACTGCATGCCAAACATCTACTAGTCCTTGAGAGGAAAAAGCATTTTTGATAGCATGTAAGGATGTCAAGGACATCACAGAGGACCCTGTAGAAGAATCCTACATTGCTATGTTCAGGTCACCTCCCAGAATAATCATGCCTTCCGCAAAATCACTAAACCTAGCAATAGATTTATGTAGCCAGTATGCCTGTGCAGTATTAGGCGCGTAAAGGTTACCAAAGGTAAACACCTAAGGCGCTTTAGTGCCTTTAATAAAAATATATTTTTCCTCCGAGTCTGCCATGGTGGCATGATGAACAAAAGGGATTTGCTTGTGGAAAGCTACACTAACACCTTTGGTTTCTGAATGGGGGCAGCGACTGTGAAACCACTGATTATAAAGTAAATGAGAAATATGTGGGACATGGTTTACCCGGAAATGTGTTTCTTGCAGAAAAGCAACTTCTACTTTCCTCTTATGCAACACATGACATACTTGGCTCCTCTTGGCTGGGGCGTTCAACTCTCTAACATTATATGTACATATATGTAAATTAGCCATGAGAAAGTATACGGCACCTTAGAATATTCCTAGAGGCTGCAAGTCTGCTGCTGAGGCGAAGCCCAGAAGGAAAAAGGGGGGAGAAAAAAATAGGGTAGGGAGGGAAAAAAGAAAACAAGACAGCAAAAATATGAACAGCGGAACAGAATCAATAAGCATCCTACTGCTAGGCTCTAAAAGGACCAATGGAGGAAGCCAATGTAAGTACAAAGAGAGAACCATTATAAATGGGAGAGAGTTCCATACAGAATGGCCTGGGCAGGCCATGGTAACACGGCATCGTAGTGATATACAGTTGGACATAACGACTACAAGCTAAAGAGGGCTGGGAAATAAAATAAAATAGAAATAAAATATAAAAAAAAATACACCCTAAAGGTAGGGTAGCTCAATGGCGATAAAAATTAACACTGCCAGAGAAAGAGGTGGTGTAAGAAAAAATATAAAGATCACCAATTGACCACTTGACCTTTCCTGGGTGCCAGGTGATTTCTTTAGTCTTTGTGGTTTAACAGAAGAAGTTTGCCAGAAGTCCACAACTGGCAATGGAGGAAGATAAGCCACATTTTGAGCTGGGCACCAGTCCAGAATATCCAAAGCTACAATGTCCAGGGTGTCATAGACACGTTGCAGATCTGCATAGGCCCGAATGACCAACTTGCAACTCAGAGTGTTGATCAGAAGACTGAAGGGATGAAGCCAATGGTAGGTCAGTTGATGGGCTTGTAGAACATCTAGCATGAGTTTCAGGTGTCTTTGCTTTTTAAGGGTCATGGGCCATAGGTCCTGATAAATTGCCAGTGCTGAGCCCTCGACATATCACTAAGGGAAGCCACCAGAATTGCTCTTTAGCCAGAAAGCTAGTTAGCTGGCATGTAACATCCTAGGGAGTTTCCTGTGGCTTTGGAGTACAGCAATCCAAGTGGGATTCAGAGCCTACAAGCTAAGAACTTTGAAACAACACTCCGTAGGGCCTCAATTCCAACAGATTCAGGGACTCCCTTGAGCCTGAGATTATTGCTGCTGTTGCTGCTATCCTGGTCTTTAACCAGGGAGTAAAGATTATTGATATGCCTGGTAGAGATGGGCGAATCATGCAAAATTTTATTCGCCGAACATTCGCCGAACTTTTCGTATATTCGATTAATAGATTCGTTTAATTTGCGTACACAATATACATAATTCTATAGCTTTTAGCGAACATTCACGCACTAATAACGAACGTTCTGGTAAAAAGGTACGCAACCTCTTTGATCACGTACGCATAAGCGTACAAAGTGTGTACAAATATGACGGGCTTTGCTGGAGAGGAATGGTTGAGCAGGAGGAATGCTCTGAGTCTGACCCCTTGCCTCTTATGGATACTGTATCAGCAGATGACAGCAGATCATCCGTCTGATACTGAGATGAATGTGCCATCCATTCCACTACCTCATCCATTTCTCCTCCACTACAATTTTGCGCCTTGGTGCGCCTGGTGGAACAACGGCCAAGTATTGCGAATACTATTAGTAGATGCTCTGGCTACAGGTCCTTTGGCACTTCTGCTTCTGCCCTGTGTCACCTTCTCCTTTTTTTAGAGCTCGAGGTCTGGCTGGAACTGGACCCCTTTTGCTTATCCATTCCAGACATTTTTCAATTCACTCTGTGACCCTGCAGCTAGTCTTTGTCCCTGTCTCTCCCTATCTCTCCCTGTCTCTCTCTCCCTGCCTGATTAATTACTAGCCCTGAACAGGCCCTGCACTTGCCCTGCAGTATCCCTAATATTCGTAATATGGATTCCCAGAGCAATTACATCCCAATTTTCACAAAACAGGTCTCAGAGTCTCAGAACTTCACACACAGTGCTTCTGCTCGTTGCAGCAGAAGTGATGCGTCACTGGTTTACCGAGCCTGAGCCAATCAGAGCAAGCCCTGCCCACTAGGTCAGGTGACCGCTTTCTTCCCGGGCTTTTGCACACGATAAACAAACTAAAAGTAAAATTTTGCTAATGAATTGAATTCGTACATAACAGTAACTTATGCATAGCAATAGCATATAATTTATAGGACAAACTACGTAGCGAATGCGCACAAAGCCAAAGTGAATCACCTAATATTCGGTTTCGCTTCGCAGCTAAAAATTTCCAAGATTCGATATGAATCAACGAATGGTGAATAGATTCGCTCATCTCTAATGCCTGGGTATGTTCCAGGTTATGAGACACTGTCCATTATGGTGGTGTGAGCTGTTTCTTGAACCTCAACATGAGAGCGGAGCTGTCGTATCTCTTGTTTGATTTCTTTAAGATTGTGACATAAGGGTTCTAGATTAGTGGAGAGGAGCTCTTTCGTCAATAATCTGGAGAAAGACTGGTTAACATCTCCTGCAAAGTCATCCAACTCACTCTCCCTATCTTCTTCAGAGTTGGCTTCTCCTCACTCTAGCTGTGCAGGACGGCTCCATTTTGTTTTCACTACATTCCCTGGAGTTCAGCATTTTACTGACAAATCTGTCCATAACACTCTAACTGGAAGCAGGTTTTAGTCACCCAGGAGTATCCTTAGCCTTATGCTTTGTCGGCTTGCTCATTTTCGCAGGTGATAATCACTTATAAAAGCGTCCTGGAGATGTGTGCATTCTGACTCTGCCTCCTTTGTGTTCTTTTTGGTCAGCAGTGTTTTCTGCCTTGGAACTCTCCCATGGATACTATTTTTGCCCAGTCTCTTTCTTATTGTTAAATCATGAACACTGACCTTAACTGAGGCAAGTGAGGCCTACAGTGCTTTAGGTGTTGTTCTGGGTTCTTTTGTCACCTCTTGAATGAGTCGTTGATGCACTCTTGGAGTAATTTTGGTAGGCTAGCCTCTCCTGGGAAGGTTCACCACTGTTTCATGTTTTCTCCATTTGTGGATAATAGCTCTCACTGTGGTTTGCTGGAGTACCAAAGCCTTAGGCCTTTTTCATATCTGTGTTTAAGCAGATCCGGCAGGCTGTTCTGGACAGAAACAGCTTACCAGATCTGTCGCTGCCGTGCACTGTCTAGTCCTTTCACTATAATGGTACCAGTTCAGATCCAACTGCAACCCGGCAAATATGCAGAGGAGGGGCTGAACAAAAACTACTGCATGGTAGCCTGCCATATCTGCTTAACACAGATACAGTAGGGAAAAAAAGTATTTAGACAGCCACCAATTGTGCAAGTTCTCCCACTTAAAAAGGTGAGAGAGGCCTGTAATTGACATCATAGGTAGACCTCAACTATAAGAGAAAAAATGAGAAAACAAATCCAGAAAATCACATTGTCTGATTTTTAAAGAATTTATTTGCAAATAATGTTGGAAAATAAGTATTTGGTCACCTACAAACAAGCAAGATTTCTGGCTCTCACAGATCTGTAACTTCTTCTTTAAGAGGCTCCTCTGTCCTCCACTCATTACCTGTAGTAATGGCACCTGTTTGAACCTGTCCACAACCTCAAACAGTCACACTCCAAACTCCACTATGGTGAAGACCAAAGAGCTATTGAAGGACACCAGAAACATAATTGTAGACCTGCACCAGGATGGGAAGACTGAATCTGCAATAGGCAAGCAGATTGGTGTGAAGAAATCAACTGTAGAAGCAATAATTAGAAAATGGAAGACATACAAGACCACTGATAATCTGACTTGATCAGGGGCTCCACTCAAGATCTCACCCTGTGGGGTCAAAATGATCACAAGAACTGTGAGCAAAAATCCCAGTACCACATGGGGGACCTAGTGAAGGACCTGCAGAAAGCTAGGGCCAACGTAACAAAGGCTACCGTCAGTAACACACTACACCACCAGGGACTAAGATCCTGCAGTGCCAGACGTGTCCCCCTGCTTAAGCCAGTACATATCCGGGCCCGTCTGAAGTTTGCTAGAGAGCATTTGGATGTTCCAGAAGAGTATTGGGAGAATGTCATATGGTCAGATGAAACCAAAGTAGAACTGTTTGGTAGAAACACAACTCGTCGTGTTTGGAGAAGAGTGAATGCTGAATTGCATCCAAAGAACACCATACCTACTGTGAAGCATGGGGGTGGCAACATCATGCTTTGGGGCTGTTTATCTGCAAAGGGACCAGGACAACTGATCCATGTACATGAAAGAATGAATGGGGCCATGTATCATGAGATTTTGAGTGCAAACCTCCTTCCATCAGCAAGGGCATTGAAGATGAAATGTGGCTGGGTCTTTCAGCATGACAATGATCCCAAGCACACCCCCAGGGCAACGAAGGAGTGGCTTCGTAAGAAGCATTTCAAGGTCCTGGAGTGGCCTAGCCAGTCTCGAGATCTCAACCTCATAGAAAACCTTTGAAGGGAGTTGAAAGTCCATGCCCAGCGACAGCCCCA
This sequence comes from Rhinella marina, assembly GCA_900303285.1. Taxonomy (NCBI): domain Eukaryota; kingdom Metazoa; phylum Chordata; class Amphibia; order Anura; family Bufonidae; genus Rhinella; species Rhinella marina. The sequence continues at coordinate 142,631 of ONZH01002502.1, forward strand.
AAACATTCCTGCTCTAGAGGAGATCGGCATGGAGGAATGGGCCAACATACCAGCAACAGTGTGTGCCAACTTTGTGAAGACTTACAGAAAACGTTTGACCTCTGTCATTGCCAACAAAGGATATATAAAAAAGTATTGAAATTAACTTTAGTTATTGACCAAATACTTATTTTCCACCATAATTAGCAAATAAATTCTTTAAAAATGAGACAATGTGATTTTCTGGATTTGTTTTCTCATTTTGTCTCTCATACTGTAGTTGAGGTCTGCCTATGATGTCAATTACAGGCCTCTCTCATCTTTTTAAGTGGGAGAACTTGTACAATTGGTGGCTGAGTAAATACGTTTTTTCTCCACTGTATGAAACAGGCCTTAGAAATGGCTTTGTAACCTTTTTTCAGACTGATAGATGTCAATGACTCTCTTGGTCATTTGTTCTTGAATTTCATCAGATTTGGGCATGAGGTGTTGCTTTTTGAGATCTTTTAACCTACTTCATGTTGTCAGACGGGTTCTATTTAAAGGGAGTCTTTCACCTGTTTTCACCTATATATCTAACAGCAGTGCCCCACAGAAGATTGCAGACATATACCAGTATGCACTGTGTGTCTCTATTCCATGTTCAGAAAAAGCACTTTTATTCTGCAGGAAAACAGCTCCCAAGTTCCCAGCTGAAGGTGCAAGTAAAAACAGCTTTCTCTCCTGACTCGATTTCTAACAGCTACAGTATATCTTCTGATATTCTGGATATAATGCTTTTGATATCATTTGAAAGCTTGGAATGCCAGCTTTCAAAAAGAAGGTCATAACCATGTTTCTATTTGCTACCAATCCCAAGATATGAGCAGCTAAAGCAGCCCTCCCCTCTTCAGTTTGGTTTGCTTTAAGCACTTGCATCAGCAGAGCTGGGCACTTGGGAGCTGTTTTCCTACAGAATAAAAGTGTTTTTCCTGGACATGTAATACAGACACAATGTGCACACAGGTATGTCTGGGATATGTATGCAATCTTCTGTGGGGCAGTGCTCTTAGTTATATTGGTGAAAAACAGGTGAAAGACTTCCATTTTAAGTGATTTCTTGTATCTATGATCGGGCCTTGGTGTGGCCCGCTTTCAAAAAACTCGTTAATCATAGCTAGTTCATGGGGAGGTAATTATTTTTTCACATATGGCCAGTGTGTTTGGGATTTTCTGTTAAAGGGGTTGGCCACTTTGTTAGCACTTATTAAAACTCTAAAGAAAGCAGGGAGACAATAAACTTCCTAATATATCTTCTGCAGCAGATCTGCCTGGTTCCCTTGCTATTGGAAGCCATGCCCCCTCAGTCCTGCTCTCATAGCTGCCTGGCTTGTCCATGCCTGCAGTGCACTAGTCCATGGAAGGAGTGTGCTGCTCCTGGGTCCTAAAGGCACCCTGCTTGTGTCAGAGAAGTTTCCTTCTGCTGTGACTGCAGTCCTGACTATACAGGGCTGAAGGGGCTTAGCAGAGAAACTTGTTACAAGCTGGAATAAAGAAACTTTGCAAGAGGAAGAGAGAATGAGGAGAAGATGTGATTGACCTCACTGACTGCAGTGATGTAGCAGAGCTAGGAAGGTGCTGTGGACAACAAAGTGTGAGCAATCCTAGTGTCTGTCCTGTCTATGACCACTCTGCAATGTGATCTTATCACAACATGTTTATTCTAGCCAGACCAACAGGTCAGGAGCTTTAACCCCTTCTGAGCTGTCAGTATGGCTGAGGTTAGTGATATCAGCACCAGTCACTGATGTCATCTGTAAATATGTGCCCTCTCCTTCCTGTACACTGTATATAGTGATATATGATGCCCCCAATACAGTGATATGTGATCACCACTTTATACTGTATATAGAGAGTGACCCCCTGTATACATATGTGTGACCCCCTGTATACAGTAATAGTTGACCCCACCACCACCATACACTGTATATACTGAAGTGTGACCCCCCCACCACTGCATACAGAGATCTGTGAACCCCTGTATGGTGACCCCCTTTATACTGTATATACAGATGTGTGACCCCCTGTACATTATATATAATGATGTGTGACCCCCTGTACACTGTATATAGTGATGTGTGACCCCATGTACATTATATATAGTGCCATGTGACCCCCTGTACATTATATATAGTGATGTGTGAACTCCTATACATTATATATAGTGATGTGTGACCCCCTGTACATTATATATAGTGATGTGTGAACTCCTTTAAATTATATATAGTGATGTGTGACCCCCTGTACATTATATATAGTGATGTGTGACCCCTGTACATTATATATAATGATGTGTGACCCCCTGTACACTGTATATAGTGATGTGTGACCCCTGTACATTATATATAGTGCCATGTGACCCCCTGTACATTATATATAATGATGTGTGGCCCCCTGTACACTGTATATAGTGATGTGTGACCCCCTGTACATTATATATAGTGCCATGTGACCCCCTGTACATTATATATAGTGATGTGTGACGGCCTATACTTTATATATAGTGACTTGTGACCCCCTGTACATTATATATAGCTATTTGACTACACTCATTTTCCCTTTTTTCCCCAGATGAAGGGTAGTCATATATTCATAGATGATTGATGGGCTGTTAGCTGGGAGTAGGTTGTATGATGATAGACAGGAGGCTCCTCTGTATGTCAGCAGATCGATTTGTGCAGTCCATGCACCTAAACAGAAATCTATGACAGCTCAGAGCTGCCATAGATTTCTGGCTTCATTTGAGTCACAAAACTGGTGAAAATGAGCATAAATTTGTTGGGGTGACTGGTCATGCCCTGTCTCTGCCATTGTCACGCCCTTTAAAAAAAAAAAAAAAAGCGCAGTTAAAAATTTGCAAACACAGAGGGAGATTTATTAAAACTGCTGTAAACGAAAACTGGCTTAGTTGCCCTTAGCAACCAATCAGATTCCACCTCTCATTTTCCAAAGGAGCTTTGAAAAATTAAAGGTGGAATCTGATTGGTTGCTTATGGGCAACAGCAAGCCATGTTTTCTTTACAACCAGTTTATCTTTACAACACCAGTTTTTGATAAATCTGGTCCCATAAGCAGAATCTGCTCTTATTCTGTATATATGGACACTGCAAAGTACCACTCCTCCTGTCCTGTAATACTGGGTGTAATTATCTAGTATCTGCTCTTATTCTGTATATAATGGACACTGCACAGTACCACTTCCTCCTAATCTGTATACTCGGTGTAATTCCCTCAGTATCTTATCTTAAGGTGTGGGTGTTGATGAGGACAGGGCTGGAGATCAATCTGTCATGATTAAGTAAGAATGACACCACTGGACACTTTAAAAGGAGGCTGGTGCTTGGCATCATTGTTTCTCTTCTGTTAACCATGGTTATCTCTAAAGAAACACGTGCAGTCATCATTGCACTGCACAAAAATGGCCTAACAGGGAAGAGTATCGCAGCTAGAAAGATTGCACCTCAGTCAACAATTTATCGCATCATCAAGAACTTCAAGGAGAGAGGTTCCATTGTTGCCAAAAAGGCTCCAGGGCGCCCAAGAAAGACCAGCAAGCGCCAGGACCATCTCTTAAAAGTGTTTCAGCTGCGGGATCGGGCTACCAGCAGTGCAGAGCTTGCTCAGGAATGGCAGCAGGCAGGTATGAGTGCATCTGCACGCACTGAGAGGCGGAGACTCTTGGAGCAAGGCCTGGTCTCAAGGAGGGCAGCAAAGAAGCCACTTCTCTCCAGAAAAAACATCAGGGACAGACTGATATTCTGCAAAAGGTATAGGGAGTGGACTGCTGAGGACTGGGGTAAAGTCATTTTCTCTGATGAATCCCCTTTTCGATTGTTTGGGACATCTGGAAAACAGCTTATTCGGAGAAGACGAGGTGAGCGCTACCACCAGTCTTGTCTCATGCCAACTGTAAAGCATCCTGAAACCATTCATGTGTGGGGTTGCTTCTCAGCCAAGGGAATCGTCTCTCTCACAGTCTTGCCTAAAAACACAGCCATGAATAAAGAATGGTACCAGAATGTCCTCCGAGAGCAACTTCTCCCAACCGTCCAAGAGCAGTTTGGCGATCAACAATGCCTTTTCCAGCATGATGGAGCACCTTGCCATAAAGCAAAGGTGATAACTAAATGGCTCAGGGAACAAAACATAGAGATTTTGGGTCCATGGCCTGGAAACTCCCCCAGATCTTAATCCCATTGAGAACTTGTGGTCAATCATCAAGAGACGGGTGGACAAACAAAAACCTACAAATTCTGACAAAATGCAAGCATTGATTGTGCAAGAATGGACTGCTATCAGTCAGGATTTGGTCCAGAAGTTGATTGAGAGCATGCCAGGGAGAATTGCAGAGGTTCTGAAGAAGAAGGGTCAACACTGCAAATATTGACTTGCTGCATTAACTCATTCTAACTGTCAATATAAGCTTTTGTTACTCATAATATGATTGCAATTATATTTCTGTATGTGATAAAAACATCTGACAAACACACATAAAAACCAGAGGGCAGCAGATCATGTGAAAATATAATATTTGTGTCATTCTCAAAACTTTTGGCCATGACTGTATATATGGACACTGCACAGTACCACTCCTCCTATCCTGTATACTGGGTGTAATTCTCAGTATCTTATCTTATTCTGTATATATGGACACTGCACAGTACTGGGTGTAATTCTCAGAATCTGCTTTTATTCTGTATATATGGACACTACACTGTACCACTTCTCCTGTCCTGTATACTGGATGTAATTCCCAGAATCTGCTATTATTCTGTAGATATGAACACTGCACCGCATGGTTGCTAACCATTTGTAAATTTACAATCTACAATCAGGTGTTTTTTTTTGCTGCCATCCCTAGTGACAGAAGTAAAAAAAAAACTGTCCTTGATTCATTTTTACAGTTTCCACTATGCATGTAACAATACATGACATGTGTCATTAAAAATTTGCAAACACAGAGGGAGATTTATTAAAACTGCTGTAAACGAAAACTGGCTTAGTTGCCCATAGCAACCAATCAGATTCCACCTCTCATTTTCAAAGGAGCTTTGAAAAATTAAAGGTGGAATCTGATTGGTTGCTATGGGCAACCAAGCCAGTTTTCCTTTACACCAGTTTTCCTTTACACCAGTTTTGATAAATCTGTCCCATAGTTTGCAACATTTTAACGCCTCTTTTTAGGAACAAGGGAAATGATAACTCCCCCCCCCTCATTTTGTTTTTGGCTTACATCCAGTTGGGATTTTGCTGGGATTTTTACTTTCACTTTGCAGCTGCTCCTCCCACACAGTCTGTCTGAGAGAGCTCCTCCAGGGAAGTGTGTCATGGTGAACAGGTTAGATAAATGACGTACAGCCAGTACATGTCACCTGAGAAATACTTCATAGTGTTGGCTATTGTCTGGGGGAACTTTGGATTTTTGATACTTAGGGTGGCCAACCCCTTTAATAAATGAAATCATCATTGAAAAACTGTTTTTTGTATTTACTCAGGTTATCTTTGATATTCAAATGTGTTTGATAATCTGAAACAAGTGTTACAAATGTGCACAAATAAAAGAAATTTGTAAGGACGCAAATACTTTTCACAGCACTGTATATATACTCTAGAAAATGCACTACACAGTACCACTTTTCTTGTCCTGTATATTGGGTGTACTTCTCAGTATCTTCTATTATTCTTTATATAAGGACACTGCACAGTACTATTGCTCTTGCCCTGTATGCTGTGTGTACTTCTTGCAACTTTTCTTATTCTTTATATAAGGACACTGCACAGTACCACTTCTCTTTTCATGTATACTGTGTGTACTTCTCAGTATCTGCTCTTATTCTGTATATATGGACACTGCACAGTACCACTTCTCTTCTCCTGTATACTGGGTGTACTTTTCAGTATCTGCTCTTATTCTGTATATATGGACACTGCACAGTACCACTTCTCCTATCCTGTATACTGGGTGTAATTCTCAGTATCTGCTCTTATTCTGTATATATGGACACTGAACAGTACCACTTCTCTTCTCCTGTATACTGGGTGTAATTCTCAGTATCTGCTCTTATTCTGTATGTATGGACACTGCACAGTACCACTTCTCTTGTCCTGTATACTGTGTGTAATTCTCAGTATCTGCTCTTATTCTGTATATATGGACACTGCACAGTACCACTTCTCCTGTCCTGTATACTGGGTGTAATTCTCAGTATCTGCTCTTATTCTGTATATATGGACACTGAACAGTACCACTTCTCTTCTCCTGTATACTGGGTGTAATTCTCAGTATCTGCTACTTATTCTGTATATATGGACACTGCACAGTACCACTTCTTCTGTCCTGTATACTGGATGTATTTCTCAGTATCTTATCTTATTCTGTATATATGGACACTGCACAGTACCACTTCTTCTGTCCTGTATACTGGGTGTAATTCTCAGAATCTGCTCTTATTCTGTATATATGGACACTGCACAGTACCACTCCTCCTGTCCTGTATACTGGGTGTAATTCTCAGTATCTTATCTTATTCTGTATATATGGACACTACACTGTACCACTTCTCCTGTCCTGTATACTGGATGTAATTCCCAGAATCTGCTATTATTCTGTAGATATGAACACTGCACAGCATGGTTGCTAACCATTTGTAAATTTACAATCTACAATCAGGTGTTTTTTTTGCTGCCATCCCTAGTGACAGAAGTAAAAAAAAAAACTGTCCTTGATTCATTTTTCCAGTTTCCACTATGCATGTAACAATACATGACATGTGTTGTGCAACCCATATTCTTCACCTTTTCAACAATGAAGGCTCTGAGGAAGGGGTTTGAATTAAAGGGAATCTGTCACCAGTTTTATGCTGCTAGGTTCTAACAGCTCCAGCCCATACTGATCTAGTCCCCATATTCAAGAGCTCATGGCTCTCCCCGCCCACCTCTGCCTCTGATTGACAGTTTTTTTCCTATATTAATAGGCAGCAGATGGGTGGGGAGCAGGACTGTGGAGTCGGTATGCCAAAGCCCCGACTCCGACTCCTACTCCCTCATACATGGAGCATGTTTAAGTGATAACTTTAAACAAATTTGCATAAAATCAATAGTACAGATAAGTCATGACAAAAACAGTTTGTAATCTATCAGGCTTCTCTGGGTACAGCTCACTTAGGGCCTAATCAGAGGCGTAGCTAGAGGTTCAGCACATGGAGGGGCGAAACATACTTGAGTGGGCCCCCCACTTATTGGCTTCCCAAACACACGTTTCCAACTTCAAAGACACATACTACTACAGTTGTGGTTATAATACTGTATTAGCAAGATGACTATATAAACTGCTAGATCATCTATGCTGTTAAGTACAGTACAATAGACTTTCTACATACCCTACTCTAAATACTGTACCACATAATGCAGTAAAATATAGGATTAATAGGAGTAAAAAAGGGGACTCCTATGTTAAAGGAAATCTGTCCCCAGCTTTTACATTACTAAACTAACAGTCCCTTGCCCCCATCAGACCTCAGATCGGCTTAATGTGCCCCCATCAGACCTCAGATTGGCTTAATGTGCCCCCATCAGACCTCAGATCAGCGTACTATGCCCCCATCAGACCTCAGATCAGCAGAATGTGCCCCCATCAGACCTCAGATCAGCAGAATGTGCCCCCATCAGACCTCAGATCAGCGTATTGTGCCCCCATCAGACCTCAGATCAGCGTATTGTGCCCCCATCAGACCTCAGATCAGCAGAATGTGCCCCCATCAGACCTCAGATCAGCAGAATGTGCCCCCATCAGACCTCAGATCAGCAGAATGTACCCCCATCAGACCTCAGATCAATAGAATGTGCCCCCATCAGACCTCAGATCAGCAGAATGTTCCCCCATCAGACCTCAGATCGGCTTAATCTGCCCCCATCAGACCTCAGATCGGCTTAATGTGCCCCCATCAGACCTCAGATCAGCGTATTGTGCCCCCATCAGACCTCAGATCGGCTTAATGTGCCCCTATCAGACCTCAGATCGGCTTAATGTGCCCCCATCAGACCTCAGATCGGCTTAATGTGCCCCCCATCAGACCTCAGATCAGCAGAATGTTCCCCCATCAGACCTCAGATCAGCAGAATGTACCCCCATCAGACCTCAGATCAGCAGAATGTGCCCCCATCAGACCTCAGATCATCAGAATGTGCCCCCATCAGACCTCAGATCGGCTTAATGTGCCCCCATCAGACTCCATAATGGAAGCGCTCACTTGTATTTGCCTGATTGTACTAAGGCCATCCCTGCTGGGCCCCCCCAGAGGTATTGGGCCCGGAGCATCGCCTTCCCTGCCCCCCCTTCCCCCCAGTAGCTACGCCTCTGGGCCTGATGTATGAAAACTGTCTAGGTCTAAGACTTTTTTTGTTGCCCATAGCAACCAATCAGAGCTCCCCTTTCATTTCTACAGAGCACTATATGAAATGAAAGGGGAGCTCTGATTGGTTGCTATGGGCAACAAAGAAACTTCTACACCTAGACAGTTTTCATACATAAGGCTCTAGGTGTTTTACATCAGCAGATAGAAGCCATGAGAGCAGCTAACCTCTCCAAACATGAGCTCAGAGGAAACATAAAGCATACAGAGAGAACATGCACTGGACATAAAGGGCAGTACACAGTCATCTCAACTAAAAGCCTAAATCCGTAGATCAGGATTAGAACAGACATTTATAGGGCATTTCATCATTTCACAAATTCTTATAAAAAATATATTCAGCACTGAACTAAATGTACTAATTCATTATATATTTTAGGAGTCGGAGTCGGTCCATTTTATACCGACTCCGACTCCACCAAAATGGTGACCGACTCCGAATCCACGACTCCGACTCCAACTCCACAGCCCTGGTGGGGAGAGCTATGCTTTCATGAATATGGGGAGTCGTTTGGCATGCACTCAAGCTGTTTAGCACAAGATTTTAGCTTTTTGCTGAGGACAAGACACAAAAACTTGCAGCAAAGTCTGTATGTCCTATATTGGGTTTCACCATGGAGCTTTTCCCAAATCTGACCGCAGATTTTGTACTATGCACTGTAAAGTGTAAAATCTAAGGCCAGATCTTAAGCAACATTCTGCAACATATATAGCATTTGTTCTGGAATGTCTGCGCCGGTCTCTATATAACTTTGGCATATCCACCGCCGATTCTAAATGTAAGCCAGCTTCCTTGCTGTCTTACATTAAGACCATTTTCTACGCATAAACCAGACATAGAAATGATGAATGAGATGGGTATGCCGGTCTCCTGCTCCACCATTCACTCTGCATAGATCACGCTGCCGACCGATGTGGGCGGAGCCTACATACTGGAAATCTGCATAAGCACATAGTGCTGCATCGCGATCTGTGCCTGCAGTGAAGATAGGAGGACTGTGAGCTTCAGGAACGGGACAAGGTGAGTAGTGCTGTGTTCTTTGTTTTTTTTTTTAATACAGAGGGGGCACAGAGGGCTTCATAACTATGGAGGGTTCACAGAGGACTTTATAACTATGGAGGGTTCACAGAGGACTTTATCACTATGGAGGGGGCACAGAGGACTTCATAACTATGGAGGGGGCACAGAGGACTTTATAATTATGGAGGGAGCACAGAGGACTTTATAACTATGGCGGGGGAACAGAGGGCTTTATCACTATGGAGGGGGCACAGAGGACTTTATCACTATGGAGGGGGCACAGAGTACTTTATAACTATGGAGGGGGCACAGAGGGCTTTATCACTATGGAGGGGGCACAGAGGGCATTACTACTATGGAGGGGGCACAGAGGGCATTACTAATGTGAAGGGGCACAATGGCCATTTTTACTATGGAGGGGGCACAATGGTCATTTTACTCTGGAGGGGGCACAGAGGGCATTACTACTATGGATGGGGCACAGAGGGCATTACTAATGTGAAGGAGGCACAATGGACATTTTTATTCTGGTGTTGGCACAATGGGAATTTCTACTCTGGAGGGGGAACAATGGGAATTTTTATTCTGGAGGGGGCACAATGGGACTTTCTACTCTGGAGGGGGCACAATGGGCATTGCCAAAGTGAAAGGGACACAATGGGTATTGATAATGTGAAGGGGGCACAATGGGACTTTCTACTCTGGAGGGTTCACAATGGGCATTGATAATGTGAAGGGGGCACAGAGGGCATTATTCCTCTGAAGGGGGCACCGTGCACAGACGGCATTACTACTATTAAGGCTACACGCCACTGGTGTTGTCTCTCCTTACATATTTTTTTTTTTTGCAGCTCTGACCTTCATCCTACAGCAGACTCAAGTAGGTGGACCTTTACCAAAAGTACTTGAGTACCCCTGCTCTAAATGTTTAACTTCTAGTTATACTCCAGGTATGTCTACTCCTATTTAAAAAAAAAAATCATACTCATGCTCGCAATGGGCCAACTTCTGCTATCTTGCTTGAAGATCTGGTGTAAAATCTCAAGCAGCCCATGATGACGTTATCACACCACCCAGCGTGGTAACGTTATATGTCACTGCACATGGGATTTTGGCCAAGATCTTCAAGATGGCAGCAGCCGTCTATTCATGGTATGTCTACATCTAATTATATTCACAGTAAGTGTACTTCTGGTTATTCTAACAATATGTCTACTTCTAGTTATACTCAAATTATGTCTTCTTCTGTACTGACACCATGCCTTCTTCTACAGTATGAAAGTGTATAAAAAGGTTTCACTATAAAGCTAAGCATCCGGGAGACCACTTTTAGAAGAGGATCCTATTGTATCATAAATGTGTCCAAATTGGGGAAAAAAATTTTTTTAAATGTCTACTGTTGACTCTTCCCTTTTGTTAAATGTACGTTTGAGAATTTTCCTTATTTGTTGGCTGGTACCATCTGCATAGAGGATATTTGGAAAACAGTGATCCAATTGTTTCTCCTTAAGCTTCAGCCTGAAGGAAAGCATGGTTTCTAAATTAAATGTGTGTGTTGCTTGTGCTCAAATACGCTGTGATATTTAGAATGTTTGGGTTGATAAGACCAAAGTAATGAATTTTAAGTTACTTTTTTTTAGAATAAACAGTTTTGAAATGGCAAAGAGCGTTACTTCCGTGTTTGATGAAAATATTTGCACATTTTTGTTTTGCGGGTAAGCAAAAAAAATTGACTTGATCACATCTGAGATAGTTAAAGCCAAAGTTGGACATGAATGCTTTTCCCCTTTTGAAATAAAAAGTGTTCTCTGATATTCAGCACACAGTCTATTTTTTGCCAAGTTACAGTTTTGGTTATACTACTACCAAGTACTGAAGAACGTTTGTTTCAAAAAGGAGCTTATTCAAAATCAGTCTTAGAAATGACGCCATGAGACTATTTCTGGGTTAGCACATATAATAATGTAGCAAATCAAACATTTAAAATTCCGACGAAAATCTTTTACCATTGCATTCAAGTGGGCACCACAGTGCTATAAAATTTTTATTTAGCAGTTATACTTCAGAAGCAAACCAATAAAAGTGTTATAATAAGTTTTAAATGCAAGTTTCTTGTCCCCGCAGTAAATTTTAAATTATGTTTGTTTTTACAAACGTTCATCATTCTCTGGTGGAAATATGCTAAAACTTTACTGGAGATTAATTATACTTCCCATCATATCACATTTCTTGATGTAATGGATTGCCAATGAAAAATAAAATTTCAAACGTCACAGAGTATTTATGGTGCAGCAATCCCACCATGAATGGAAATAGATTCCTAGAAGTCTACATCCTCGAGCCATCAGCAAAGTAAGATGGGGGATCCAAGCAATATGTGCAGTTGTAAGATACCACTGAAGCAGAATTTTAAGTGCCATTTCCCAGTGAGTGACACCTCTGGAAAACCAGTACAACTTCTTGTATACCTGCGTACCATTCCGTTAAAGGGAAGGAAGACTTTAATCGGAAATGCACTAGACGAAAAATATGTAAGGGTTCAATGGGATAGACATATTCACTGACATGTCCTGAAGGGCATGCCATACTTCAAGATTCCTATACAATTCTTTGTATGGTAGGGAGTATAATTCTGTAAGCTGTGTGAAGGAGAGTGAAGTTAATCCTGAAAACAGCTGATCAATTGTCTTACTACCGCTATTAATCCATCCCTGCAGGTCAGTATCCAAGATCAAAGCATGCAGAAAAGACAGTGGTAGCTTACACCGTGAAACCTTTGTATGTATGAGTGTTATACAAAAAAAAAAAAATACCAAGCAGTATTAGAGGCTCTAATATTGAATAAAGTTATAACTATGTCTACATTTATCAAAGAACAATACAGAGATCTCTCCCATCATCTATTTATACCCAGAATTTGTCATTAACAAAAGGACATCCTCTACGTCTAAAGGAAATAAAGTTTCTACACCAACATAGCAGTGAGACTTGGTGATGGAGAACTCACTAAAAGAGTTCAAGTGGGGACTCGATACATATGTTGAATATAAATTAGGATCCATTCAGACGTCCGTATAAATGGGTCCACATCCATTCCACATTTTGGTGAAACTGGTGCAGACCCATTCAATTAAAGAGGACCTTTCATGGGTCCAGACTCTGTTTACTAAGTACCAGGTTATAGAGGGCATGTGGGGTGGAGGCCAGATCACTCACTACTTTTCAGGGCATCTCCTTCTCCCTGGCTGTCCAATCACAGCGGAGAGTGTCACAGCCAGGGTCACACCCCACATGCCCTCTATAACCTGGTACTTAGTAAACAGAGTCTGGACCCATGAAAGGTCCTCTTTAATTTCAACACCATGTGCTGTCCGCATCCGTAGTTCTGTTCCGCGGCCCCACAAAAAAGCATGACCTATTCTTGTCCGCAGCCACGGACAAGAATAGGCATTTCTATCACATTGCCAGTGTCCATGTTTGCTGACCGCAGATTGCAATTGTCTTAAAGAAGAGGGCTTTCTGTCCTTGAAACATGTTGATGTTGAATTAAAGATATTTCTGTACTATCTACAATGTCTGTGTGAATCCTGTTGACAGCGCCGTTCATGCGGTTCCATTCCTGTTTTATTGATCTACATAGAATAAAGGTAGCATCTTATTTATGTTGAAGCAGTAGGAAGTTATTTTTTTTATTTTTTTATTTTTTTATTTTGTTGTCTAGAACCTGGGCGCATCCTATAGTCAGGTGCATCTTGTAGTCCAAAAGATCTGATCACAAGAGAAAGGATTGCCTAAAACAAATGAGCAATGCTTATTTCTTCTCTCATGAAATAATAGATGGCATTCTCAAGGATATTACTGTACTTTGTTTTGGCAACTGTTTAAATGATGCCAGTACATATATTGTTTTGGATTGCATTTCTGCTCCACAGATTTCAGTAGAGAGGAACTCCACACATGCAGGCACTTCTCCATTAAAGAGGTTCTGTCCACCCAGATCAAACATACCCTACCAGGCATATAGCCTGGTAGGGCTGATGATGCTGACAAAAGCCATACCTTTCATTCCGATGTCAGACATCCGGTTTTGCAGAAAAATAAACTTTTAAAAATATTCAAATGAGGCATCGGATCCTGTGTGCACGCTCCGTCAAGGAGGAGAGTGCACAGGCGCTGGATCTCAGCACTAGATTGGTGGGTCTAGCGCTGTCAATCAAGAGGCAAGGGGGCGTGATTTAGTGGAGGCGGCCAGCATTAGGAAGGAACAGGGGCGTCGATAAAGCAGTGCTTGGACGACATAAGCCCGTTCACAATTTTTTGACATGTCTGAACATCTCTTTACCACATTTTGCCATCTGTTGAAGAGAACCTGTCATCAACATTTTGATTCCCTCATTAGGGCAGTATGAAGTAGTGACAAACATGCTGATTTCAGCAGTCTGTCACTTATGAGTTGATATTAAGTGGTTGCCAAGAACTTGCTGTAAAATCATTGCAGCTTTCGCATGGAAAAAAAAAGCCACAGTAAGGGGACGTTCACAAGGCAGCTATTTAAGGAGGAATTTAGGCGTGACGAAGTTTTGCCGAAGATCAGCTGGTGGTCCCATACATCTCAAAGGAGGATTGCTCCCTTTTTGGAAAAATTTATAAATTTCCCTGAGTTTTAAAAAAATTCCTTTTTATGACAGAAGTGTCTCTATCAACTTTTGTTTCTTATTCAATTACAAAAAATAACTAATTTGACAATTTGTTGATGCTGTTTTAATTTATGGAGTGACAGAAATAGTTTCCACTTTTAATTAGTATCCTCTGATTCATTTAATTCTTACATGATATGTATCTAATGCGATTTATGCATGAAACTAGTTCTCCTTATGAGGGAAGAAAGTTGACACTCTAGTGCCACCTATAGGTGGCTACCTACTTAGTCAATGTCTGACTCTGAACCATTAGAATGACTGGAAAGAGTCACCTATCTGTGGACTGTCAGAGATTCTTGCTCGTTGTTAGGCTACTTTCACACTAGCGTTTTTAAATTCCGGTATTGAGTTCCGTCAAAGGGGCTCAATACCGGAAAAAAACGCTTCAGTTTTGTCCCCATTCATTGTCAATGGGGACAAAACTGAACTGAAGACAACGGAATGCTCCTGAAAGCATTCCGTTCCGTCTTCAGACCGGAGAACAAACCGCAGCATGCTGCGGTTTGCTCTCCGGTCCAGGCAATCCGCACCAAGACGGATCCGGAATGACCCCCAATGGAAGTCAATGGGACGGATCCGTTTGGTGTGGACACACCAGTAATCCGGATCTGTCCTCCATTGATTTCCAATGGGGGGTCATTCCGGATCCGGCATACATACACACAGACTACATACAAACAAACATACAGACATACATACAAACATACAGACATACATACATACTCACATACTCCCGGGACGCCGGCAGCAGGTCTTCACGCGCCTCCTGCACGCTGCGATGACGTTTCCCCACTGCGCCCAGCAGAGGGCGCTGTGGGGAATCGTCATCACTGCGCGCAGGAGGCGCGTGAAGACGTTCTGCCGGCGTCCCGGGAGTATGTGAGTATGTATGTATGTCTGTATGTTGTATGTATGTCTGTATGTTTGTTTGTATGTAGTCTGTGTGTTGTTTTAATGTGTGTCATGTGTGGGGCCGGAGCGCTGCTCCGGCTCCACACATGTATAGCGTTAGCACGGATCCGTCGGCACCCTTTAGGTGCCGGATCCGTGCTAACGCTAGTGTGAAAGTAGCCTTAGTTTGGTATCCTCAGGTCTAGCAGTCTAGCATTTGGACAGGAAATAAATCAAACTAGTAGAAATGTATCAAGCCTGGCACTTTCTGTGTTGGTCTTGATATCCCCTGCCAGGTGATGCACCGCATTTATGACAAGGAGCAGGCCATATTATAAATTATTCACATCCTCTGGCAGTCCGTTCTCCTAAACAGAAATCTACAACAGCTCAGAGCTGCCTGAGATTTCTTGCTTCATTTACACCAGAAAACTAGCGTGAATGTAAATACATTTGTCTCTGCTGTTGGCCACGTCCCTATCGCACCCTTGTCATAGCCCCTTTTGGAAAAGTTGGGAGGGCAGCGTAAAAAGAAGCATTTGCCTCTTTTAAGACCACTTTACTGGTGCAAGGGAGATGATAAGTCTCCCCCACTGAATTTTGGTATGGGTTTAGGAATTAGGACCCAGTAAATTTTCATTCTTTTATTTTCATTTTTTCCTTCCCACCATCCAAAAGTCCTTCTTTTTTTACTTTTCTGTTCACATAGTGGTATGTGGGCTTCGAACTTGATTACTTTTTATTTAATCTTCCTATGTGATGTTATATGTGATTAAAGGGGTTTTCCGAATCTGGATAGGTCATCAGTATCTGTACCCGGGACCCCCACCAATCAGCTGTTTGAAAAGGCATAGGCGCTCACAATAGTTTGGCAGCCTTCTCACACCTTTTCCAGTGACGACATGTTCATTGCTCATTAGATCCACTATATTAGAAGATATAGCTGTTAGAAATCGAGTCGGGAGAGAAAGATGTTTTTACTTTCACTTTCAGCTGGGCACTTGGGAGCTGTTTTTCAGCAGAATAAAAGTGCTTTTTCTGGACATGTAATGCAGACACAAAGTGCACATAGCTATGTTAGGGATGTGTGTGCAATCTTCTGTGGGACAGTGCTTTTAGTTATATAGGTGAAAATGAGGTGGCAGACTCGCTTTAAGTAATGCTGTACATATATTTAATAGAATTAAAGAGGTTGTCAATGCTTTTACGTGATGAACTATCTTCAGGATAGGCCATCAGTAGCTGATCTGCGAGGATCCGACACCCTGCACCCCCACCAATCTGCTGGTTTGTGTAGATCTATCACCAGAAGCCAGTACAGGAGCTACATAGCACCAGCAACATTGTAGTGGTGGGAGCTTGCTAATACAAGCTTCTTAAAGAAGAACTCCTGCAAAACATTTTTAAACAATTGTTTTTTATTGGGTTTTTGTAAAAGTAATAATAAAACCAGGCATTCCTGGCAGCAAACACGGATAAGAAACTCCCGCAAAAATTTTTATTCTCTGATCTGTTAGAAAGGTACATGATATAATCTGTAGTGAATGTCATTTTCTTACCAGTGTCTGTATTTGTGAGTTATACAGTACAGACCAAAGGTTTGGAAACACCTTCTCATTCAAAGAGTTTTCTGTATTTTCATGACTATGAAAATTGTAGATTCACACTGAAGGCATCAAAACTATGAATTAACACATGTGGAATTATATACTTAACAAAAAAGTGTGAAACAACTGAAAATATGTCTTATATTCTAGGTTCTTCAAAGTAGCCACCTTTTGCTTTGATTACTGCTTTGCACACTCTTCTCTTTATGAGCTAGTCACCTGAAATGGTATTCCAACAGTCTTGAAGGAGTTCCCAGAGATACTTAGCACTTGTTGGCCCTTTTGCCTTCACTCTGTGGTCCAGCTTACCCCAAACCATCTCGATTGGGTTCAGGTCTGGTGACTGTGGAGGCCAGGTCATCTGGCGTAGCACCCCATCACTCTCCTTCTTGGTCAAATAGCCCTTACACAGCCTGGAGGTGTGTTTGGGGTCATTGTCCTGTTGATAATAAATCATGGTCCAACTAAACTCAAACCGGATGGAATAGCATGCCGCTGCAAGATGCTGTGGTAGCCATGCTAGTTTAGTATGCCTTCAATTTTGAATAAAACCCCAACAGTGTCACCAGCAAAGCACCCCCACACCATCACACCTCCTCCTCCATGCTTCACTGTGGGAACCAGGCATGTAGAGTCCATCCGTCCACCTTTTCTGCGTCGCACAAAGACACGGTGATTGGAACCAAAGATCTCAAATTTGGACTCATCAGACCAAAGCACAGATTTCCACTGGTCTAATGTCCATTCCTTGTGTTCTTTGGCCCAAACAAGTGTTTTCTGCTTGTTGCCTATTTTACCATGAAGGCCTGCTGCACACAGTCTCCTCTTAACAGTTGTTGTAGAGATGTGTCTGCTGCTAGAACTCTATGTGGCATTGACCTGGTCTCTAATCTGAGCTGCTGTTAACCTGCGATTTCTGAGGCTGGTGACTTGGATGAACTTATCCTTCGCAGCAGAGGTAACTCTTGGTCTTCCTTTCCTGGGGCGGTCCTCATGTCAGCCAGTTTCTTTGTAGCGCTTGATGGTTTTTGCGACTGCACTTAGGGACACTTTCAAAGTTTTCCCAATTTTTCGGACTGACTGACCTTCATTTCTTAAAGTAATGATGGCCACTCGTTTTTCTTTACTTAGCTGCTTTTTTCTTGCCATAATACAAATTTTAACAGTCTATTCAGTAGGACTATCAGCTGTGTATCCACCTGACTTCTGCCCAACACAACTCATGGTCCCAACCTCATTTATAAGGCAAGAAATCCCGCTTATTAAACCTGACAGGGCACACCTATGAAGTGAAAACCATTTCAGGTGACTACCTCTTGAAGCTCATCAAGAGAATGCCAAGAGTGTGCAAAGCAGTAATCAAAGCAAAAGGTGGCTACTTTGAAGAACCTAGAACTGTGATGGCTAACCTCCGGCACTCCAGCTGTGGTAAAACTACAACTCCCAAGATGCACACTTGCTTGGCTGTTATCAGAACTCCATAGATATGAATGGAGCATGCTGGGAGTCGTAGTTTCACCACAGCTGGAGTGCCGGAGGTTAGCCATCACTGACCTAGAAAATAAGACATATTTTCAGTTGTTTCACACTTTTTTGTTAAGTATATAATTCCACATGTGTTAATTCATAGTTTTGATGCCTTCAGTGTGAATCTACAATTTTCATAGTCATGAAAATACAGAAAACTCTTTGAATGAGAAGGTGTGTCCAAACTTTTGGTCTGTACTGTATCTCCCTGATGTTTCTCATTTGTGTCATGTGACCAGCAATCAGACTCACCAACTGACACAGCATCTTATGTGTGGACAGGAAGTCTATCTCTCTATGCATTCCTATGGGAGCCTCACTCTCAGTCTCATAGGAATGAATAGAGAAGTAACTGGCTACCTGTCCTGGGTCAGTTGGAGGTCAGGGAGTTGATCACATGAACCAGCTACACTTAGAAGAGAGGGGATAACTCACAGATACAGTCACTGATGAGAAGATTACCTTCACTATAGATTACATCATGCACCTTTCTAACAGGTCAGAGAATAACATTTTTTGCGGTAGTTCTACTTTAAGAGTTAGTTGATGGATCCCTGTAATAGTGAGCTCTCACTGCTACAATATCTTTTGTGCTGTGTAGCTCCAGCACTGACTATTTTGAATGGAGCTACACAGACCAGCTGATCAATAGGAGTGGTGGGTTGTCGGACCTCCGGCGATCATCTAGTGATATCAGGTGGTATATGGATTTTGCTGTTGTTAATAGCAGTCAATGATTGGCAGACCTTATGCAACTATATCTGAATATATATACATCTGAGTTTATAAGCATCCAGTTGCATACCTCTGGCCAAACATTTGATATCGTGTGGCTGAATGTAAACCCGAACTTAGTGTGTTTTTGCCTAATTTGTACCTGTTGACAGTACACTGTAAAGACAGTTAAAAGTATAGAAAATTGAAATACAAATATCTGTAGTTACAACATATTTGTCATGCATATAAATATACCATTATAAGAGAAATTCCATAAAGCTGCACATTTATATATTTTATATTTATACTGATGATAGAATTAATGTATGACAAGTTAGACCTGTCATTCAGGCGTCCCTTCAGATCAAGCTGCAACAATTAAAGGAATCCTAAGAAAATGAAAATACTTAAATATTACTTTATTATAAATATATTCTGAAATACCTTTCATTAGTCATAATGGCTCGTTTTGTCTAGGGAGGAATCATCAGGAGAAATAAAATGGCCACCATCCTATTAGTACACACAAATCCTGCCCTAATCATAAAGCAGGACAAGTTACTTCAGAAAACTGAGGTAAAGAGCTGCCTCATCCTCCTCTCTGCTCTGCTTGTCAGGGATTATGATGAATACAGATGATAAGATCTTCACCTGAATCTCTGTAGGAATGGAGTTCATGAGGAGACATGAAGTACAGAGAGGAGGGTGGGGGTAATGAGCAGCAACACTTGTATGCAGTCTCCACCACCACAGTCCCACATTAGCACTCTCTGTCCTGTCCATCCTCTCTGTACTTCATGTCTCCTCATGACCTCCATTCCTACAGAGATTCATATAAAGATCTTATCAGTTTAGGAGGAGGAGGATGAGGCAGCTCTTTACCTCAGTGTTATGAAGTAACTTATCCTGCTGTGTGATTAGGACAGGTTTTGTGTGTACTAATAGGACAGAGGAAATTTTATTTCCCCTGATTATTGCTCACTAGACAAAATGAGCCATTATAACTAATGAAAGGTATTTGGGAATATATTTATAATAAGTTAATATTTAACCATATTTAAGTTTTGTTTTTGTTTTTTAATTCCCAGAGAACCCCTTTAAATTCCTGCTCATTCTGGGCTTTGAAGTCAAGGAGGCGGTCCTATCAGTGATTGACAGCTATATCGGTAGGCACAATCATAGAGGTAAGGCTATCAATCACTGATAGGACCTCATGCTTCACTTCAAAGCCTAGAATGAGCAGGGATATACATAAAATAAAAAACACAAGTTTTACTGAATCTTTTCCCATAATATTAGCCTGTTTGTCTAACATGCTGCCTGCAGAATATTTTGCTTTTTTATGATAATTGTTTCCTTTTAATGAAGAGTCAAGAAAAATAATAAAAATATGGCTGCACAACATTTCACATGCAAACAATAGAACTAAGGAATGGGGATCATTCTAAATTAAAGTGGTATTATACCTACTAGAAATGAAAAATGAAAAAATAGAAGCTCTTTGTGCACGTTTTTGATCAAACGTGTGTCGGGCCCATCTACCAGGCGTCAAGGTGGCTTCCGCAGATGGGTACCTAACACTTACAGACTGCCTCTCTTGTACAATACCACTTTAATTTAGATTTACATTCTAGATCCCTTGCTCGGGCAGAATAAACAAGCACTGAATTCTAAATGTTCTCCATGTTTTACTTATGTGTCAGTACTCAGTATATAGTGATATAAGTGCTGGTGCACCCAGAACTTTTGTCTTGATATATTGTTTTCTGATCTGTTTTGTGACAAAAAGGACAGACAAAATCAGGAGAGGATCATAAAAGGAGAGAAAGTATAAAGGGCAAATATGGCTTGTTTTTTTTTTATTTGCTCCTGGTTTTGGAATCCAAAACTGCATTAAGAATCCTGAATTTTGGTCATACACCAAAAATAAATACAATAACAGGAAGGAATTTATCCTTTGACATGTTTATTTGGGAAGCAGACACCACATTGAGTTAGGATGTGCTTCGTTTGCATATTCCATACAAGATGATAGGGTTCAAGTAAAGACACAGTCAAAATGGTCACATTCACATACGTGTTTTATTATATTTATACATATATTTTTTTCAAAAGATTGACGACAATAAACATTTGCTAGATCACCTTCAATCATATGGGGTGCAAACTGATGCAGACACATTATACTACAGCAACTGAAACACTTAGAATATTTTCTCACAACAAAATTTTCTCAATTTTTGTGTGTTTTTGTGAAATCCACAAGCAATCTCTATCCCATACACATGAATGGGGTTTCTGCAACTATATTCACATGCACCGGAAAATTTCTGCCGAAGGTCAGCCTTAGATCTCTGCTGCTATTGGATTCTAATCTGTTGTGTGGACATACCTTTATGCTTTTGAATGCTGAAAATCACATGAATACATTTAAATGATGTAATTTTAGGCATTGGTTGACCAATCCATTTAGAACCATTCCATTAAAACATAAAGCAACAACAGCAACTGTTCTAATTTGTGATGCGCAAAAAGCAAACCATCTGGTCCCAGATTCTTGTCAGGATAGCTGGAAGGTAATTTTTTTGCAGAAATTTCTGTGAAAAAAACCCAAGTCCATACATCTGAATGGGGTTGTTTCTGTAGCATGTGCATGGATTTTACATGCAGAGAACAGTCTTGGAAATTTCTGAAACAGATCTGCCCCCTATGAACTTACCAATAAAGTTAAGTGGTGCTAGGATACAAATGGCACTGCCAAATATCAATACTTGATACCCATCCAGCAGGCTTAATTTTAAATGAGGGGAATGATCCCCCAACTGATATATGCATGGGCGTAACTATAGATGTAGTAGCCATAGCACTTGCTATAGGGCTCAGAGGTTCGGGGGGCCAATCAGGTGCAAGAACTTTATACCTTTTGTGGGGTATAACAATAATGTTTTCTGACACATAGTGCTATTATACATATCTTTTAATTATCACTATTTGTGCTGCAGTTAATCCACTAGGTGGGTGGGCCCTATCGTCTTTTGATATTTTGAATTATAGTTAGGCCCCTGAATATATGTAAAGGAGGTGTTATATATCATATATATATATATATATATGTATATATATATATTCTAAAACTATATATATATATATATATATATATATATATATATATATATACATATATATATATATATATACACAGACATTTATGTTGTCTGTCTGGACCAATATATACCAAAATTGGCATATAAGTACATATGTACCATTCTTGAGATATTTACAAAAACAAATCAAATATGGTATCACATGACCCCTAAAAGCCAATAGATGCTTGCAGGTCGTCCATTCTTAGCCATACTGACATACGCACAGTTTTTCACCAGGTATCAACAACAACCCACCCATTTTTTATCACTGTTATTGTTATGACAGCATTGTGGATATCACTCTTATGGGGGCAATGTGGATGTTACTGTTATAGGACACTGTGGATGTCACTCTTATGGAAGTTCTGTGGATATCACTGTTATGAGGGCACTGTGGATGTCACTGTTATAGGACACTGTGGATGTCACTCTTATGGAAGTTCTGTGGATGTCACTGTTATTAGGACAATATGGATGTCACTGTAATGTGGCCACTCTGGATGGCACTGTTATGGGGGCACTGATGTATGTTACTGTTATCACTACTGCTATGGGGGCACTGTTATAGGTCACTGTCAGTGTCACTGTTATATAGGCACTTTGCATGTCAATGTTATGGACCACTGTTGATGTCACTTTTATGGGGTCACTGTGGATGTCACTGTTATGAGTGTGGATGAGTTACAATGTTATGGGGGCACTGTGGATATCTTTTAACCTATATATATATATTATATATATATATATATATATATACAGTATATTAAAGTTTATATGTAATAAGATATATATATATATATATATATATATATATATATATATACACAGTACAGACCAAAAGTTTGGACACACCTTCAAATTCAAAGAGTTTTCTGTATTTTCATGACTATGAAAATTGTAGATTCACACTGAAGGCATCAAAACTATGAATTAACACATGTGGAATTATATACTTAACAAAAAAGTGTGAAACAACTGAAAATATGTCTTATATTCTAGGTTCTTCAAAGTAGCCACCTTTTGCTTTGATTACTGCTTTGCACACTCTTGGCATTCTCTTGATGAGCTTCAAGAGGTAGTCACCTGAAATGGTTTTCACTTCATAGGTGTGCCCTGTCAGGTTTAATAAGTGGGATTTCTTGCCTTATAAATGGGGTTGGGACCATGAGTTGTGTTGTGCAGAAGTCAGGTGGATACACAGCTGATAGTCCTACTGAATAGACTGTTAGAATTTGTGTTATGGCAAGAAAAAAAGCAGCTAAGTAAAGAAAAACGAGTGGCCATCATTACTTTAAGAAATGAAGGTCAGTCAATCCAAAAAATTGGGAAAACTTTGAAAGTGTCCCCAAGTGCAGTCGCAAAAACCATCAAGCGCTACAAAGAAACTGGCTGACATGAGGACCGCCCCAGGAAAGGAAGACCAAGAGTCACCTCTGCTGGATAAGGATAAGTTCATCCGAGTCACCAGTCTCAGAAATCGCAGGTTAACAGTAGCTCAGATTAGAGACCAGGTCAATGCCACACAGAGTTCTAGCAGCAGACACATCTCTACAACAACTGTTAAGAGGAGACTGTGTGCAGCAGGCCTTCATGGTGGAAACCACTGCTAAGGACAGGCAACAAGCAGAAGAGACTTGTTTGGGCTAAAGAACACAAGGAATGGACATTAGACCAGTGGAAATCTGTGCTTTGGTCTGATGAGTCCAAATTTGAGATCTTTGGTTCCAACCACCGTGTCTTTGTGCGACGCAGAAGAGGTGAACAGATGGACTCTACATGCCTGGTTCCCACCATGAAGCATAGAGGAGGAGGTGTGATGGTGTGGGGGTGCCTTGCTGGTGACACTGTTGGGGATTTATTCAAAATTGAAGGCATACTAAACCAGCATGGCTACCACTGCATCTTGTAGCGGCATGCTATTCCATCCGGTTTGCGTTTAGTTGGACTATCATTTATTTATCAACAGGACAATGACCCCAAACACACCTCCAGGCTGTGTAAGGGCTTTTTTGACCAAGAAGGAGAGTGATGGGGTGCTACGCCAGATGACCTGGCCTCCACAGTCACCAGACCTGAACCCAATCGAGATTGTTTGGGGTGAGCTGGACCGCAGAGTGAAGGCAAAAGGGCCAACAAGTGCTAAGCATCTCTGGGAACTCCTTCAATACTGTTGGAATACCATTTTAGGTGACTACCTCTTAAAGCTCATCAAGAGAATGCTAAGAGTGTGCAAAGCAGTAATCAAAGCAAAAGGTGGCTACTTTGAAGAACCTAGAATATAAGACATATTTTCAGTTGTTTCACACTTTTTTGTTAAGTATATAATTCCACATGTGTTAATTCATAGTTTTGATGCCTTCAGTGTGAATCTACAATTTTTATAGTCATGAAAATACAGAAAACTCTTTGAATAAGAAGATCTGTCCAAACTTTTGGTCTGTACTGAATATATATATATATATATATATATATATATATATATATATATATATGTAGGAAAAGACTGCAGCACTCCCAGGTCTTCAAGAAATATATATATATATGTATATACACACACACATACGTATATATCATAGTATACAAATAGAAAAGTACTACAGGTTCTACAGAACCGATTATTAAAATTACAGAATCGGGTAGCAGCTGGCAGGGAGGTGAGCCCTTCCATTCCATAGTTTAGCTCCTTAGGATTTTTAAAAGTTGGGTGGTATGTTTGTGTAGAGTATACAGTATATAGTGTATTTATGTATGTGTACCATGTATATGGTGTATTTATACGTATGTGCGTTGCATATATGAGATGCATATGTAAACATGTGTCATGATCATGACCCCACATGTCTGCAGTTGAGTAGAGAACCTGTTGTTAAAAAATGTAATCCCACCCCTGTATACATATAAAACATAATTAGTATATACATATAAAACATAAGTAGTATATATATATATATATATATATATATATAATCTAATTAAGCATAAATAATATAAAATATTAATTTATATAAGTATATATAATACGTGTATATATATATATATATATATATATATATATATATATGTATATATATAATATCATAAGTAGTTAATAGACACACACATCTCTAAGTAACATAAATTCATAACTTTACCTTTTTTCATTCTATACTATCTCTTATCTATGTTCACCACAGATGGATGGATAGATAGATAAATAAAAAATAATTCCATGGCACTTCCCAAATATAATCAAAAGTAATGCTGTTTATTCACCAGAACGCGACGTTTCAGTCCTCTTGCTGGGACTTTTCTCAAGCAGTGACATTATATCATAAGTAGTTAATAGACACACACATCTCTAAGTAACATAAATTCATAACTTTACCTTTTTTCATTCTATACTATCTCTTATCTATGTTCACCACAGATGGATGGATAGATAGATAGATAAGCAGTATACATATATAAAACATAAGTGTGTGTGTATTTTATAGAAAATTGTCAATGCTCATTATTTAGCTCATATGTGTCTGCTACTTGTCGTTTAATATATCTGTGTCTATCAATATATATTATAGACTATATAATACTATAGATAGATAGATAGATAGATAGATAGATAGATAGATAGATACACATACATTACACTTAAATTAGTATAACTTCATTGTTATCTATATGTATACACATTATACATCTCTCTCGATCTGTGACTATTCTTTCTGCACTACTGATGTGACAAGGTTTGCACTAGAACATGTGGCTGCCAGGATCGCTTAGTGGTCTTCTTCACAAGTCTTGTCTACAGAGATGTTCTTCATTTTCTAAGTCGCTTCCATCGTTCTTAATATATCGATGTATCATTACTGTTCTGCCGGTTCCAATAAAGTGCTGCCAGAATTAAATCACTTTTCTTGTGGCCCACGCATACAGGTAGAATATACATATATTGAAAAAAAAAATATATATATATATATATATAAAACATATATGAAAGCGTTTTCCACTAAGTCATGTAATAAACCCGGCCTCAAATCCAATGAATCCTAACGACTTACTAACAGTCCAGGCAGAAGACTCCTCTTCTATATGGACACATGTGGTGTGAAACCAAGCAGAACCTGACTCCACAGAGGTATGGAGCCAGTGGGGTGCCCTCCCCAGCAGTGTGCAGCCATCAGATGTCCTGTCCCCCAAAAATGGCTGAAAACTCACAGAAGGAACAGTGTTTTCAGCATTGGAACAAGGGAGGTATCTTATTTGCCAACATCAATATTTGTATGGAAAGCTGAAAATGTGTTGTTCCTCCAAGAGTGTGGCTGTAACTGGAGATGCAGATGGAGCTCGCTCCACAGGCTTTCAGACCAGCTTCTTAATACGCTAGGTAGACATTAGTACTACCTGCCATCAGAGTTCCCAGATCTGAATAATAAGAATTATACTGACCTAGTCCATAATAAGATAATCCTGGGTCATGAATGCTGCTGCTCCCAGAGTAACCTGGAGAGTGGAGGGTGGACAAGGGGTACATAGAGTGTCTTCAGCCCCCATCAAAGAGAAGGCACATACCAGAAGTGAAAGCCCTGTCTATCTGCAGACCGGTGACAGCAGGATTTACTGCCTACAGATAAATGGCTGCAGTAATGGGAGCTGGGTGGTTATAATTAAGGCAATGGCTGCAGAGCATGTTACCTGCTCCTTATTTACAGCAGCAAATTGCTGTGTAAAAACCTCTCTGCTGATATATTGGCCTGTAATGTGTGCACTGCTGAAAGCACTGTCCACACACCCAGCCCCTAATTTGTGCTGCAATGACATTATTGCTGTTATTACTTTATTTACTACCCCTAAATTATGATTGAAAGTTTCCCTAAACTGATTTTATACTATCGTTTTTATATGTCCATTCAGTATAAAATAAGCTTAGTTTGGGTATAAAATAAACTTTAATATGAAATTGGCTTTATCCGATTGTAATTAATAAGAATTAAATTGACATTTTGTATATAATTATGTTATTTTTTTTAGCATGACTATAACCTTTTCTACTATGTTGTACTCACATATCTACGGGGCAGCACTGCTGAATGGTCCCTGACTGCGGGCAGAGAGCTTCTTTTTCTAGGATATCCTATTTAGATGACAGGGAAATTACATTTCATGACTGCAACTGTACATGTCCTTGAAGCAATGATTTACAAAGCCCCGATGGTGTTTTTCATCTCATCATAAGTCTTTTGCCAAGTTTCTCGTCTAGTACTGATACTTTGGGTGATTTATAGCTTTCAAGCAGGCAACATCCAGACCATTGCTTGGAGATGAACAGGAGTCTAGGGTAATGCTGCAAGATTTCTGGGGATTTACTGGAAATATGGTACATACAACATTTGGGTTTTATTGTGCTGTAGAGAAGTATAATAATACTGATATTACTAGTAGTTATGCCAATTCTCTTTTCATTACATTTATTATTATATCTTTGTATTGCTACTTTTATGATTACTACTAATCGTCTGCTATATTACTATCAACTAGTCTTATTGCAACCTGTTACTGTTTTGTTGTTGTTATTATTATTATTATTATTATTATTATTATTATTATACTATAAACTAGTTGAATTGCAACCTGCTACTGTTTTTTTATTATTATTATTATTATTATTATTATTATTATTATTATTATTATTATATTACTATAAACTAGTCTTATTGCAACCTTCTACTGTTATTATTATTATTATTATTATTATTATTATTTTACTATAAACTCTTCTTATTGCAACCTTCTAGTCTTATTATTATTATTATTATTATTATTATTATTA
Source organism: Rhinella marina (assembly GCA_900303285.1). Classification (NCBI taxonomy): domain Eukaryota; kingdom Metazoa; phylum Chordata; class Amphibia; order Anura; family Bufonidae; genus Rhinella; species Rhinella marina. Next base: position 170,475 of record ONZH01002502.1, read on the forward strand.
TTATTATTATTATTACTACTACTATAATACTATTACATTACTGTAGTCTTATTCCAACCAGCTACTGTTACTTTTATTATTATTATTATTATTATTATTATTATTGTTGTTGTTATTATTAGTCGTAGTAGTAGTAGTAGTAGTAGTAGTACTATTACTCCTAATAGTACGGCTATCACTACAACTTTATGGCTGCTACAACAACTATTATTACTGCTTTTTTCTACTCTTCTACCACTATTGGTCTATTACATTTATATTACAACTTGTATTGATTTCTAGATTTATGGAAATCATATACAAACATATTTCTTTTATGTACATGAGTGTTCCAGTCATTATGTAGAAATGATAACTGGAGGCAGTTCTGGATTGTTCGGAAATTGCACTCCTTGTCTCCTTAATGTGAATCCAGAATGTCTAAAGCCTCAAGTTCTTACACTTCTGTTCTTTGGCAAAGACATTCGTCTCAGTGCTTTAAGTGGGGTTATTACTTTGTGGATTATTTCAGCTCATATTAGAGAAAGCCTTCCAGGTCGGGTAATCCGTCTATCATCTTCCTATATCTTATTGATAGATCTTCTCATGGCAGGAGCACCCATAGTCCTGGATGTCTCCAGCCCAGTCCTGTTATCATGTACAATGAGGTGAGAAGGGAAAGGGCACTGAGCTGTCTATTCCTCAATGACAACTACCCTGACAGGATAGCTGAATTCCCAGCTCATCCTTTTAGGAAGATTGATGAGGAGAACTTCTGAGACCATGGGCACTGTCAGATTATATTCGGTTCTATGCTATATTACAGTAGCTATATAAGGTTTACAAGTTTTCACAACTTTTTTTCTGCATAGATGCCAATTAAATAAGTACTACTAACTGATATATAGTCTATGTATAGACTGGTGGAACCCAGGTCTTCTGAGAAGTCCCCCTATGAAGGTGCTATAGCCTGGATGTGTACAGGCTCCCAGTTTAATAGCCTCCTGTGAAGCCTGCACTTTTATTACCATATAAAATCACTGCTGGGTTCACATGTCAAATCCATTTGTGGAAATACCTGAGTCTGAGGAATGGAAGGAAGGATGTGGAAGCGAATACAGGGTGCTGACACAAATAGATGGGGACTAGGCTGTGTAAAGAAGTGGCCCATAGGAAGGACAAGGCATGGACATCAGGTGGGACCATGCAGTTTCTTCACAGATTTTATTTAGTATATAAAGTACATATTTCCAGGGAAAGTGTCTGCTCTGTAGTAGAGTTAGATATCAGCAAGTTGGAGTTCAGGAATCCTTCATCCCCCAGAATTATAAGAAACTGATTTTATGGCTTGTAATATCTGTGTGCTAAGAGCATAGATAGATATAGAGATAGATATAGATAGATAGACATATAATAGATTCATAGAATATAGATAGATATATATATGTAGATAGATAGATAGATAGATAGATAGATAGATAGATAGATTAGATAGATAGACATATAATAGATCCATAGAATATAGATATATATGTAGATAGATAGATGATAGAATATGTATATATATATATATATATATATATATATATATATATATATATATATCAGATAGATAGATAGACAGACAATAGATAACAGGAATTGTATAAGTGACATTTCCAATATGTGTGTGTGTGTGTGTGCGTGTCTGTGTGTTTCACTAGTTTAAACACTCCCTTACTATCCACATATCACAGTATAATAAATGTAGTTAGTAATAATTAGTAATGATGATAATATCATAATAAGATATAATAATAAGAAGAAATGTCTTACCAGAAGGTCAGCTTTTCTTCTGTTGGTTAGAATTTGCGGAATTAGTACTAGCAGCTATACAAGGGTCATCATCTAGATCTGTTCTCCTTGGTAAGAGCAGAAGATCTTATGTCATTTCTACTGCATCTATCGATATAATATCTATTTAGCAAATATCTATTGGTAAGAACTGATGCTCTATCTATCTATCTATCTATCTATCTATCTATCTATCTATCTATCTTTCTCTCTA
>ONZH01002502.1:177500-237904 GCA_900303285.1 Rhinella marina
TTTTTTTTAAATAGAAGTTTAATATGAGCGGTAGAAATATCTGGGACATTTGTTTGGCAGACCAAAATTTCAAACATGTTGAGAACCTAAAATGCGTCAGCTATCCAACCCCTCCTACAAAGATACACATGGCTTCTAAAATAATACTAGTGTGTAATTGACCCAGTCAGAATGGATTGGACAAGTTTTTGTTTTTTTACACACTATTATCTAAGTGCAACATTTTGCAGTAATTAAAAGTAGTGAAAAAAAACCCCACTAGTCCATTCCCTAAAACTTCTCATTTTCGGTCCTGTCTTGTAAGGGTCGGACACATGTCCCAGTGACCACATGTTCACCCAGTTTTCAAACTGATTGTAAAAGGCCACACAGTGCTTACATGCACAATCGTACGGCCATTTACAATCATTCTGTAAACAACACCAATGACGTTTCATGCAGTTTCTGTCTGTATGCAGATTTTCATGTCAATTTTGATGCGGATTTGCTGCAGATTTCACACTGTCCACGGCAAAAGTTGAAATCCACAACAACAATCTGCTGAAAGAATTGACAATGTGGGAATTGCAAAATCAGTGGCACAAATCAGTTTGCATACTGAAAATTTTCGCAATGTGCTGCATTATGCTGCCGATTTTCCTCGGTAAGTCCTCACGTAGTGGACGACGTGTACATGTGGCCTTAGTGGGCCAAGAAAAAGAGCATGCTCTGCTCCATTTTGCAGATATGCAATAGAAACAGATCCTGACTGGTGTAAACGAATGCATTTTTATATGCAAAAATTATATTCTTGAGTACAGTCTGGGTGCTGTGATTATTTGTATGTGCTTGCTGTACTCAAGAATAAAGGATCGTCACAACTTTCTGTTTTTTACTTTGTGTATTGCATTTTTATGTCAGTTTGTATTTCATAAAAATGAATGTAACTTGCTAAAGTATTATTTTTTTTAATCTACATGAAAGGCCTGTCAAAAAACAAATAAAAAAAACATTCATTCTACAGACCTTAGTGTAAACCTCGCCATCCTGATGTCTTCTGTATGCCCCTCGACCATTGTGGATTTCATAGACCTCTGTCGGTCTTCTCCAGATTTCCTCCAGTGTGCTCTGCAGTGAATCCCACATGTGTTCTATATTTTTTGTTCCCATAGATTGATGAAGTAGTGTGTTTTCATATTATAGATTCTGGAATTGTTCAGTCATCCTAAAGGAATGTCTTTGTGTTAAACATACTGTCATGAAATGTAGTGGTTTTATCAGCCCTAGATAACTTGGAGCTCTTCAGCTTTGAGGGGTAACATATCCCCAAATCTGCCAAATGGCTTTCCATGCTATGCCGGGATCTATAATTCACCAAACCATGCCAGAAAGCCTCAAAAATAACCATGCAAGGCTGGGTAACCCATGCATGTGTTTTCCTTGTGTAACATATCATTAGGTTTAATGGTAGCCTCCCTAGCATTCACCAGAAGTAAACCTGAACCTAATTTATCTCACCGGTCGCCTTTCCTGCTTCACATCAGTGTAGTAATTGGCACCCATTTAAAGGAGATTGTCAAGGTTTTTTTTCCCCAGTGAAAGAGTCTCATTACTAAATTCTCCTAACATGTTCTTTCAGTTCCCTGGGGAGACGTCAGGAAATATTTTTTCCACCCACAGACATGATGAATACATTTACCAAGCTGAATTTTTTCCTTTCTTTTATTCTTAAGCATTTATTTCACCAGTGCCATATTTATTGTCTCTCGGTAGCAGTAAATCTCTTTATTAACCTTTTGAAGATAGACTTTAGCTAAGAGGCCTCACCTCCACTGGGAATGATGGTGCTGGATACATATGAGAGCTGATGCTGAAAATGGCCCACATGAAATGACGCCATTACCAGCCATGCCGTGCTATGGATACCTTAAGGGGAGAATTTTTCATTATGCTTAGCAGTTTCGGCCTTTGAACTTAATTGAGTTATTTTCTACAAACTCTTTTAACGGCAAGGCTTGTTGTAAGTAAATACATCGTACCAATAAAACAGGTTTCTAATGGAAGAAATCTGCTTTCTATTTATTACGTGCGATGCAGGTTGTGACAGCGCTACACATGTCAGGTAGGATCTGTCTTCTATTATAGTCATTATTAGTGGTAAAGAAAAATACATTGGACTTTCTAATAATATCGCAATCATTGTATGAGATTCCTCTTCTATTCAGTAAAAAGTCGAGAGTGTTAAATTTGTAAATCTGACTTTATCTCCCAGGGAATGAGAGCTATCTCGCTAGTGCTAACTTTTGGAAGTTGCTCATAGTTAGGGCTCGTTCAGACAACCGTGTGTGTTTTGCGGTCTGTTTTTCACTGATCCGTTTTTCCGTTTTTGCGTTCCGTTGTGTTTCCGTTTCCATTCTGTTTCCGTTCCGTGATTCCTCAAAAACTGTCCGTATGGCTTCAGTATGCTTTCCATAGCTGTTCCTTGTTTTTGCGGAGATAAAACGGAACAATGAATGAGTTAACTTTAGACGACTCTAGTAGAAAATCACAGATCCGCAAAAACGGATGGCATACGGAGGGTGTTCCGTATGCATTCCGTATTTTTGCGGAACCATTGACTTGAATGGAGCCACGGACCGTGATTTGTGGACAATAATAGGACAAGACTCATAATTTTGCGGAATGGAAATATGGACATACGGAAACGGAATGCACACGGAAGACCTTCTGTTTTTTTTGTGGACCCATTGAAATGAATGGTTCCGCATACGGTTCACAAAAAAAACGGAACGGACACGGAAAAAAAATATGGTCGTGTGAACGAGCCCTAAGACGGTTCTCTTTCCCTGGGAGATACCTTCTTTGCATATTATTTTCCCATGGAGCATTTCCACTAAGTCTCCAGCTGGTCTCCTCAAGGAAAGCCAGCCCCCAACTACATTATGTTTTAAATACCCCAAAATGTCTCACAATGTAAAAAATAAAATACAGTTGGGCCTCATACCTCTCCAGTATTTACTTCAGCCACCATAGTCATTCAGCAATGAGTTGTGACTTGTCTATACAGTGGTCCCTCAAATTACAAAATTAATTGGTTCCAGGACGACCATTGTATGTTGAAACCATTGTAAGTTGGGTAATCGGTTCCAAAGCCCCAAAAAGTCATCCAAGATAAGAGAAAATTAAGATTTAAGAAAAATAAGCAGATAACTACGACAGATAAAACAAGTCCTTACACATAATAGTCAGTAATATCTGCTAACTAACATCTAATACAGCTATTTTACCAGAGAAGTGGCCTGGATTGGTTGGATTTGAGCCTGAGACATTGTATGTTGAGTCTAGTTTCAATTTACGATGTATCAGAAAAGACCGTTGTATGTTGAAAATATTGTATCCTGAGGCCATTGTATTTTGAGGGATCACTGTATTTTATAAAGTATTTTAATGTCCCTCTATTATGATATGATGAGATTTAGTGATGCCTTTGCAGTTTGTGGTGCTTTATTTTCATCCATAAATAAATTCAAATCTATGCTTAAAAATAAATCCATGAAAATCACACAGTGTGAACAAGTCTTTAATGTATTTCGCTATATGGATCATATATTAAATCATAAACACAAGTTTCATCCAAATGATGAAAACCTTTACTGTCTACTTTCTTTTAATAAAAGGTGGTCTGATAAGTATTGCTGAGGAATATATTTATTGTAAAGCAGCAGCTTGATACTGGAGGGTTAGTCATGAAGTACAAGACATATACTCGGGGTAGCCTAACAGATCTCAGGTAGAGGATAAGTTTCCTCTTCCCTACCCACAAACCTGGTAGATGGGTACCACAGGATCAAATGTGGTACCCGTTGGGTGCCCAATGATTATGCTGCCTACCTGACAGAAAAGCAGCATGTATTGATAACATTCAGATCAGTTATATCATCAGTTTTCCCCTGACTTTTATATTTATTTATTCATTTATTTTATGCACTTATATAGCGCTTACATATTACAGACATTAGCGTCAAGCTGTCCCCAATGGGGCTCACAATCTAAGTTCCCTCTCAGTAGATGTAGAGAACTGAGCCTGATATTTGGGTTTATGTGTACGAGCCTTTACATCATGTTGGACCTACCTACTTTGCACCTGGAATAAGACAGCACTCAGCAACTATAAGAACTGGCCCAAAGTGTTTGGACTACTAATTCATGGGTTGATTGCTTGGTTTTGCATATTTTCTATACAAATGGATGCTAACTGACATAAAACAAACCATATATTGCCATCGATCAAATACCAGAGAACTTATTTTCTGTTCCTCACAGGATCCTTTCTTTCTTAACAAAACATGTGTCAAAACCTTCATATAAAATGTGCACAGTATGAACTTGGCTATAAAGATATTTATAGCAGCACTGCAGTTAGGTGTCATGTGAAATAATACCTGATTAGTGGAGTCTATATAATGTTTTAATAAATTCTACCAAGATAATCATTATGCAGTGATGAAAATTGTCCTATACTGTAAAATACCTTTTTATAGTCACTCTCATATATTGCAGATTTATTTACTTATATAGCGCTGCCATATTCTGCAGCACTTTACAGACATTAGCATCACACTGTCCCCAATGGAGCTCACGATCTAAGTTCCCTATCAGTATGTCTTTGGAGTGTGGGAGGAAACTGGAGGACCCGAAGGAAACCCACACAAACACGGGGATAACATACAAACTCCATGCAGATGTTGTCCTTGGTAAGATTCAAACCTAGGACCCCAGTGCTGCAAGGCACCAGTGAGCCACTGTGCTGCCCCTACATTTGAAAAGTTTTTTTTAAACAATTTTTAAAGCTAACAGAAAAAATAATTCAACATGTAAAATTATAATGTAGACATTTGTACTTTTTTTCAATGCATGCTTCGTTTGTTGTTAAAAGTATGGATATAATATGGCGACTGATTAAATGTGTAATGTGTGAACTTGGCCTAAGGCTGGGGTATGGTGAAGACTTGCTGTGCCAGACAGTAATAGTAATAAATTATCATATATCCTATCATGTATTCCATTCATTTCTATAGGATGCTGGTATAAATAAAATATTACAGCCAGAACCCCCAAAACACACAATTTGGTTCTCTCGTATTTGGTTTCCTAAAAAAACCCAGATAACCTAAGGGTATGGCCACATGGTCAGGTTTCCTGATGCAGTTTTGGAAGCCAAAATCGAGGTCATAAAAGGAGAGAAAGTATAAAGGAAAGATATGACTTCTCTTCTTTTTTTTAATTCGGTCCTGGTTCTGTATCCAGAAACCTGATTGTGTGGCCGTGCCCTTTGAGATTGCATTCATATCTATAGGATGATATATTAACCTTAGTTTTTGCTTATTTTCTTTTTACATTTTTCAAAAAGAAATTGTAAATTGGGAAATCCATTTACTTATACTTTTTAAAACTAGTTGATTCGGTCAGATTTTTTACAGGATCCAATACTGCATAGAATCAGATCCAAAACTGATTGAAAAATTGATGTAATTGTATGTATTAATTTTCTAGTCAGATCAGTGACAAAAAAAGCACAAATAAAATAAGCAAAAAGACACTGCTGTAATGATAAACCATATAAATGAACATGTATCAGAAAAATGTCTGTACAACATTACTGGGTATTATAAAAACAAAGGGGGGGGGGGAGGATTTATCACTCCCTGCACTCCAGAATTGTGGCTTCAAAAAATTGCAAAATAGGGCTTTGTAACCTTTTGGGCTTATTTGTGCTTTGTTTTGGGCTATTGGGGCTTTATTTTGCAGTTTTATACCACTTACCCCTTATTGTAAAGTGAGTGATAAAGTGGGTGTGCTTAGCTATGTTAGTTCACTCCGGATTTATCAACTGAGATTTAAAAATTCACAAAAAGTGTCCCAATCTTACTTTCTCCTGTGGAGGTTGGGGATGGCACAGGAAGTAGAGTAAAATGTAGAACCGATAGAATTAAAGATGCAACAAAGTTATCAAACATTGTGTAACATTTGATAAATTTGGTGCAAATTATGGCAATGAACTCCTGCAAAAATTTCCCTGATGATAAATTAGAGCCAGAGAGAGTTCAAAAATGTGTTAAAAACTGATGAACACTGATATTGTTAGGCTACTTGCACACTTGCTTTTGCAGGATCCGTTTGTGAGATCCGTCCAGGCTCTCACAAACTGATCCTTCATGATAATACAACTGTCTGCATCCGTTCTGAACGGATCCATTTGTATTATCTTTTACATAGCAAAGATGGATCCATCTTGAACCCCATTGAAAGTCAATGGTGGATGGATCAGTTTTCTATTGTGTCAGACAAAACAGATCCGTCCCCATTGACTTACATTGTCAGTCATGACGGATCCGTTTGCATCAGTTTCTTCATGTGGACACCAAAACGCAGCAAGCAGCGTTTTAGTGTCCGCCTCCAAAACGGAATGGAGACTGAACTGAAGCAAACTGAAGCAAAACTGATGCATTCTGAACGGATCCTTTTCCATTCAGAATGCATTAGGACAAAACTGATCAGTTCAGGACCGTTTGTGAGAGCCTGTGACAGATCTCACGAACGGATCCTGCAAACGCAAGTGTGAAAGTAGCCTTATACAGTAGTTTTTTGTATATTTAGATCAGTACAAAAAAATTTAAAAAATAAAATGCAGGAAAAATAGATAACTGCGTAGATGAATAAAAGCTAGATGATTGCTACAGTACACCCAACCTTTTACATTTAGGGTACCGTAGATCTTATTGCAATGTACTCTATATTTGCCTTAAGCACTATATCAATACAATGTATTTGTCAGGCTGAATGTCGGTGTTGCTGCCAAGTTGTTATTAAAACCATATCCTGGATTCTGTGGTGCAGCAAGGTGCAAAACTTCAGCATGTTTAGTTAATAAAAATTCCATTTGCTATCAATATATTTTATAGGATGTGTTTAGCCTTTAAATTCTAGTGCAGATCTCCATACAGGTCTTCACACTCAGCCTGTATGGTTAATATTTTTTGCATTGTGTCTATGTAGAAATTTTTTACGACACAATGAATTTGGTGATTTTCATATGCTTGAAAGTTGTTAGAGATTTCTTTCCTATTTCAAATTTAGCATGAGAGGTTGAGTTGGAGTCTCAAAAAAACATAGAAATAACATGTAAATCACAAGCTATTAATCTCTGAAACAGTCGCTAAACCAGAATTACTGGTAATTCTAATAAAAAACACTAAATTCAGGCGGTTTCCCTGATAAGTTGATCACGCCTCACAGCGATAACTTTAATCTGTGATGGAACTGCACGGCTGAATTTTCAATTCCCCTTCAGTACCACCACTAGGAAAAATTTTCATCAATTTTCACAAAATTCAATTGTCTGCCTTGGTAACTGATTTCTGTCCTTTTGCATGTGCTGAGAATCATCCAAGCATTTATAAGATTTTTCCCAATAATGGACCGTTGTACACATGGTAATGATCAATAGTACGGATGGCTGATCGTGTCTTTTATGCGGGGCTAGAAACCATTCTTGTCAGTGGGACATCTCCCAAAGAAAACAGAGGATGTGCCAGCTAGCAATATTCAAACTGTGTGTATAAAATCCTTAAAATTCCCACAAAAATGTTTATTCTCTGGTCTGTTCAAAAGGTACATGATGTAAATTGTAGTGAAGATAATCTTCTTACTGGTAGTTGAGTGTTATCTGCTCCCTTCTGGATCTCAGCTGTGTCATGTGACCAGCACTCTGACTTTACAGCTGACCCAGAATCTTATATGTGGACAGGAAGTCACTGTCTCTATTCATACCTATGGAAGCCTTGATGTCATTCACATTGGATTGAACTGAGAAACTGACTTCCTGTCCACACATAAGAAGCTGGGTCTGCTGGAGAGTTAGAGTATCTGTCACATGGCACAGATGAGGACCAGAAAGGAGCAGATAACTCACAACTATGGTCACCAATAAAAATATTACCATCACTACAATTTAGAACAGCTACAATTCTAAAGGACCAGAGAATAAACATTTTTATGGGAGTGCTTCTTTAAATGATCATCGATCAGTGCTTGTTATAGTCAGGCACTGGGCCATGTAAAAGGACCTTAAAAGATTTGGGTTCATAACCAGGCCCCTCCTCCCCGGCTATTAATTCAGAAGTCATTATGCTCACATACATATCATGCTTAGATAGACCAGACAACTATATTCACACAGAAATATCAAATAAAGTGGAAATATTTTTTTTTACTTGAGAAAAAGCCAGATTGCTGCTTCTTTTTATTTTGTCAGTGGTATTGAAGCAAAAAACACAAATAATTAAAAAAGTGTGCATACTTAAGAACTTCTATTTGTAGTTTGCTTTGTTTTAGTGAACAGAAAATGTTGATTGGTGGTGGCAGGTCCACTTGTAGATCTTTTTCTTTGCCCCGGGTGTTCCATGTCTCGTGTCACCGTTGTAGGGAGCTATAATTATTGTTTTGGATGCCAGTTGTCAATTCTATTTACCGACTGTCACATAGTGGCATTTTCTTGTACGTTTGATGAAAGAGTAAGGGGCCTTGAAAGAACACACTGGAATATATACACTATATGTGATGTAAAGCAAAGCAGTAGGTCTACCAAATATGTTTTAAGGCTTATCCTGGGTTTGCTCCAATTTGACAATGTGTGGTCATCTGGAGAATTAAAAGGACATTTAGAAGGTGTTGTCAGGCAGTGGTATGGTTTTTAAGAAGTCGTGTTACATGGCAACACTTTGTTGCTCCTCAAGGCAGGGGTTGAGCTGTTGTATTAAAGCACTTGATTATCTTGATCATACAACCTGGGCTTAGCTAATTTATTTATAATCCTCATAATAATGTGGGCATTCTATCTATCTATCTATCTATCTATCTATCTATCTATCTATCTATCTATTATCTATCATTTTATTTGAGAAAGGCTCTAGTGCTGAGCCGAAACGTCGCATATCCACATGGGTGAATAAAAGCATCTTTTTTAAATTTTTCATTGATTTTGGAGTGCTGCCTTTTTGCTATTTTGTGTATTGGGAAATAGTCTAGTCCCTTCGGGCGTGCACCCTATTTTGTTTACATTGGATGTAGTGCTGCCAGATTTTTGCTTTATATCATTTTATTTGGCTTTGTTTGGGTTCACATATCTACCTCCAGCAAATTGTTTTATATGCCCTAGTTGGACACACACACATATATATATATATATATATATATATATATATATATATATATATATTTCACAAAGAAGAAGACAGCAGCACTATTCAAAGTATGGTGCACGCGATCCAGACCTTGATCAAATAGTCCCAAATAGCATGTAGAAGGGATCACAGCACTCCAGATTTATTTCTCTGTATCCAGATTTATTCATCCATATCCATAAAAATGCAACACACACACACATATGCAGTATATATATATATATATATATATATATGTATATACCTAGCCTTACTATAATATCATATAATAAAAAAAAGAATAAAATAATATCATCTAATAATAATAATAATAATAATATGTGTGTTCTGCATTAAATATTACACTATATTAGGTATTAATATACTATATATAAAATAAAGATTCAATTTAAAGCTATATTATTCAAATATAGATTTCTTACATAGCTTTGTATCTTTACTGAAGCTATAGCTTCACCACTCAACCCAAGTGGTTTTCACTTCACAAGGCACCATTCAAGTAACCTGTGGTTGCATACATAAAACTGCCAGACAGAGAAATCATCTCAATGCTCTTGGAAATACATTTTCTAACAGATTATGTTGTCCTATAATGTTGCTGTGGAGATGCAAATGCTACAGTAGGGTTCTCTTATAAATTAGTGGTTACGATTTTTGCATTTATCATGCATGTTCTAAGTGAAAGCTTTTATCTTTTTAAGGTCTGGTTCCAAAACCGCAGAGCTAAGTGGAGAAAAAGAGAACGATATGGTCAGATACAGCAAGCCAAAAGCCACTTTGCTGCCACTTATGACATCTCTGTTCTGCCAAGAAGTGACAGCTACCCACAGGTAAATATGCTTGATGAAAATCTAACCAATCATGAAAAATGTGCAGAATACAGAACTTCTATGTTAATATGTCATCACACTAGTCAACACGTATTTCTGTGGATTTATAGATTGAAAGGTTTAATATAAACCAAAGAACATCCATGTAAACAGTTAATATGTGTATATTATAGTATTATGTATGAGGATAGACGGCTGAAGTCAGCATGAAAATCTTCTAAAATATCTTCTACATAAATGGCAGGAAGCAGTAATCCACTGAAAGTAATAGAACATTAATACAATATTAATTTATGACCTTTCAGGATAAAATTCATAGTCAATAATCTGTTGTTCTGATATTTCTACCTATTGACTTAAGGGTATACAGTAGCTACATAAAATGATTTTGACCATGTGGTATAAAATGCTGATGAAAACACACTTGTTTTTACCGTGACTGCTGTGGTTTTGTGATGTTATTATTTGCCATGCAGTTTATACTAGTCAAGTACATTTATTTTACATTTTTAACTACATGTCAAATAACCACATGGTAAAACAACATGATAACAACCTGGTAAAAGTGTACAGTTTTAAGCACCTTTTTAATGCAATTGTGACTGTGTGGTTAAAAGCATCTCATCTAAATGTCCCTTACACAGCTGACAGTAAAATATAAACCTAATGCACTAAGGCAAGCCTAAAGGCATCTCATGCTATGAAATCATAGAGTGAACTACCCAGCTCTGATTTTTCCTCAAGAACAGACAGGACATGGATATAATCTCAGAGTGGTTCGCATAAAGAATGCGTCCACGTTCACAGGTCGGAAGACAAACGAGTTTAGCATTGTTTATTTGAATAAGGCCTACTAGGTGTATGGCCACCTTTGCTCTGTGGCCTCTACTTTTTTTTACGTTATACTGAGCATCTATACTGCTCTGGAGTCAGTGTGTGGACTATGGATTGGTCTTCAGTCATACTCTCTGTTAGTTGGCAATTTACATATCTGTTATATACTGGCTTCACCTTTCTCCTCATCTGACTGGTGTTTCTTTATCACTTACTTTTAACTGCAGTACCAAGTCAGTTACCAAGTCACTTTCTTGAAAAGATTACTGTTACATTAGCTGTAGGGAAGCAGTGTGAGGGTTACATTTCTTGATTTGTAGCTACAATAAACAAAATGTAATGAGACCTAGACATGAGAAGCATGACTAAGGTGAAAGAATCAACATAAATCATTAGTTTTCTCTGTGAAGTGCCACCCCTCATTTCTGACACCCTAGGTGCTGCCCTCAAGTGCCTTGTTCTGAATATGACCTTGCTTGGGTGTAATTCTAATCAAAGTGATAAATATATATCAAAGCTATCAAATATATCTTCATATTAGTATATGGTATAATAGTAACAATAAAAACAACAACAAAACAACAAAAGCAAATAACAATATACTGTAGGTAGGTTGATAGAAATTAGAGATAAATAACTAGAGATTAATACTGAGAGATCAAAGATTCAGGGCTGTAACTAGAAATGGCTGGGCCCTGCAACCACCTCCTCTGATGCAACCCCCTTGTAGTTTTTATTAGTAATCTTTTTGGGTACATATGATTTTTTGATCACTTTTTATTCAATTTTTTTGAGGGACAAAGTGGCCAACAAATTCACCGCACATGACAAATAGATAAACGTTATTTTAATAGTTTGGACATTTTTGGACACTACAATGCCGATTATTAAACATGTATCAGTCCAGCTGTATTGTGTAAAAAAAATCATCAGGTTACACACGGAGGAGTCACTCCATAACTGAAGGAATTGTTAACTCACTTGTCACATTGCTTGAGAAAGGCCAGAGATTGACTGCTGAAACTCATTTTGGACACATCAGTGAATACATTTTACATATTGTATTGACTTCGAAGTGCTGCAGGATTTTTATTACATAGATAGATAGATAGACAGATAGATAGATATGTCTGTTATGTTAATGCTCCCATAAAACAGAGTAATAGGTTTGTAAATGTGATTTACAAGCTACCCCTATACATCGGCTGGCATCTGCTGGCAAAAAGTGAAATGTTTCCAGACCATTTTTTATATATATATAGACATATATATTGTTGTCACTTTAAGATTACTAATACTGCTTTAGTGTTAAAGAGCTTGAAAGGGGTGGGATACAGTCCTAGAAGACCCTAGAGTTTCAAACATTACTATTTAGGTCAGTTGGAGCACTTTTAATTCGGATTGAGTTTCCCTGGACCTGAATCGAATTGCCTGACCGATTCGTCCGGATGAAATCTGACTCGAATTTCAAGAATTTAATTCATCTTTATAATAACTTATCATGCTAACGTTCTCTGTATTATTTCAATGGTATTATAGATTGTCCAAAACATGTTATTTGTCTCATTTATTATTGTGTTTTATACACTTTTATACACTCTCCATGAAAGTTTATAAAGGTGCAGTAATGAGTAGGTCTGCATGTGCCAAATTGAGATATATTAGAGGAAATTATTTGTATATATGTACACCAGAGTTATGAAACTGAGTCATGTGCCTTGTATGCCTTTTATGCAGGAAAAATATGTTATATCCCATGTGTCATTTTGATAATTTGACTCAATTAGCTGCATGATCATTGACTCAAATTCATGCAGCTTATGACACAGTTGGTAAATCTCACCTCCTGCATTGAGACTTGATGGGAATACTTAGTTATAGGCAGTATAATACCTGTACCCAGAGCGCCCCATGAGGCATTAACCTTCATTAGTTTCATGTATCATGTCACTGACCATTATAGGGCAAGAGCAGACAGAACAGCGCTGTTACTCGCCCTTTTTATGTTTATTTTCATGAAACCATTTTCTGCCGTGAGAAATCGCCTTAATGTACAACCAGCATTAGAGGGAAAACAAGGCAACGGCTGCCAAATCTGGAGGCACAGCAACTAAAATTCTTTAAGCTCTGAAGTATTTTACTGTAGGTCCTTTGGCTTTGTTGACTGCTGAATAAATAAACTGTTGGATATAAGATAGTATTGTACCTTTGGGGACTTTTTTTGTGAACCTTGGCCCCCAGTGGCAAAGGATTGCTTAAAATAACCTTTTCCAGCCAATACATCTGTTTTCATTTTTTTCAATGACTATTCCATGTCTCTGTGTTTTCAAATGCAAGACAAACTTTTATCCTTCAAAGAGCTGATGCTGAAAGAGAGATATGTTTCTTGGTTATAGGAACTGAATATTACTGCTGTCCTTGTACTCTGTACACTATATACACTGTGTATAAGTTATTTTATATATATTTCTTCAAAATTATGTAATTTATATCTACCTTAAAATAGTAAATATTTTGCATGAAAATACCCTGAAAGAAGACAAGTAAGGCTACATTAACATCTCTGTTAAGAAAATCTGGCTGCCTGATCCAGTGCAAATGCTGGCTGTTAACTGGACAAAAAACATTGCATGCAAAGGTTGTAGTTTGGCCGAAACCCAGCAGTTACCTTGGAAAGTTGCTGGATCACCACCGGACCTCATTACAGTAGAAGATCCAGCAAGTTGTTCTGTGCCGAAACAGCTGCCTGAATCTCCTAATGGAGATGTGAATGAGGCCTTAACGTATAATAATTGGTGCATTTTATGTCAGAAATGCAATATATTCATGCCTGCATTGGGTCTAGTGATAGTGGTAGTATAATACCAAATATGAGGCTTCAGATTTTGGTTCTTATCTCTAACAAATTGTACTGTACTCCTGAATTGTAACAAACGAAACTCTTACTGGATCAGATACCATCTGCTTCTTGGTGCCTATGAGAGTTTTCTAAGACCTCTCTGTCCCATTAGACGACACCAGTATTATAAATGACACATCATACAGTAGTTTGAGGGCCCTGTTATAGATCTTACATTAGGATCCAGGAGCTTCAAGTTACTAACTTCAGTTCTATACAGGTACTATAATGGTTGCATCTGATGGTTTTAATAATTTTTAATATTTACTAATATAGACTATTACACTTTTGGTGTTATTATAAAAACTCATCCTAAAATGCTAAATTGGGGCTATGAGAGCAGTAGTCAGGGTAGATCGAGCTTTACATTGCACTGTAAATTCAGTCTATAGTGTGTTTATCGCACTAACCGGTGCCTGCTGTTGGCTGCTGACCTTTAAAAACACCACTGTAAAATCTTCTGTGTGTGAATTTACCCTAGAACAAACAGTTATGATATGTTAAATGCACACAAAAGAGGACATTTTTCATATACTTTATGCGAGGAAAATGGCCTAAAAAAGTTGCAAATTTCGGTGCCTACATAATTTTCGAAAAAATATGAGATTTTTGTCAGTTTTCTGCGCTGAAAACACTTTCCTGAAAAGTGGGTAGGACTTGAAATTTACTAGAATTTATGCCAGAAGTGATTGTTGATGTAGATTTGACTTTCTGGCACACAGAGGGCCAAAGATGTGCCTAATTTATTAGGAGGCATGTTTCTTTTACTCCATCACACAGGGGATCAAGACTGGTGTAGAAAGGGCCAGTCTTTGTTAATCTTCCCTACAGTTTTGAAATCATTGTTTTGGTAGTTCTTTGTCTTAATGTTAAGTTAATGTTAAGTTTTTTTTTATCTATTTCTGGATGGGAATTTTTAAAGTTGTCACTATGGCATAATATCTCCTAAAGTAAGGCAACTTGCAACAAATGCAAGTGATGTATTATGTTCAAAGCATTTACTATACACATTAAATGTGCTTTAGAGATTTTATTAAGTGAGGCACAATTAACACGTCATAAGTAATGCCCAAATTTACACGTATGCACTGCAGGGAATGAATATATAAAAGGATCACTGCAGGCAGCACCAGAGACCAGCACTACGAATCTGGAGTTTCAGTGAAATGAATTCAATATTTTCACTTAGAATATTGCTGTAGAATCGATGAAGGCAGCTAACTTTACATAAAGGCATAATTTTAATTATTAAGCAACGTCCCTATTACATCCACAACTAAATGAATAAGGAAATGTGTGATGCTATTTATTGAGTTATTTATTATTTTATTTTATTAGTATTTGTATACTATTAAAATGTATTTATTTATTAACCAAGGGTTAATGACAGGGAAACCAATCATGGGCACATTTATTAAAGTGGTAGCACTGGTATACCATACTAAATGCACTCCTAACAGTTTTTAATAGGCTAGACTGTGTGGGTTGATGTATTTTTTTTTAGTCTACATACTTTGTTACTATATATTACTCACACCTACCTTTTGGAAGAAAAGTTAGAAATTACCTGTAGCCTTTCCTGAAATGTCTGTTTTAGTAACTACGGCATCTTCCTTGTAAAAAAAAATATTCTTATGATTCTATAATGTGCCATTACTTTATTGTTCCTGCTGGAAGCTATGAATGAATCACTAGCAGTCTGCAGTAAAGCAGCCAACATGATGTTACCAGTGGGGGGTATATTTCTGCACATATTGCCACAGGCAGCACTGATTGGATAATGTCAGACTGTGCAGGGACACCCTCCCAACTGGTAACACCCAGCTGGATTTTCATTGCATAATGCGAGTAATTCATTCATAACTTCAGAAGGAATAATGAAAGAATAGTACAACATAGAGTTATAAGAATAGATGGTCCAGAATTGTTATTGTATGAGGAATGCAAGTAATTACTAAAACATACATGACATGAGAGGTTAGAGACCCTCTTTACAAATTAGTGCAGCTTGGTGGCCATGTCCCCTTTTTCTGTTTAGGAAACTCATTTCATAGATTCATTGCATACACTGTTTGAAAAAAATCCTGACTGTTTTTCATTTTTGTTTCTAGATACAGAACAACTTATGGACAGGTAACCCAAGTGGAGGATCTGTGGTGACTTCATGTATGCTGCCTCGTGAGCCTTCATCTTGTATGTCACCTTATTCCCACTCCTCCCGCACCGATTCTTCATATGCAGGCTTCACGAATCATCAGAACCAGTTCAGCCATATGCCACTCAACAACTTCTTCACTGAATCCTTATTATCAGGAGCCACAAATGGACATTCTTTTGAAACAAAACCAGAGTTTGAACGGCGATCATCTAGTATTGCAGTTCTTCGAATGAAAGCCAAAGAACACACAGCAAATATCTCATGGGCTATGTAAATTAAGATTTTTTTTCTTTTTAATAATTAAAGTGAATACTCTCTATTTTGTAATATTTAACAATGTATAAAGACAGTGTGAAGATTCTTAATGGTCAATTCATGGTTGTTATATTTTGTAAACTATTCCATTTGTAAGAATAAATAGAAAATTTCCTAAAAGTGTAAAGGTCTCAATATTATTTTATGCAATATGTTAGGAAAGACAAGTGTAAAGTATAGTGCGTTCTTTGTCCGCAATGATATATGTTGTAGAAGATACATTCCTATACTATTAGGAAATTCTGAAAGGGGTTTTCCGGAGGTACAATATTGATGACGTATCCTCAGGATACTGTAGGTCAATAATACCTCCCACTGACATTCCTGCCAATCAGCTCTTTGAAGAGGCCACAGTGCTCCGGTGAGTGCTACACCCTTCTTATAGCATGCCAAGTACAGTGCCATATACATTGTATAGCAGCTGTACTTGGTATTGCAGCCCAGGCCCATTCAATTGAATCGAAGTCAGCTGCAAATAGGCCATGTGACCAATAAACATTTCTAAACTGGCCTAGGAGGAGGTCGCAGTGTTCAGCAGAGTGCCACGCTCTCTTAAGACAGCTGATTACCAGGGCTGCCTGGAGTCAGACCCCCATCGATAAGATACTGAGGACCTATACTTAGGATAGGTCATCAGTATTGTACTCCCTAAAAAACCCTAAGGGCCTAAAACTGTCCCTATGGATAGACTGTATCATATCATTTTTCTTATGTAAGTCAATGCAGGAAAAATCCCATATGAACGGCAGGGATTAAAATAAAATTATTCTCCCACATAGGCCAATTTCACACAAGCGCATTCAGTGCGAGAAATACGCTCCGTATGTCAGAGGTGAACCCATATAATGATTTATGATGTTGCGTGTTTCTGCCTGACCTCAACTCCAATGATTTGTACCAACAGCATTATGTGAGTACAATTCATTAGAGTTGAAGTTGGCAGATTAAGTAATTATAATGCCATGGGTCCATGTCATAGGATGGGAAATACCTCTGACAAACGGAGCGTATTTCTCTCACTGGATTCGCTTGTGTGAAATTAGCCTTAGGGCTCATGCACACGACCATATGTATTTGGGGGTTTGCAAAAAATACGGATGACTTCTGTATGCATTCCGTATTTTGCGGAACGGAACAGCTGGCCCCTAACAGAACAACACTATACTTGTCCGTATTGCGGACAATAATAGGACATGTTCTATTTTTTTGCAGAACGGAAACGGAATGCACACAGAGTAACTTATTTTTTTATTTTTTTATTTTTTGCTGACCCATTGAAATAAATGGTTCCACATACGGTCCGCAAAAAAAAAAAAACAGACACGGAAAGAAAATAAGTTCATGTGCATGAGGCCTTAGTGTGGGAGGGATTTTGTAAAAGTAGCATCTGGCTGCTGGGGTAAATGTGATCAAGATCAATGCTTCCGCTAACCTGTGCGTGTGGGAGAGGGTTAAACCAACATACTAATAAGGTCAACGAGTTCAATAATACCTTGTCTCCAGTGATTGGAATATTTAGCAATATACGGAACTCACAGCTTATAGAGCAGTGACATAGACCAATTTAACATGGATTTATTAACACGTTACATGCATGAGCAATATTACCATTTCATTATACCGTGTACACTGTATTTTCAATTTAATGAATTCATTTTATTTAATTCTACACTATTTTCAAGAATTTGTTTGCTGTAACTAAATTAGGCTGAAACCTCAAGTCATATGGACCTAATTCATTTGTCAGTTGAGTGTTTGCTACAGTCTGTACAGCCTATCATCTGGGTGTTAAATACACAGCAGTACTAATGTCTCTCCTGTCCTGTTCCTTTGTATCAGTGTAGGCAAAATATATCTTCCTGGAGTCCAAGTTCATTAGAAATATATAGAACTTTCAATTACAGAATGATTACATTTGCTTACATATTATCATAACCCCTTTAATTACCCCAACATTAGCGCAATGACAGATGCACCCAGTACTGTCCTGGGACCTGTAGAGAGGACTTCACTTTGTAGCTACTGTACCTTCAAATATTGGAAAATTATTTTAGCAATTTTCTGTGCTCAATGCCAAAAACTAATTCACTTGGTGGCCAAGCTATGCATCATAATTTGGTCCCTGATATATTGAATGATACCGTAACAATTGGAATAATGATTACCTTGGAAATATGTTAGTAAGATAAGAAGAAAAGTAAAACGTTCACAGTAGACCAGCACTACGTTACCTAAATAGGTATGTCCTTTTGATAGGAAAAGAGTTCTCAGAAGGACCTGTGGGTGCACGCAGCACTGGACCCTGAATTGTGGTCCCAGAAGTACATCCAAAGAAAGATCTGCAGCACTCCTTCAACTCAAGGCAATGTGATGTATTAATTAACCAGAAGGCAGGGGCGGACTGGGAACTCAAAGTGGCCCTGGAAAAAAATACTAAAAGTGGCCCCGTTTTGTATTTGGGTCCAAATTGATGGAAGGCAGGGCCAGCACTACCATATCGTGGCACATAATACCACCCCAACAGAGCCAAATACCACAGTCCATCACAAAATACTGCCGGCAGCACAAAATACATCCCCAAAAACTTTCACTGGCCAGACATGAGGAGTGCCCAGGCGGCCCCCTGGGCATTGGCCCACCGGGAAACTTCCCTGTAAGGTCTATGGCCAATCTGCCCCTGCCAGAAGGCATTGTTACACAGGGACTTTTTGACTCTCCTGAGTATTTTTCAAGTAAAATAAGAAGAGATGCAGAAAAAAAAAAGGTTTTCCTAACTATTATAGCCTTGTACCATTAGGCGCAGCTTAGGATTAGGTTTGCAGTCAAAAAAAAATGTAAAGGTCAAACATGTGGCATATTGTAAATCATTATCATGTGAATATGAGGATCTGAAATATTTTAGTCAGCTTTAGCAGAAATTACAGTATTTCCCCTGGCTGGGTATGAATATGCTAATAGTATTGCTGGCTTCCCCGTGTATAACCTTCATCACCTTTGCCATGCTATCATTACTACATGCTACTATTTTCCACCCTCTCCTTTGATATTCTTTCTGACAGTATTTGCTGTAAAGGGCAGAATTGTGGTAGTTTGTTTTCTCTTTGATTATAGCACTGTCCACAAGAATTACACAGAAAATAACCCTCCCTTACTTAACTACGTGCAGAGAGCAATTTCTGTCAAGAAGAATTTCCTCGACTTTTAAAAATAAAGAGCAGAGGTTGCCTAGAAGAGAGACGGCATACATAAGAAGCAGTGAACCTACTGAAAGAGTTCATGGTATGAAAGTGTTTTTCCATTTTTTCACTGTATAAGATATAACAGTATCTAAAGTAACAGTAACATGTATAGCAAAGAAGGTCTACAAGAAGCTTCTTCTTAATTTGTCACATCACATGCACACACACATACAAATATCAAATACACACAGCAGGAATCTCATAGTGTTATGCATAAGAGAACAAATATATGTGTCATGATTTTTTGGCAAATTTTCATCTAGCATGGCGAATTGCAAAATGGTTTTTGATCTGCAAGAAGCAAATGACATATACATTTTCAGACAACTAGGTTGAGCTGTCTAATAGGAAAACTTTCACATAAACTAAAGCTGTATAGTCTCTGGCCATATGGCACTGTGTGTGCTGGGAGAGTATGGGACAGAGTAAGGAGAACATAGGAAGCACACTGGCAGCAGTTATGGGGGCCCACCTCCATAAAGATGTGAGGTGAGCTCACTGATCCCTGTTCCAAGGCAGATACACAAACTAAGTATACTAACAACTAAGTATCCCTGAGGTGGAGTGCGGAGACAAAGATAAAGTATGGATCTATTTTCAACCCCGAACTCATTCTCTACAGTTGAAGGCCTTATGGTTACTGGTTACACCCATGTGTACAGTGAAATAAGGATCGGGATAGAAGGAAACAAAAGACCCGGAAAAAAAAACCCGTAGGACTGCCAGGAGCCACAAGCTATACATTTACACAAATATGTGTGCACATGACGCAGGCTCAGATGACCGCCCATATGCTCAGATGACCGCCCATATGTTCAGTTGACCGCCCATATGCTCAGATGACCCCCTCATGCTCAGATGACACCCGCATGCTGGAATGAGCCCCCCACCCCCATGCTGAGATCATAGATGGGGGTGATTTGACATAGGGGAGATATGAGCATGGGGTGTCTGATTTTTGGTGTCTTATGTGAGCACTGGGGGGGGGCTTATTTTGTGGGTCTGATGAGGAGTTGGGGGTCTTATCTGAGCTCATACTACCCCCATGTCAGATAACACCCCCATTATCAGTACTTTAATAAAAAAAACTGTGTAGGACGCTTATCCTGCCATACCTCTGCTGAAACTGCTCTGAGGACTGCTCTGGCGCCCTTTCCACAGTGACCTGACGTGCACAGTGTTAGATCAGAGCTTGGGCCTCCACATACTAACTACGTCCTAACGCTGTGTGCATCAGGACATAGTGGAGAGCGCTGCTGAGAGGAGAGCAAAGTATAGCTGGAAAGGAATAGCTATAGAAATAGGAATAGAGAGGAGACGAGAGCGCTGCAGAGACGAGCCGCAAATGAAGCTGCCAGGAGCCACATGCAGCTCGCGAGCCGCGGGTTGGTCACCCTTGTTATAATATAAGAAGTTGTAGCTGCACTTACGGGTCTGATCCTTCAGCCAATATAATGGTGGTGCCAGTCTGTAGCACCCCCCGAACTTCACAAAAGGGCGAAAAGACCACAGCACTCCCAGATCTTCTAGCAGTTGTGATTTATTCACCAAAATGTGCGACGTTTCGACCTCACATGGTCTTTCTCAAGCATCAAAGGTTGAAACATCGCACATTTTGGTGAATAAATCAGAACTGCTTGAAGACTTGGGAGTGCTGCGGTCTTTTCTACTTTTACATAGCTTATAATGGCATCTATTTAACACATGTCATAAGCTGTTTATGAGCTTTCCATGATGTAAAATGGAAGTCGTAATAGCCTATGCGTGACGGGCATGCATCACAGGCATCTGTTATCCATCTTCTATTATGGCATTCAATTAATAGGCGCATCATGAAAAGTTTCTGAAAAGTTCATAAGATATACATTTAACGGATGCCTGTGATAGATGCAATACGGTGGCATTTGTCTTTCATAGGCTCCAAAAAAGTATACCACACCTTACATGTTTTCTTTACTGGACTCCAAGATATAGTCTATTATGGTACCCCATATGCTATTCCATCCTCTTTTTATGCAGTATACTAATGTATAGCAGCTAAGCAGAGCCCAAAGGATCACTCTTTTGGCATCTATCTGACTAATCATGCCCTATGGACGCATTTACACATAGGGAGCTCTCATGATGTACACACAAAGCACAATAAAAATATGCATTATGACCACAGTCTTAAGGCTGCTTTACACTGTCTGACTGGCCAGACTATTATTGGGAGTGAACGGTTCATTCCTAATAATTGCCTGATCGTGAGAGTGATGGCTCCATACAGATTCATTGTTTCTGGGCATAAGATCCCAGTTTACACCGCACAATCTGCTGCCCAGAAATGATGATTTTGGGCGCCACGATAAAGATGCTTTCACCTGATGAAGGGGGTGAGGGGAGTAATGCTTGTTTTTAACTCATTGTGCTTTGTATATATAAAAATGTAATTCACCCAGACAATCCCTTTAAGGAACACAAAGACTTCACTAAGTCCTACTCAAGACCAGAGGATGATTTTAGCAGAGGAAGAAACCACAGGCAAATGAAAAGTGAAATAATATTAAGCAGATGCAGCATTTCTTTTGCATAAGGTAACAATTCAACAAACTTCATATGGCCTTTGTATCCTTCATAATATACATAATTGTGACAATTGTTATTTTTAACAGAAGGGAAAAGTCTTTGTACATGGTTGATTTGGTCTATTAGATTTGTAGAAGAATGACCAGGTATACGTGGAAGTGTGCCATCAGGTGTTGGAGCATGTCCTACCACCCCATAATAATTGTATCTTGTTGTTCACAATTCTTAAGTAGTTTAAACTACTACGACCTCCAAGGACTAAACAAACATTTTGACTATAATTTATTTCTATGACTATTATTGTCTTAATTATTGATTTTAAGCATCCTCACTCTCTTTTTGTAGATCTTGGAGCAGGTGTCTGTTCCAGTGGAAGGAATTATGTGTATTATGAAGTATGGTATGTAAAGCTCTTGGACAATGGGATAGTACTTTGTGGATTGCAACTCATCGGTTATATGCATATATAGGTGGATTTTGTTTTACATTTGTATACTGCAAGTTGTCTTGATTTGCCTATCAACCATGTGATCCGGACTGACTCTTGCGCTACGAGTCTGGTTTATGTCCATTTAATTGAACTTACGATAATGTGTGCATGGCATAGGTATGTCAATGGACTCCTCACATCGGTTTTCCACTATTTGACTTTGTTAATAGCTCAGAATCTGGAGAACATGAATTCTTTTAATTAAAGGTATACATACACTAGGAATAGCTGTTGGCCAAATGCTCATTTGACCAACAGTTATCTCTCCTGGGAGCTCAACATAGTAAACTAACATAAGCAGGTCAAAAAGGACAGTTATACAAATCATTAGATGGCATTAGAAAGCTCTAGAAAGCTGGTTTAATACCATATTTCACTGGATCGTCTCTAAGATTATGGCCACACATATTTTGTTGTGGAAAATCCACCACCGATTTTGCCATGGATATGCAAAAAAAATTGTGATGAAGTCACTGCAAAATCTGCATGAGGAGTCTACTGCAGATTTGGCTGCATATTTGCAGTGGAGTTCTGTATTGCAAAAGATGAAATCCATGGCAGAAATCTGTAGTATAGATTGACACAGTTCAGATTTAAAATCTGCATAGCATGTCAACTTCTTCAAGGGTTCTGTGTACAATTTTAGACTGTGTATATGACTTTTTTAAAGTTTTATCCACTTTGCTACTACTGTAAAATGCCCCTGATTTTCTGCCCACAATTCAGTGGCAGAAGATCCACAGTATATAAACTCTATGTGGTTGCTTCTTCTAGAAGGGAGGTAAATACAGAAGGCTATGGTAATATGAAACTGTCAAAAGAAATGGTATGCGTACACCCATGGTGAGGGTAGAGGTTTTACTGTAGTTAAGTTGGGAAATCTGTTTTCTTTCTCTTATTTAATACCATGAAAGTCTAACATCAGCCTGTCCATGACCAGCTCTCTTAAGAACATGATCCAAAGAAAGTAATCCTATAAGAAGTTCCATAAACAGGAGCCCTATGGAGAGGAGCCACAATCTCTTGCAAGAAAATCCAAGAACTGTTGCTATATGGGGGGGTGTCTCGGACTAGCAGGAATGTGGGTAAAGGTAGGAAAATATTTTGTGCTTGTAAATAATCCTAAATATTCTCTAGCTATAGAGTGCTAATCAATGCACAGAGTAAGGGGAAACATTTACAGAGTAAAATGCACCATATTTCTGGCTCAAATTGTGGCAAGAAAAAGTGGCCCATGAGCCAAATTTATTATATATTTTAGATATTTTTCACCGTACTCAACAGCTCTGAATACTTCTAAAAATGGGATGTGGAGAGGTGTCATAACAGTATGCAGTGTTATTTTGGAGCAAAATATTGGTATGAACTACACCAACTGTGAGGTGCATGAGGAAAAGTGTCTAAAGCAAGCTGAGCCATGTGTACCATGCACTGTGCACCACTAAGGTTAAATGGGTTGTCCAGCCATTTTTAAGTGAAAGACTATCACTAGCTAAACGGCAGGGCTCTGGCACCCCACATCCTTGACTGTTCTGTGTTGCTCCATCACCAAAAGTTGGTGCCAGAGCTACAGAGCACCGTCAACATTGTAGCTGACAGTGCTCATCACTACAGTGCTACTCTCATTGAAGCTACACAGGGCAGGATCCTGAGGATAGGCCATGGCTTAAAAAGGCTATACAAGTCCATTGTTTTTGTACAGTTTCTGCCTCTTTGGTTTAGTTTTATTCAAAACCATTGTGTTCTGCATGCTTATTTACCTCACTGATTTATTGCTCACATGTTATTGTATTGATGGTGTAAAGATTTTGAGATATGGTGGCAATTTGCCATCTATGTAGTTGAGTACTCTTTGATACTGTATGTTGGCCGATCTTTTATTTACAAAACAAAACATATTTAAATCAAGTTTTTATGTTAAGCATATTTTTTTAGAAGTTTTTGGTTATTTTTAAAATTAAATTCCATGTCTTTATCTATATTTAAAATAATCCTAAAATAATGCAACTTTCACATTGACCACTAGGCCAAAAATATGTTAAGGCTTCTTGTTCATTGAGAGCAGCCACAAATCATAGACACAGTAGATTGGCGCCGACTCATTGACTTCTCTAGGAGAGTTTTCTAGGCGGAGGTAATGAGGGAGTAGACTAGCTGTGACATTGCTTATTGTGACTGGTAGGTCATGTGTTATCTACACAAAGGTGATATCTGTCATTGCAATTCTGCCTCTGATGATAATGTGGTGACTACTAAAAAGTTACCTATACAGAACTGGAAATAAGATATTATTAGGCCTAGTGGCCAGTGTGAAAACACAGAAAGCATAATTTTAGGTATTTTTTTTAAATATATGTAGGTGGAAAATTAAAACAAAAATCACCAAAAACTAAATCACCAAAAACATTATTTAATAGCATGCCATTTTCTGATGACATTTTTTTGAAAAAAAAAAAAAAAAAAAGACGCTGGTATAAAATGTGCCAGAAACAATTGGAACATTTTGGGAGTTCCATTCACCAAAAAAATTCTGGTGTACATTTTTGATGTTTGATTGCACAATAGTTGTTAAATATGTCAGGCCATGTAGGTTCCACTTACGTCCTGCCCAGTTTTTGAAAAGATGTAAAAGAAGGAAAGTTGCACATTTTTTTCTAAAAAGCTTTGATAGTTTCCCCTACATTTTCAGAAAAACAGAAATTTTTATGTTCTCTGTCAAAAGCCAGAAAATTTTCTATACACATCACATAGTTCAGGTAGCCTCCCCTTTGGGCTCTTGAGGGGACAGGCAGTTTCAAGAGCCTCAGTGTTACCTACCCATGGTGATAAGTATTTAAATAATGTTCTCAATAGACTGAGAGGGATGGGTGGATTGTCAGTAATGTGACCTTTCATGTGTTGGGTACTGAATCTGAAACAACAGGTGACTGAATGAGGACATTTTTATGTACACTATTGGTCATATTAACTGGAAATGAGCGAAGTTCTCAAAACTTCGATTCGGCTGCTTTGCCGAATTTCATAAAGAAATTTGCTTTGTTTTTAATTACTTTATCATGAAGCGCATTTCTTTGAGTGTGCGCAAAGACAAGGAACAGCGGTGATGCCACCCCCGTCATTAAACCCCTCAGATGCCGCGTTCATCTCAGATTGCAGCATCTGAGATGACCATTGAGGGTTGTCAGGGGTTAATCTGTTAAAAAAATTAAAAATACTCACCTTATCCATTTGCTCTTGAAAAGTCCACCATGACCATCTTGATTGAAGATCCAGCACAAAATCTCATTGGCCAGTGTGGTGACATCATACTTCACTGCGCACGGGATTTTGCACGGGAACAATCAAGATGGCTGCGGCAGACTTTTTGCAAGAAAATGGATGAGATGACGTATGATTTTTTTAACCGCCATTTTAGGGAAAATTGATTTGTTACCACGAAGCATGAGGAAATTTAGCTTTGTGGCTATTCGAATTTTCCCTGAAATTCGGATTGACTTCAGACCCACTTCATGAACTTCAATTAACTGAACACTAATATTAAGAGGGTCAAATAAATAATTTTGAACTGAAAATACATTTTTTCCCAAATCAAAGGACTTTGTTTACATTTTTTTGTGAAAAGTGTCTCTCAAAGATTAGCTGACTACATTCTATCTCTGCAATCTACTGTAGGGAAAAGTGACAACAAATGTTGAGAAATGTTCAGTTTCTTTGCAGTGTCAACCCAGTCAGGGGCAGACTTTACCACCACACAAACCAAGCAAGTGCTTGGGGCCTCAGAGATCAGAGGGTTCCCTGCTGGCCACAAGCAAGATAAGTGACTAATGGGGAGAACATGCCATCTGTGCAGCTGGCACAGGGTAATGGGGCAATGAGGATTCTTCCCAGCTGTTGAGCACTAGCAGAAGTTGAGAGTGGAGCTTAGAGCTGTGATGGAGTTGAGCTTAGTGGTCCGACAGGGTGGAAGTTAGTGAATGCAAAGGTCCCCTGACATAACTTTGCCGTTCCCAGAAAAGTGCTCTTTATAGACATTCTCTACTAAACTGCTCCAGCTGCCCCAAATAAATGACCCTCTCTATTTACTCAGGGTGCCTAATAGGGTATTTGAAAATGTGTTTCTAAAATAGCCAGTCAGCCAGTCTTTTTGAGTTTGCTATCAAACGGAACATTCATTTTTGTGATATCCCAAAAATCAACCATAAAAGTGCCACTTAAAAGATTATAAACATGGTGGCTCAGTGGTTAGCACTGGTCCCTTGCAGCGCTACGGTCCTAGGTTCGAATCCGACCAAGAACAATATTGAGAATTGTATGTTCTCCCTGTGTTTGCATGGGTTTCCTCCGTGTACTCTGCTTTCCTCCCACACTCCAAAGATATGCTGATAGGGAACTTAAATTGTGAGCCCCATTGGGGACAGCTTGATTCTAATTTCTGAAAAGCGTTGGAGAATATAGTAGTGCTAAATAAGTGGATAAAATAAATAAATGTTATTTATCTTCACTGGAACTATATTAATGAAACAATGCACCTTATAACACCACAACACATTGCACCATAAAATAAAAGATATCATTCTGCAGTTCACAATGCGTGAAATTCATTTACTTAAGCATTTGCCTGTCTATTTATTGAAATAACAAAGTATATTATTGTGTGCCTAAAGGCCATCAATCTACTTCAACATCAGCAAGATATAAAAAGTGGTAGTGCATGTCAGTTAAAAAAAAGAGATACAATGTTGCAACAAAAAAAATCTGACAATCTGTCATTTGACCAAAAACAGAAGAGGCAAATTAGGAAAATCTATTGACTGAAGCACAAAGAATAGTGTCATATATTGTCTTAATATTTTATTTTGAGCTCCTATAATCCAACATATGTGTTAATCTTGTATATATAGTTATATATGCATGTTTGAGCTATTCTCTCTTTCCTTTGCTGGTCATTCTCTCAAATGTTTGGTTTTTGCTGCATAAAAATCCTTAGACCTATCCTTAGGACTGCTTTCTATCACATATAACCATTAGAAAGTGAACACAATGTATCACACTGGCCATCAGCTGCCCCCTGAATACTCCTTTTTCTCTCTGATCTAGCCAGATCACTCTTGGAACTCTGAGATGGATGAGCTTCTACCACAGTCACAAGAGAAGGAAAACATCTCTTCATGTACTGCAACAGATGAGATCCATCATGAGGGGGGAATGGATTTGACCTTGTCAAGTGGACCAAAGTAATTAATTTAAGAACTTCTACAGGGAGGCTGTTTTTACAGATCACCAGATTGAATGTGTTCGTGCTATGATCACTGCTTGCTTACAATAGCTTAATCTGGACACTTTGTTGTGATCTGGCAAAGTGAGAGTTAGTCCAACATCAAATAGAAGGGGAAAAAAGAGGATTTAAATATTACAGGAAAATACTTTTAAAAATTATTTTTCCTCTTAAGTCCTGTTAGAGTACAAATTCGAGCTAAATGCCTTTATTGATGCATAATTTTACAGTGAGCCGGCATAAACCTAAAGTCCAAATTACAGATGTGGTCAAAGTAGTAGACGGTTTTATTTATTATTTTTTGATTTAGAGCAGATAATTGTGCAGCATTTAATGTTGACATGTGTGCTATTACTGCTGAGATACAGTCAAGAGTGTGATGTATTAAGTGAGCACATCACAAATGCAAGATTTCTACAAGGGTTGGGAATTGTACATATTAGATGCTAATTTTTACTTGTCTATTTGATTCATTTTAACTTGTCAAGTTAACATAACTTTAAAGGGCATTTGTCAGCAGATTTGTACCTTTGAAACTACCTACAACTTGGCAGCTGAAGGGATCTGTGTTGGTCCCATGTTCATATGTGCCCACGTTGCTGAGAAAAACTATGTTTTAATATATGCAAATGAGCATCTAGGAGCAATGGGAGCACTGTCATTTCACCTAGAGGCTCTACTCTCTCTGCACCTACTCTCTGCTCTGCAGTGAAAACATTAAGACGTCTGGCCCTGTGAATACAAGTGCTGAGGCCTCCAGGTGTAATGGCAATACCCCCATGATCCTAGAGACTCGCTTACATACTGTATATTAAGACATATTTTTTCCCAGCAATGTGGGCACATATGAATATGAGACCAACACAGATGCATTCAGCTGCCAAGCACACATGCAGCAGGTCAGACAGTTTCATAGGTACAAATCTGCTGACAGATACCCTTTAAAAAATGCTTTATCTAGTTTCAAATCTGTGACACAGAATACACCTGCCTCAGTACAATAAAAATTTCAAAAATTTTGAAGAGAGTTGAACAGGTATCATCTTTGTGATGAGGCAAAGGTTTTATTTACTCATCAGTGATCCATGTCTATGTCCTGTCTGTGGTCTCCACAGGCAGCAGACGGATCCATTGAATTTTACGTGTATATTCAGACATCCATGGACATGACTACTTTGGTCTATTTTTTGGACAGAAAGCACCTGGACAGCAGATGAATGAAGTCTGATGAAGCCTGGCAAAATTGCCTGCATACATTAGCAAGAAATGCTTCCCGCACTGCCCATAAATTGGTATGTGTTATGCCCTCATTGGGCACTCTTAAAGTACTTATCCTTTCATTGTGCCCCCTTCACAGTAGTTATGCCCTCATTGTGCTCCCTCACAGTAGTTATGCCCTCTATGTGCCCCTTTCACAGTAGTAATGCCCTATCTGTGCCCCTTCATAGTTGTAATGCCCTTTTTGTGCCGCTTCAGAGAAGTTATGACCTCACTGTGCCCCATAACAGTAGTAATGCTCTCTGTGTCCCTTCATAGTAGTAATGCCCATTGTACCCCCTTCACAGTAATAATGCCCACTCTGTGCCCCATGACAGTTATGTCCACCCCCTTCACAGGAGTAATGCCCTCTGTGCCCCCTTCACATTAGTAATGCCCATTGTGCCCCCTTCATAGTAGTAATGCCCACTGTGCCCTCTTCATAGTAGTAATGCCCATTGTGCCCCCTTCATAGTAACAATGACCTACACTCACCGGCCACTTTATTAGGTACACCATGCTAGTAACGGGTTGGACCCCCTTTTGCCTTCAGAACTGCCTCAATTCTTCGTGGCATAGATTCAACAAGGTGCTGGAAGCATTCCTCAGAGATTTTGGTCCATATTGACATGATGGCATCACACAGTTGCCGCAGATTTGTCGGCTGCACATCCATGATGCGAATCTCCCGTTCCACCACATCCCAAAGATGCTCTATTGGATTGAGATCTGGTGACTGTGGAGGCCATTTGAGTACAGTGAACTCATTGTCATGTTCAAGAAACCAGTCTGAGATGATTCCAGCTTTATGACATGGCGCATTATCCTGCTGAAAGTAGCCATCAGATGTTGGGTACATTGTGGTCATAAAGGAATGGACATGGTCAGCAACAATACTCAGGTAGGCTGTGGCGTTGCAACGATGCACAATTGGTACCAAGGGGCCCAAAGAGTGCCAAGAAAATATTCCCCACACCATGACACCACCAGCTTGAACCGTTGATACAAGGCAGGATGGATCCATGCTTTCATGTTGTTGACGCCAAATTCTGACCCTACCATCCGAATGTCGCAGCAGAAATCGAGACTCATAAGACCAGGCAACGTTTTTCCAATCTTCTACTGTCCAATTTCGATGAGCTTGTGCAAATTGTAGCCTCAGTTTCCTGTTCTTAGCTGAAAGGAGTGGCACCCGGTGTGGTCTTCTGCTGCTGTAGCCCATCTGCCTCAAAGTTCGACGTACTGTGCGTTCAGAGATGCTCTTCTGCCTACCTTGGTTGTAACGGGTGGCAATTTGAGTCACTGTTGCCTTTCTATCAGCTCGAACCAGTCTGCCCATTCTCCTCTGACCTCTGGCATCAACAAGGCATTTCCGCCCACAGAACTGCCGCTCACTGGATGTTTTTTCTTTTTCGGACCATTCTCTGTAAACCCTAGAGATGGTTGTGCGTGAAAATCCCAGTAGATCAGCAGTTTCTGAAATACTCAGACCAGCCCTTCTGGCACCAACAACCATGCCACGTTCAAAGGCACTCAAATCACCTTTCTTCCCCATACTGATGCTCAGTTTGAACTGCAGGAGATTGTCTTGACCATGTCTACATGCCTAAATGCACTGAGTTGCCGCGACGTGATTGGCTGATTAGAAATTAAGTATTAACGAGCAGTTGGACAGGTGTACCTAATAAAGTGGCCGGTGAGTGTATGTGCCCCCTTCTTAGTAATAATGGCCATTGTGCCCCCTTCATAATAATAAAGCCCAATGTGCCCCCTTCATAATAGTAATGCCCATTGTGCCCCCTTCACAGTAGTAATGCCCATTGTGTCCCCT
Organism: Rhinella marina; assembly: GCA_900303285.1. NCBI lineage: Eukaryota > Metazoa > Chordata > Amphibia > Anura > Bufonidae > Rhinella > Rhinella marina. Next base: position 208,418 of record ONZH01002502.1, read on the forward strand.
TCACATGGGTAATGCCCATTGTGCCCCCTTCATAGTAATAATGCCCATTGTGTCCCATTCATAGTAGTAATGTCCTCTATGCCCCCTTTATAGTAAAAATACCCTCTATTCCTCTTCCATTGTAGAAATTTCCATTGTGCCCCTTTGTAGTAGTAACGTCCTTTGTGCCCCCTTCGTAATAATAATGCCCTCTGTGACCCCTTTGTAGTAATATTGCCCTCTGTGCCCCCTCCATGGTAGAAATGCCCATTGTGCCCCCATCACTGTAGTAATGCCCTCTGTGCCTCCTCTGTGTTAAAAAAACAAAAAACAAAACAGTACCTACTCACATTGTCCCACTTCTGAAGCTCACATTCAGCTCTTCCCTGCAGACACAGATCGCTCCTCCCACACAGGCCAGCATCACAATCTTTGTCTGCAGGCTGAATGGTAAAGCAAGGAGAAGTCTTCCTGCTTCATTATTCAGTGCAGGAGAGATGGAGCACGGGGAGCTGAGTGGTTAGTGAGTGACAGGACCGCAGCCCCCCCGTGCTCCAGCAATGAGTGCTTCCATCTCTATTGATTGAAGCACTCATTGCTTCTGAGCTCTGGCACCACCATGAGAGCGGGCACCTGGTGCAGACCATCTGACCCCGTCCCCCCCTTAGCACGTCACTGTGTGTGGCCATAAGATTTCTGATTGTGCCATAAGCAGCAGATGTCAGCTGTAATATACAGCATGTACCTCCCAATACAAAAGCATAGATAACTCAGATCCCAAATGTTTAATACTAGAGATGAGCGAGTAGTGTTCGATCGAGCTGGTATTCGATCGAATACTACGCTATTTGACATACTCGATTTCGTTCGAGTATAACGGCGATGGCGCACTTAGAATTCGTTTCCCCTCCCACCTTCCCTGGCGCTCTTTTTCCACCAATCAACATGCAGGGGGGGTATGACAGGCACGCTGAGCACGCTGGCAGCGCGAAAACGGCGTCTACATGCATTGGCTGGAAAAACCATGTGACCTCGAATATTAAAAACTCAGCTCTTCCTGCTCGTACGCATATGCTGCGTGAACTTAGTCAGGGACAGAGGCTGGAGAAGGGACAGACAGATTTTAGCTGTTGGATAGGCAGGAGCGTGATTAAAAGCCCTTATCAGGGCTACTACAGTGGACTTCAGTGATAGCTTACTACAATATAGACTTTACAGAGAACGGCTGCTGTATTCAGGGATAGCTGCTGGAGTAGGGACAGAGAGAGGCATTAGTGGTGTATTAGGTGCTCTGCTACATACCAAACTATATTTGACACTACTGCTGTGTACCTTGAAAAATACAATATATAGGCCTTAACTGGCAACTGCACTGTGCGTTCTCTTGCAAAGTAATTTCTCATAACTGTTGTTCATACACACCGTCTGATCACTGAGTACACGGCTGTGTACCTTGAAAAATACAATATATAGGCCTTAACTGGCAACTGTACTGTGCGTTCTCTTGCAAAGTAATTTCTCATAACTGTTGTTCATACACACCGTCTGATCACTGAGTACACGGCTGTGTACCTTGAAAAATACAATATATAGGCCTTAACTGGCAACTGTACTGTGCGTTCTCTTGCAAAGTAATTTCTCATAACTGTTGTTCATACACACCGTCTGATCACTGAGTACACGGCTGTGTACCTTGAAAAATACAATATATAGGCCTTAACTGGCAACTGCACTGTGCGTTCTCTTGCAAAGTAATTTCTCATAACTGTTGTTCATACACACCGTCTGATCACTGAGTACACGGCTGTGTACCTTGAAAAATACAATATATAGGCCTTAACTGGCAACTGCACTGTGCGTTCTCTTGCAAAGTAATTTCTCATAACTGTTGTTCATACACACCGTCTGATCACTCAGTACACGGCTGTGTACCTTGAAAAATACAATATATAGGCCTTAACTGGCAACTGCACTGTGCGTTCTCTTGCAAAGTAATTTCTCATAACTGTTGTTCATACACACCGTCTGATCACTCAGTACACGGCTGTGTACCTTGAAAAATACAATATATAGGCCTTAACTGGCAACTGCACTGTGCGTTCTCTTGCAAAGTAATTTCTCATAACTGTTGTTCATACACACCGTCTGATCACTGAGTACACGGCTGTGTACCTTGAAAAATACAATATATAGGCCTTAACTGGCAACTGTACTGTGCGTTCTCTTGCAAAGTAATTTCTCATAACTGTTGTTCATACACACCGTCTGATCACTGAGTACACGGCTGTGTACCTTGAAAAATACAATATATAGGCCTTAACTGGCAACTGTACTGTGCGTTCTCTTGCAAAGTAATTTCTCATAACTGTTGTTCATACACACCGTCTGATCACTGAGTACACGGCTGTGTACCTTGAAAAATACAATATATAGGCCTTAACTGGCAACTGTACTGTGCGTTCTCTTGCAAAGTAATTTCTCATAACTGTTGTTCATACACACCGTCTGATCACTGAGTACACGGCTGTGTACCTTGAAAAATACAATATATAGGCCTTAACTGGCAACTGCACTGTGCGTTCTCTTGCAAAGTAATTTCTCATAACTGTTGTTCATACACACCGTCTGATCACTCAGTACACGGCTGTGTACCTTGAAAAATACAATATATAGGCCTTAACTGGCAACTGTACTGTGCGTTCTCTTGCAAAGTAATTTCTCATAACTGTTGTTCATACACACCGTCTGATCACTGAGTACACGGCTGTGTACCTTGAAAAATACAATATATAGGCCTTAACTGGCAACTGCACTGTGCGTTCTCTTGCAAAGTAATTTCTCATAACTGTTGTTCATACACACCGTCTGATCACTCAGTACACGGCTGTGTACCTTGAAAAATACAATATATAGGCCTTAACTGGCAACTGCACTGTGCGTTCTCTTGCAAAGTAATTTCTCATAACTGTTGTTCATACACACCGTCTGATCACTGAGTACACGGCTGTGTACCTTGAAAAATACAATATATAGGCCTTAACTGGCAACTGCACTGTGCGTTCTCTTGCAAAGTAATTTCTCATAACTGTTGTTCATACACACCGTCTGATCACTGAGTACACGGCTGTGTACCTTGAAAAATACAATATATAGGCCTTAACTGGCAACTGCACTGTGCGTTCTCTTGCAAAGTAATTTCTCATAACTGTTGTTCATACACACCGTCTGATCACTGAGTACACGGCTGTGTACCTTGAAAAATACAATATATAGGCCTTAACTGGCAACTGCACTGTGCGTTCTCTTGCAAAGTAATTTCTCATAACTGTTGTTCATACACACCGTCTGATCACTGAGTACACGGCTGTGTACCTTGAAAAATACAATATATAGGCCTTAACTGGCAACTGCACTGTGCGTTCTCTTGCAAAGTAATTTCTCATAACTGTTGTTCATACACACCGTCTGATCACTGAGTACACGGCTGTGTACCTTGAAAAATACAATATATAGGCCTTAACTGGCAACTGTACTGTGCATTCTCTTGCAAAGTAATTTCTCATAACTGTTGTTCATACACACCGTCTGATCACTCAGTACACGGCTGTGTACCTTGAAAAATACAATATATAGGCCTTAACTGGCAACTGTACTGTGCGTTCTCTTGCAAACTAATTTCACGGCTGTGAAGGCAAAATATTGTAAAAAAAAAAAAATGCGGCGGGGGGCTAGCGGAATAGGACGTGGACGAGGACGGGGGCGCGGAAATGCTGTTGGGGGCCTTGTTGAAGCCAGTGGGGATACAATGCGTGCTGGTGAGGGTCAGCCAGGATCCCGCTCATCCAGAATCCCTGCCTTTGTGGGACAGTTAAGCAGGGGGCGGGTTACACCGCTGTTGAGGCCTGAGCAGGTTGAACAGGTGGTGCAATGGATAGCCGATAGCGCTTCCACACAGTTGTCCACCAGCCAGTCATCCACACAGTCTCACTCTGACCCTCCTTCCTCCACACCTGGCCAACAGAGTCATCCCACCCTTGACCCCTCCCAGGAGCTCTTTTCGGGTCCTTTTTCAGATGTGCCGGAAGAATCCCAGGAGCTAGGAGAGGAATTTGTTTGTAGTGATGCCCAAACCCTTGAGTTTTCGCCATCTCCTGCTGATGTGGACCCTGAGCCAGCATCTGTTATCATGAGCGATGATGATGATGAGACGCAGTTGCCATCAAGGGAGGCTGTTGGAATGTCCAGTGGGCAGGAGGAGGAGCAGAGTGAGGAAGAGGAGGTGGTGGATGACGAAATGACCGACCCCACTTGGCCAGGGGTGATGTCCAGCGGGGAAAGCAGTGGAGAGGTGGTGGTCTGCGCAGCACCGAAAAAGGCAGCAAGAGGCAGAGGGATGTCCAGAGGCAGAGGGATGTCCACAGGCAGAGGGATGTCCACAGGCAGAGGGATGTCCACAGGCAGAGGGATGTCCAGAGGCAGAGGACAGTCCAGACAAAGTAGTGAGGCCACAGCCAGCACGGCCGAAGCTGTTCCCGGCAGCGGGCAGTCGCGCGAAGCTCCCCCATCGAGGCCTCGTACTTCTGTGGTGTGGAGATTTTTTAATGTTTGTGCGGATGACAAACTGAGCGCGGTTTGCACACTCTGCCACTCAAAACTGAGTAGGGGCTCTGAGAAGAGCAATCTGACCACCTCAGGCATGCGGCGTCACTTGGAAGTCAAGCACTGGGCTGAGTGGGAGAGAGCAAACGCAATACAAACTGCGCCCGGTCCTGCTGCCACTGCCTCTTCCCCTTTGTTGTGTGCTGCCACTGCGGTCCAGACCTCCAGCCAGGACACCTCCACATCTGCCTCTGCTTCGGCTACTTTGGGGCCTTCTCCTTCAGCCTCCCCTTCCCCCGCCTGCACCCTCACACTCCTCGTCCCAACAACTGTCCATCTCGCAGGCGTTCGACCGCAGGCGGAAGTACGCCTCGAGTCACCCCCAAGCCCAAGCCTTAAACTGCCACATCTCCAAACTGCTGGCCCTGGAGATGTTGCCGTTTAGGCTTGTGGAGACGCAGGCCTTCCGCGACCTGATGGCGGCTGCCGCACCTCGCTATTCCGTCCCCAGCCGCCACTACTTTTCCCGGAGTGCCGTCCCCGCCCTGCACCAGCACGTGTCACGTAACATCAGGCGGGCCCTGAGGTACGCAGTCAGCGCAAAGGTCCACTTGACCACCGACTCATGGACAAGCGCTTGCGGCCAGGGACGCTACATCTCTTTGACGGCACACTGGGTGAATGTAGTGGAAGCGGGGACGGGGTCGCAAACAGAGACGGCCTACCTACCACCCCCGCCCAAGATTGCCAGCATGGGTTCTGATAAACCCCCCTCCTCCTCCTCCTCCTCCTCCTGTGCCTTAACATCTCCCTCAGCCGCTAGCTGGAAGCGTTGCAGCACTGGCGCGGGGAGACGTCAGCAGGCGGTGCTAAAGCTCATCAGCTTGGGCGACAGGAAGCACAGCGCCCCAGAGGTGAGGGACGCCATATTGCAGCAGACGGAGATGTGGCTGTCGCCGCTGCAGCTAGGACCAGGCATGGTCGTGTGCGATAACGGCCGTAACCTGGTGGCGGCTCTGGAGCTTGCCGAACTCAATCACGTACCATGCCTGGCCCACGTTTTTAATCTGGTAGTCCAAAAATTTCTGAAGACTTACCCCAACCTGGCAGAGCTACTGGTGAAAGTGCGGCGCTTGTGCGCTCACTTTCGTAAGTCAACTGTAGCTGCTGCTAGCTTAAAAAAACTCCAGCAACGCCTCCATTTGCCTGAACATCGGCTGTTGTGCGACCTGCCCACTCGCTGGAATTCCACCTATTCCATGTTGGCCAGGGTGTGTGAGCAGCAGAGAGCATTGATGGAGTACCAGATTATGAATCCACGCGTGCCTCCAACTCAGCTCCCTCAGTTTGCCAACCACGAGTGGCCATGGATGGCAGACATATGCGATGTACTGCGTATCTTTGAGGAGTCCACCAAGAAGGTCAGCAGCGAGGACGCTATAGTGAGCGTAACCATCCCGCTCCTAGGCGTCCTTAAAGAATCGCTCATCGCAATAAGGGAGAACGCATTGCACGCAGAGGAGACGGGGGTAGGAGGAGACGCAACGGAGCTACACAGTCAGACCACACTTTTGTCTGCTTCACGGTGGCAGTTGCAGGAGGAGGAGGATGAGGAGGAGGAGGACGACGTGGAGGTGGCTGTGGAAGAGGAGGAGGATGCTGGCGGCGAGGGTAGCAGTCAGGCTGTGTGCGTCCCATTGGTTCAGCGCGGATGGGGCGGAGAGGAGGCGGAAGAGGAAGAGGAGGAAATGGCAAGTGATCCTTCTGGTGGGGGCAGTGAGGTCATGCCTATTCAGAGTCTGGCACACATGGCTGACTTCATGCTGGGCTGCTTTTCCCGGGACACACGTGTTGTCCGGATAGTGGAGAACAAACTGTACTGGGTCTTCGCACTCCTGGACCCCCGGTATAAAGATAACGTCTCCTCTTTTATTCCGGTAGAGGAGAGGACGAATTGATTGCTGGAATACCAGAGGGAACTCGTGCAGAACATGATGGAGATTTTCCCACCCACCATCGCTGGCGGCAGAGAGGAGAGGGTCTCCCAGAGTCCCACAACATCCATCAGGCCCACAGCCACCAGGGGAACACTCTCCAAGGTGTGGGACACGTTCATGGCACCCCCTCGTGCAACTTCCATCACTGCGGGGCCCGCTATCAGCAGGAGGGACAAGTATCGGCGGATGTTGCGGGAGTACCTGGCAGACCGTAACCCTGTCCTCCCCGATCCCTCGGCGTCCTACACTTACTGGGTCTCCAAGTTGGACACGTGGCTGTTTAACAGGTCTCACCTCTTGGGCCTCCACATAATTTTTAACAGGTCTCACCTTTTGGGCCTCCACAAAAGGTTTAAGAGGTTAACAGTGGAAAGCAGCCAAAAGTGAAGTGCCATCTGTATGAAGTGCCATTTCCTCCTCCACCTCCTCCTCCTCCTCCTCCTTAACCGCCGTAGAATTGCTCCGTAAATAAGAAAAATGTATATATTTATGGCTCACCTCTTGGGCCTCCACATAATTTTTAAGAGGTCTCACCTCTTGGGCCTCCACAAAAGGTTTAAGAGGTTAACAGTGGAAAGCAGCCAAAAGTGAAGTGCCATCTGTATGAAGTGCCATTTCCTCCTCCACCTCCTCCTCCTTAACCGCCGTAGAATTGCTCCGTAAATAAGAAAAATGTATATATTTATTGCTCACCTCTTGGGCCTCCACATAACTTTTTAACAGGTCTCACCTCTTGGGCCTCCACATAATTTTTAAGAGGTCTCACCTCTTGGGCCTCCACATAATTTTTAAGAGGTGTCACCTCTTGGGCCTCCACATAATTTTTAAGAGGTCTCACCTCTTGGGCCTCCACATAATTTTGAAGAGGTCTCACCTCTTGGGCCTCCACATAATTTTGAAGAGGTCTCACCTCTTGGGCCTCCACATAATTTTTAAGAGGTCTCACCTCTTGGGCCTCCACATAATTTTTAAGAGGTCTCACCTCTTGGGCCTGTACAAAATGTTTAAGCGGTCTCACCTCTTGGGCCTCCACATAATTTTTAAGAGGTCTCACCTCTTGGGCCTCCACATAATTTTGAAGAGGTCTCACCTTTTGGGGCTCCACAAAATGTTTAAGAGGTCTCACCTCTTTAGCCTCCACACAATTTTTAAGACGTCTCACCTCTTGGGCCTCCACAAAATTTTCCATGAGCCTCTGGCCAGCCCACGGCCTCTTCCTGCCTTTTGCGGTCCTACGCATCCCTCAACATCCCCACTGCTTTACCTGCTAGACATGACACTGGGCCAGGTCGGGTGACTGACATCTCAAGCGCCAACAATTTGGGCATTTTAAGGCTTCTGCATGTGTTTGAGTTGTTTTTACATTTTAAAGAAGACATGTCTGACCACATCTCACACACACACACAATGACAATTAGGGGTGGGGTCTATTTGCTTTCCCCCTTGCCTATGCCATCTGTGGTTGTCATAGGCAACGTGATTTTAAGGGGTGCAGAATTTTATCTTCTTTTTTGTCTAGTTTGGCTTGGGGTCCATGGCAATGTTGAGGAAAGAAGGTTTCCTTGTATGGTCTCACTTTACAGAGAGGTTAGATTGTGTTTGGAGTGTATTGTTGAGAGGCTGTGATAGTGGCGTAATAGTGCGACTTGGGCGCGTTATATGCACCCAGACATGCTTCCCCTGCTGTCCCAGTTGCATTCCAGCAGTGTTGGCATCCTTTTCTGAGGTTCCAGGGTGGACTTGGTGACCTCCAAGTGGTCGAATTGAGATTTCCAAGTGGCGAGCATTTTTTCCCCATAGACTTTAATGGGATTCGATATCTGGTCGAATAGTCGAATTTCGCGGTCTATTCGAATCGAATTTCGAAATTTCGAATATTTCACTACTCGCTCATCTCTATTTAATACTAGAGTTGAGTGAACCTGCCTTTTGGCCTACCAAGGCTTTTTAAAAATTGTTTGTAATCCTACTCCAGTAAAGAGGTGGTGTACAAAGTAGAGTAACATCTCAAGACAGGGGTGTTAGAATCAAAGATCCATCAAGTTGACCAAACATTGCGCGACATTTGATAAATTTGCCACAGATGACAACAATCCAGACTCCCAAGAAACTGAATTTTAAAATTTCCCTCAGAATAAATCTCTCCCAATTAATTTATGAATAAGTGTTATGCATTATAATGTAGCACCCCAGTTGAGTGCCGATGGAAGAAATCCCATTCTAAGGATCACTTCACCACATACAAGCAATACCTCCTCATTTTCCAATCCTCACTCGCTGATTCAAAACAGGCCTACTGCTCACCTCTCATATCTTCCCTGTCCCACAAACCAAAACAACTTTTTAACACTTTTAACTCTCTTCTCCGTCCCCCAGCGCTCTCACCTTCACCTCTCATCTCAGCTGAGGACTTTGCCACATACTTCAAACAAAAGATCGTCATCTCTCATCGTCATCTCATTTCTCCAGATTACATCTCACCACCTGCGCACTTGACCCAATATCATCCCACCTCATCCCCAACCACACCACAGTGTTTATCCCAGCCCTAACTCATCTCTTCAACCTACCACTAACCTCTAGAGTCTTCCCCTCTGGTTTTAAGCATGCTACCATTACACCCATCCTCAAAAAGCCTTCACTTAACCCAAAATCTTTGTCCATTTATCACCCCATATCACTTCTTCCATATGCCTCAAAGCTACTTGAACATGTCCATTCTGAACTGTGCTCTCACCTCTCCTCCGGCTCTCTCTTTGACTGGCTACAATCTTGCTTCCAACCCCACCACTTGACTTAAACTGCCCTTACCAAAATCACCAATGACCTGCTAACAGCCAAAACCAAAAAACATTACTCTGTCCTCCTCCTGCTTGACCTGTACTCTGCCTTTGACACTGTCCACCATTCCCTTTTGTTAAAAATTCTCTCTTGGCATCACCGACCTGGTCCTCTCTTGGATCACATCATACCTCACAGACCAGACATTTAGTGTCTCTTACTCCCACACCACCTCCTCGTCTTATTCCATCTCTGTCCTAGGTCCCCTTCTCTTCTCTATCTACACCTTCGGCCTGGGACAGCTCATAGTGTCCCATGGCTTTCAGTATCACTTTTTTGCTGACGACACACAAATATGGTCCAGAATCCCACAATGCCTGTCCTTCACACCACACTTCCAAGCCCTTTCCACCACCTGTCGTCTCCAACAGAAATATATATCCTGCATCCACACATTCCTTAACCACGAGTGTGCCAAAATTCTTGTACATGCCCTCATCATTGTCACGAGTGGTCTTGCGTCTGGAATCAGACGTTCTGCGCGGCTTTCTAAGTGACAGGTTTGACAGGCTATTCCCTGTGGTTTGGGTGCTGTTCACCACACCCCTTTCCCTCAGCTGTTGCCGCTGGGCAATTAGCTGTCTCCTACTTACCTCTTCCTCTCCCAGTATCCCTTGCGGTTTATATCTGCTACATCCCTGGTTGAGAGTGGTGTGGATCCCGGCTGAGATCCTGTTGCTGAGTTCTACTTAAAGTTAAGTGTTTTCCCTTCCTTTGGTTATTCCTGTTTGAGTCTCCTGTTCCTCCTTTCGCTTGGAGGAACGGGTTACTCTCTTGTGTCATTAGACTGCAGGGTGTTCTAGGGTTTACTCAGATTAGGTTCCTGTGTATGAGCTTTCCTACCACCCGGGTTAGTTCATACTGGTAGCCAGCTAGGGCCTAGTCTTAGGGTCTCCTGCAGGAGGTGACCAATTCCCTGGTTTTGTCTGTTCCCATCCCTCATACGCTCGGTGTGGCTTTTCCCCCCACACCCGAGCGTGACATTATAAACCGCCACTAACAAAAATTTATGTCATTTTTGTGCTGACATGGATGCTATTGCTACACTGGCTGAACGGCTGCAGGGACTCAGCTTGGAGGTGGCTGACATCCGCAACCAGATTCAGAGACCACAGGCTGGTGGTTCTGGGGGTGCTGAGTGTCAGGCCTGTTTGGAGCCTAAGGTCCCCCTCCCGGATAGATTTTCTGGGGAATGTGATAATTTTGTTCTATTTAGGGAGGCGTGCAAATTGTATTTCAGACTGCGTCCACATTCTTCTGGTAATGAGGAACAGAAGGTTGGTGTGGTCATCTTGCTGCTTAAAGGGGATGCGCAGTCATGGGCCTTTTCTCTACCGGCTGGATCGCTGTCTCTCCAGTCGGTAGATGAATTTTTCAAGACCCTAGGGATTATCTATGATGACCCGGATCGTATCTCCCTGGCGGAGACCCAGATACGTAACCTTTGTCAGGGTGAGCGGCCGGTTGAGACTTATTGCTCTGAGTTTCGGAGGTGGGCGACCAATACTGAATGGAACGATCCGGCTTTACGTAGCCAATTCTGTCAAGGTTTGTCTGAAAGGCTGAAGGACGCTTTGGCCTTTCAGGAAACCCCTGTGTCTTTGGAAGCCGCTATGTCTCTTGCTGTGCGCATGGATAGGCGCCTGAGAGAGCGATCTAGGGGCCCCCGCTCTCAGGACGTACTATCACATAGTGTACCTGCTTCCTATGACACTTTGGGTGAATATTCCCCTAGGTTGATGTCTGGGGATGAACCTATGCAATTAGGGGGAGCCACTTCTGTAGCCACCCGCAATCATCTTGGTAATAAAAAGGGTGTGTGTTTTTTCTGTGGTCAGAAAGGACACTTTATCAATGTATGTCCATGCTTCCTATCTCTAAAGAAGAGAAAAGAAAAGGGGGCGTTGAATTCTCATCTCACTCTTGGTGGAGTGGGTAGGGAGACTGAAAATGTGCATTTGTCTTCATCCTGCAGTACCCGTTTTCTCCTGACTGCCAAGGTGGCGCTAGAATCTAAGGTTGTGAAAATTGAGGTGTTTATTGACAGCGGGGCAGGGGTGAACTTGATTGATGCTCAGTTTGTCCGTATGCATGGATTGTCACCAAGTTCTTTGGATAAGAGGATTTCTGTGTTTGCCATTGATTCTGCACCTCTCTCTCAGAAGTGTTTGTCTCAGATGGTGCATGATATCAAATTAAGAGTGGGTGAATTTCATCAGGAGCTTATTTCATGTTTTGTGTTGGAAGGTCTTCCTGCTCCTGTGGTGTTGGGTTTACCGTGGTTAAGCAAACATAATCCGTCCATTGACTGGCATACTAGACAAATTGTGGATTGGGGCGATTATTGTGTTGACAATTGCCTTAATACATCTTTTTCTGCTTTAACCACTAAGACTCTTCCTTCTTTTATATCGGATTTCTCTGATGTATTTTCTGAAGGTGGATGTCAGGATTTACCCCCTCACCGGGAATACGATTGTCCTATCAATCTTATCCCTGGAACAAGATTGCCTAAATCTAGGCTGTATAACCTTTCTGGACCTGAGAGAACGGCCATGAAGGAATATATTGCTGAGAGTTTGGCCAAAGGACATATTAGGCCTTCCAAATCTCCTGTGGCAGCAGGGTTCTTTTTTGTTAAAAAAAAGGACGGATCCCTTAGGCCATGTCTGGATTTCCGTGAACTCAATAGGATTACTATCCGTGATCCGTACCCCCTTCCTTTGATTCCTGACTTGTTTAACCAGATTGTGGATGCCAAGGTGTTCTCCAAGTTGGACTTAAGAGGGGCATATAATCTGGTCAGGATCAAGGAAGGGGATGAATGGAAGACGGCCTTTAACACTCCTGAGGGCCACTTTGAGAACCTGGTCATGCCTTTTGGGTTGACCAATGCTCCTGCTGTCTTCCAGCATTTTGTTAATGACATTTTTCATCATCTTGTGGGGAGGTTTGTAGTCGTGTATTTGGATGACATACTAATCTATTCTCCAGATATTGTGACACATCAGGATCATGTGAGGCAGGTGTTGCAAATCTTAAGAGATAACAAGTTGTATGCAAAATTAGAGAAATGTGCTTTTGCTGTACATGAGGTGCAATTCTTAGGATACCTGCTTTCATCTTCAGGTTTTCGTATGGATCCAGAGAAGGTCTGTGCTGTTCTGAACTGGGACCGACCTGAAAATCTGAAGGCTCTTATGCGATTTTTGGGGTTCACCAACTATTACCGAAAATTTATTAAGAACTATTCGACTATAGTTAAACCCTTAACTGACATGACTAAGAAAGGGACGGATGGCTCTGTGTGGTCTGATGCAGCATTGCAAGCCTTCTCTGCTGTAAAGGAGTGCTTTTCCTCTGCCCCTATATTGGTGCAGCCAGATGTGTCACAACCTTTCATTGTGGAGGTTGACGCATCCGATGTGGGGGTAGGAGCTGTGTTATCACAGGGCCCGTCACCTGGTAAATGGCGCCCATGTGCTTTTTTTTCGAAGAAACTCTCTGTGGCGGAGAGAAATTATGATGTGGGTAACCGAGAGTTACTGGCCATTAAGTTGGCTTTTGAGGAATGGCGTCATTGGTTGGAAGGGGCGAATCATCCAATCACGGTATTCACTGATCACAAAAATCTGGCTTACCTGGAGTCAGCTAGACGACTTAATCCGAGGCAGGCCAGATGGTCTTTGTTCTTCACCAGATTCAATTTCATTGTCACATACCGTCCTGGGGTTAAGAATGTGAAGGCGGATGCCTTGTCACGTAGTTTTCCCGGGGGTGGTGATTTTGAAGATCCTAGCCCTATACTGTCTGAAGGAGTGGTGATATCCGCTCTTTACCCTGATCTTGAGGCTAAAGTGCTTGAGGCCCAGGGAGATGCGCCGGAGTCTTGCCCTCCCGGGAAGTTGTTTGTTCCTTCTGATTTGCGTTATAAGGTTTTTGAGGAGCATCATTCTTCGGTGCTTGCGGGACACCCTGGGAGTAAATCCACTGTCGACCTCATCTCTCGTAGATTCTGGTGGCCAGGTCTGCGTAAGTGTGTTGATGAATATGTGTCAGCCTGTAGTGTCTGCGCACGCTCTAAGGTGACACATACTCGTCCCTCTGGACCCCTACTTCCATTACCCATCCCGTCCAGACCATGGACTCACCTATCCATGGACTTCATCACTGATCTGCCGTCGTCGTCGTCGTCGTCTGAGTCGTCTGGTAAGACAGTTATTCTGGTGGTTGTAGATCGTTTTAGTAAAATGGCGCACTTTATTGCATTACCCGGACTCCCCAATGCTAAAACTCTTGCACAAGTGTTTGTTGACAATATTGTGAAACTTCATGGCATTCCCACTGACGTTGTCTCTGATCGTGGGACTCAGTTTGTGTCCAGATTCTGGAGGGCGTTCTGTACTCGGCTCGGGGTACAACTGTCTTTCTCCTCTGCCTTTCATCCCCAGACGAATGGACAGACTGAGTGTACCAATCAGAATCTGGAGACTTATTTGAGATGCTTTGTCTCTGAGAACCAGGAGGAGTGGTCCTCGTTTTTGTCTCTGGCTGAGTTTGCCATAAATAATCGCAGACAGGACTCCACTGGTAAGTCACCATTTTTTGGTGCATATGGCTTTCACCCGCAGTTTGGCACATTTTGTGGTTCTGATACTTCTGGTATTCCTGAGGAAGAACGTTTTTCGTCATAATTGTCTTCCATATGGCGAAAAATTCAAAGTAACTTGATAAATATGGGTAACAAGTACAAACGTGTGGCTGACAGGAGACGCATGAATGGTCCGGACCTAAATGTGGGTGATTCTGTGTGGCTGTCTACTAGGAACATTAAGTTGAAAGTTCCTTCATGGAAGTTGGGTCCAAGATTTATTGGCCCATATAAAATCACGGCCATTATTAATCCTGTAGTATTTCGTCTTGAACTTCCGCAGGCCCTGAAAATCCATAATGTGTTTCACAGATGTTTGTTGAAGAGGTATGTTGAACCTCTGGAGCCATCTCCCTTGCCACCCGCGCCTGTCTTGGTGGATGGTAATTTGGAATTTCAGATTGTCAAGATCATTGATTCTCGAGTTCTTCGTGGGACCCTTCAATATCTGGTTCATTGGAAGGGTTATGGTCCTGAGGAGAGGTCATGGGTACCGGCATCTGACGTGAATGCCAGTCATTTGGTAAAAGCCTTTCACAGGTGTCACCCTGATAAAGTTGGTCCTGGGTGCCCGGAGGTCACCCGTAAAAGGGGGGGTAATGTCACGAGTGGTCTTGCATCTGGAATCAGACGTTCTGCGCGGCTTTCTAAGTGACAGGTTTGACAGGCTATTCCCTGTGGTTTGGGTGCTGTTCACCACACCCCTTTCCCTCAGCTGTTGCCGCTGGGCAATTAGCTGTCTCCTACTTACCTCTTCCTCTCCCAGTATCCCTTGCGGTTTATATCTGCTACATCCCTGGTTGAGAGTGGTGTGGATCCCGGCTGAGATCCTGTTGCTGAGTTCTACTTAAAGTTAAGTGTTTTCCCTTCCTTTGGTTATTCCTGTTTGAGTCTCCTGTTCCTCCTTTCGCTTGGAGGAACGGGTTACTCTCTTGTGTCATTAGACTGCAGGGTGTTCTAGGGTTTACTCAGATTAGGTTCCTGTGTATGAGCTTTCCTACCACCCGGGTTAGTTCATACTGGTAGCCAGCTAGGGCCTAGTCTTAGGGTCTCCTGCAGGAGGTGACCAGTTCCCTGGTTTTGTCTGTTCCCATCCCTCATACGCTCGGTGTGGCTTTTCCCCCCACACCCGAGCGTGACAATCATCTTCTGCCTAGACTACTGCAACTTCCTCTGTGGCCTTCCATCTAGCACTCCTGCACCCTTCCAATCTATCCTCAACTCTGCTGCCCAACTAATCCACCTCTTACCCTATTACTCCTCTGCCTCTCCCCTCTGCCAATCCCTTTACTGGCTCCCCATTGAATTCAGTTCAAAATTCTAACAAATGAAAAAGAAAAAAAAAAACGGTGTGTCTTGAAGGCCTAAATTATTCCCTGCAATGGCTCATCAGCTGATGAGACACCTCCTTTAACTGTAACGTTTTTTGACATGCCAATGAATGCCTCTAGATAAAGCGAATCAGGCAACATATGATTACCATTAGAAAAAAAAAATATATATAAATTAGCTAAAATGCCAAAGCCTGGGAGCGTTTCACTTCAAATCCCAACTGCCATTTTCTCCACATACACACATGTATCCATAACAACCCAGCTAGGTAATTAGCAGCCAGCTGAGGAGCTCAGATAAATAACAACCCAGCCATTTCTCTTCACTGCTTTAAAGGGGCAGAGCGCTGTGGATGACACTGTTAAAGGGGTATTCCGATTACCAGAAATATAGCTTAGGTTTTAGACTAATTTTATACTACGACCGTTCAGTAGTAATAAAAGATGTTTTCTTCCACTGCTACCCATTGCGTGTCCTCATAAATTACCATGGCATCGACCTATAATTCAGGCCACCCCCTAAAGAAGGACTTAAAATCCCCGCCCCAGGTCTCCCTAAGCCACGCCCCTGACTCGGTCAGGCCACGCCCCCTCCCACTCCACAGCCAATGGGGATTGAAAAAATGAAGGTAAAAATCAACTAAAAATCAACTAAATATACTAAATTGGCTAAATGTATATAATAGTGTAAGCTAAGCCAAATAAAATAAATGTTAACAAGGCTCTGGGTCTAAATGGATTACACACAAGAGTAAAGAGCTCAGTTTAGTTATTGTTCTTCCGCTTTTTAAAATGTTTGGAGATTCTCTAGTAAGATTCTGTTGGCACAGTGGTACATAGTAATACCTGTGTAAAAGAGAAAGTTGTCTTTCTTTCCTTTAACAACTAATCACATACAGTAGGTTTTACATTTTACACAGGTTTATAAATCAACCTGGTGAAAACATGGCACCTGGTCTTGTGGGTCTTAAAGGAAGTATCAATCGAAATGCGATGAGCCATACAGTACCGGCACATGGCGCCCGTTCGCAAGTGAGGCGGGCGTCATGGCCGGCAAGTCTCTGCTGTTTCTAACAGCAGAGACTTGCCGCTACTTACCCGATCGCCGGCGTCTCGCTGAGCCTTTAGATGCCGTGATCACACGTGATCACGGCATCTAGTTGCGTACGCTTCCGGGTGGTGTACAGACACCCCGTATGGCCAATCGGGGTGTCTGTAAATGATCTAAAAGCTGTAAACCTCGCTGATGAGGTTTACAGCTTTCAAAGTGCAATTCTTATTCTGGCCACTAGATGGCAGGCCAGGATAAGAAATGAGCAATTCTTGGATTTATCTCAAGCTAGTAAATCCCTGATTGCTCATAAAGAAAAAAAAACACAATATATCAGCTCATATTTGAGCTTTAAAATAAGCACAAAAAAATAAAAAAAATGTTAAAAAATATATAAAAAAAAAAATATATAAAAGTTCAACTCACCCCCCTTTCCGTATAAGTAAAAAATAAATACCTAAATAACAATAAATATAGACATCATGGGTATCACCGTGACCGAAAATGCCCATACTTTTAACATATTAAAAAAAAATTCCAATACGGAATATAAAAAAAAAACACCCCAGAATGGTATCAATAAAAACTTCAGATCGCCCCGCAAAAAATGAGCCCCAATACAGCTCCGTACACATAAATACCAAAAAGTTATAGAGGTCAAGATATGACAAGGAAAAAAAAAAGGGGGCAACTTTCTAATTATTTTATCACTATCAAAACGCAGGAAAAACTATACATATTAGGTATTGCCGGATTCGTACTGACCAGTAGAATGAAAGTAACTGGTCAGTTTTTATGAACATCGAACACTGTAAATAAGAAACCCGTAGAACTGTAGCGGAATAGCGTTTTTTTTTGCAATTTCACCCGATTTGGAATTTTTTTCCCGCTTCCCACCACACCATATGCAATATTAAATGGTGGCGTTGGAAAGTACAACTTGTCCCGCAAAAAACAAGCCCCATACAGCTATGTGAACAGAAAAATAAAACAGTTATGGCTGTTTGAAGGCAGGGAGCGCAAAACGAAAATGCATAACCGAAAAAACCTCCGGTACTGAAAGGATTAAGAAATGCAGCATGTAGTCTGTTTGAAATTGCTCACCTGGAGAAGGTTTGCATTTGTGGCATGCAGTATATCCTCAAGAGATATGCCAAAAACAAGTGTACATGATTGACCATGAACAACTCAACAACTTCAATTGACCACAAAATGGGAAGATACATATTTCAGTGTTTTCCAAATAGAACAGATTGAAAATAGTTTGTCCATGCTTCTGTGATGGAAACGAGGATGAAAAGTGGGTCAATTGTGACTGTCTAACAATGCCTTGTAGCAAGTAGCTTAAAGGGATGTGTTGTAGCCTTAAATCTGTTGCTTAGGTCCATTAGCAAAAAGTTATGATCAAATGGATGAGGTAAGTAAGATTTTTTTTACTGCCATTCAGGGAAAATCAATTCGCTACCATGAAGCGAAGAAATTCAGCATTGCGGCAAATTGAATTTTCCCTGAAATTCGGATCAAAGTCCACTTCATTTACTTCGATTCGCTCAACAGTATTTCATAGGTACAAATCTGCTGACAGATACCCATTAACAAGTCATAAGAGGTTATGGATCAAGTATCCTATGATAATAATGGAACAAATACATGGGATCAGTATGAGCAGGTGTTTTACTACTTACTTATTTATTTATTACTACTTCCTACTTATTGACTGTTCACTGTGGTCAATTTTTTCATTTGTTTCTTGTTGCTATTATTCCACAGTGCTGTATAAAAATTGTCATCACTCTCATCAGCCCCTGTCCCCGATTTCATATAATTTCACTGGAATTTTTCCTGTAAAAGAGACACATTGACCGGTTCATCTAGGCAACTATATGCACTACAATATGTCACATCTTGAGTTTTGCAAGTTAAAAGAAGTTTAGAGTTACAATGGGCCAAGAAATACCAACTGGAGCTCCTTTGTGACCCGAGGGATCACTGTATTTCATTTATAATGGGACCCTTGATTATCTATCCATCACATTGGAGTTCTAGTCTATACCCTTATTCCTTATTCCCATACCAGAATTTTGAGACTTTTTTTCTATTACTAAGCATTACTTTTGGCTTAATAATTAAATATCAGCCATGCATTAAAATTGTAAACCCTGCTAAAATGATTTATCATGCACTAACTGTACTGTGTGATGAAAATGTCCATTTCCCATAACTTTAAAGTACTTGAAAGAAGTTGCAATTAGGACTTTTTTGTTTTCTTCATAAATCTATATGTGTTTATATAACCTTCAGTGTTCATCTTTCTTTTAAACATGTCTTAAGTATTTTACACAATTTATGGTCTTTTAGGCATGTTGGATGGATCTGTACATTGCTAATGTGTTATGCAATCTAGCTGAGCTATAAAACCAACAGGATCACATGTGAAAGGGGGCTTTTTCACACAAATTATGGAAACAGCTTTTTCATGTCATTGACAGCTTCTTTAGAAAGATGCAAGGACTTTGCCAACTTTGCATCCAAAATGCTCCCTCTTGAACCATTTGTTTTGATTTTTGTTTGAAGTGATTGGGGCTAAAGGCCAACACCAGACTCAGCACATGTTTCATAAAGAACGCTGTCCTGGACAGTCCCTTTAATCACATGGCTATTACAAAATATTTAACAGAGGGGTGTAGGACCTTAGTGTGTCCAACAGTCATTCTGTCAAATAAGGAAATACCAATGTTTATTCCTGGTATTATGAAATCACTGTCTGCATTATTTTTGTAGTTTTATCATCATATTTATTGCTCCTATACTATGATATCACTCCATCAATTATAACTTTAATGTGATGTTACGCTGTTCTTTAGCTCTATGCTGTGACGTCAATGTATGCACAATGATTGTGTCTTTTTATCCCTGTTATGTATACTATCGGGAGAATTTATCAAGCTGCTATGACAGTTTTCTGGCAAAGAAAAATTGCAGATTTTTTGCACAAGTCACAAAAAATTGTGACTTTTCCCCTCAGTTATGCTTGCCAATTTTCTAAAGAGTGGACTGGGCATGGACAGGATGGACCCACATTTATTTTAATTTATGGCATAAATTATACTTGAAATCAAGGGAAGCCTATAGCTAGGATAGATTTCAGTTCGGGCACAAAGACAGCCCAAAGATGTGACAAGTTTATTAAGATGTGTACACATAGAGGCATATGTTCCTCTACCAAACACAGCAAACTTAAAATATCTGCCTCTAAATCTGTATAGTCACATAGATCTTTATAGATTTTTATTCTGTATTAACCTAATTTAAACAATAGTCAAGTATACATTGAGATATATATATATATATATATATATATATATATATATATATATATATATAAATTCTCAACAGGTTACTCTCAGTAATGTCCACCTATTTAATTTATGCAGATGTCTCATGTCAAGTCCTAATCTTATACCAAACCTTAGTACCGGGTAGTAGATACTTTACTTGATCTCTAGGTTAAAGGTCAGTCGTTTCTTGACTAATGTACCTCATTAAAAGAGAAAAGCAAAATGTCTCCGGTAATCCTGATTCTGTGAAATATAACAGATCCATTTTTAATCACTTTGAAGAGTGTTCTCAAACTGAAGGGAACTCCAAGCTTCCACACCATTTCAAGTAATGGTAATCATTGTACTCTATAAACTTACTCTAATTGCTAACCATAATAGGCTGGCCGGGGCTTCTGTTTATCCTGACACATTTCAAATGATTTCTATGGGGAAACTGTAATTCATTCATTTGAACATGTATTGATTTACAGCATAATCTCCTGTGAAATATTAGAAATAAAGTGACACTAAAGTAGCAAGAAGCTTTACTGTAAGCATTCAGATAATACATGTAGAAACATCAATGCCGATTATGATAATATATTTTTACAAATAAAAATTTTATGAAAACATATTTCTGCAGATTTATCATCCTTATTAAAGACTGGAATGATCCAGCGTTATGTGAAATTGACCATTGGAAAAGCCCACCCTGATGATGAACTGAAAGATGAACCAAGTGACCCCCCCCCCAGGCTCTTCCTTATTAAACTCCCCTTTACAAAAGCCAAATCAGCAGGCAATTATTGGGTACTTTATAATCATTCTACCGTTGTGCCCCATTCACTGCCCATGAAAAGAGCTGTGTAGTTCCAGCACCAACTTCTGCTGCTGAAACTACTCTGAAAAGGCTAATTAATGTGGGGGATGGGTCTCCGCTTTTAAAATTGCCAGGCTATGATAACATCAACCAAAATATAAAGTATCATTTTGAATGTAGTTATTGGATTAGGTAGGATATCTAGGGTCAGATTGACAGGGTTCATCCCAATTATAAAGCTGACAGTCGAATTAGCCTTTTGCTCACCTGCTTCGGGTTAATTTAAGCATTACTAATTAGTCTATATTTATGATATGACAGCAAACTGCAATGCAGTTAAAGAGGTTGTCTCATTTCAGAAAATGGCATTTATCACGTAGACAATGTTAATACAAGGCACTTACTAATGTATTGTGATTATCCATATTGCCTCCTTTGCTGGTTTCATTAATTTTTCCATTATATTATACACTGCTCGTTTCCAGGGGTTATGACCACCCTGTAATACAGCAGTGGTGACCGTGCTTGTACAGTATAGGAAAAAACATTGGCCTCAATAGTGGCCAGGACTGTGGGAGTGGTCACAGACACATATGCGTAAGCATGCATAAGCAGCTCCTATTCCGCCCACCTCATATTTGCGCTGCAACTGTGGCCATAACCCCTAGAAACGAACAGTGTATAATGCAATGGAAAAATGAATCAATTCAACAAAAGAAGGCAATATGGAAAGTCACAATTAGAGATGAGCGAGCACTAAAATGCTTGGTTGCTCGTTATTCGAGACAAACTTTTCCCGATGCTCAGGTGCTCGTTTCGAGTAACGAACCCCATTGAAGTCAATGGGAGACTCGAGCATTTTTTGCAGGGGACCAAGGCTCTGCCTAGGGAAGGCTGGGTGAAAACCTGGAAACATCAGAAAATGATGGAAACACCACGGAAATGGACAGGAAACAGCAGGGGCAGCATGCATGGATGCCTCTGAGGCTGCCTAATCGTACCATTACCCCACATTCTGGCCAACAGCCTTGGGGTGACCCTCAAGACAATTGTGCTGACCCAGACCAAGAAAGGCGAAACACATGCCCATCACATGTTAGGGAAACACCCAACTAGGTGCAACGAAGGTCCATCACCGCCTGCAGGTGACACCACTGCTCATGCTGGCACTGCTGTGCTATCCCCCGCCCCACGACGCAGGCATAAGCCTGACACAGCATGGTGACAGCGTAGTGACACCAACAAGTGACCAAGTTAGATTGAGGTAGCAGTCAAATGTCTGTAGGTGAGCCTCCCAAAAAATTGTTTTGGAGTGTCCCAAGTTGACCCTCCTAAAATATTGTTTAGGAGTGTCTGTAGTTGACCCTTCTGTAAAATATTTTTTGTTTTTCCTGTTATTAGTTTATGTACAACCCATGGCTGACATAGTGGGAATATATAGGGAAGCACCCAACTAGGTGCAATGAAGGTCCATCACCCATGCCCATGCTGGCACTGCTCTCCTATCCCCAGCCACACGATGCAGGCATAAGTCTGACACAGCATGGCGGTGACACCAACAAGTGACCAAGTTAGATGAGGTAGCAGGTGAGCCACCCAAAAATTTAGCCTGACGCAGCATGGCGGTGACAACAGAGTGACCGAGTTAGACTGAGGTAGCAGGAGGTGAAGCACGGATGGTAATTCGAAGGAGGAGGAGGAGGGGTTGGAGGAAGAGGCATAGTAAGTCTGAGAAACCGTGACTGAGGTAGGCCCCGCAATCCTCCAAGTAGGCAGTACATGAGCGGCCCCAGGGTCAGACTTGGTCAGAGTGACTGAGCTACACGACGGTAGCAGGTAGAGCACATAAAAAATTTAGCGTGTCCCTGTATGTGGACGTTGAGGGCCTGGAGGCTGTCTCCTTGAGAAATGCTCAGGGTGGCCGAACGTCGGGTTCGACGGTGGACCCTTTTCGGGTTATGGATTGTCGAAATGTTGGCTTACATCAAGTTTAGTATCTGTTCTTATCAGTTGCTGTGGCTGTTGGTGGTAAGCATAGCTGCTTCCCAAGCAGTTGACCCGGGTTCGATTCCCGTCTATCGCATTATGTGGCCCTGCGGAAAAATTGTTTAGAGAGAGGGCCTGTAGGTGGACCTCCGGAAAAATTGTTTGCAGAGAGGGCCTGTAGGTGGACCTCCGGAAAAATTGTTTAGAGAGAGGGCCTGTAGGTGGACCTCCGGAAAAATTGTTTGGAGAGACGGCCTGTAGGTGGACCTCCGGAAAAATTGTGTAGAGAGAGGGTGTTCTGTCCAATATGCTATTGCCAGGCTAAAAGCATGTTGCTAGATAGCCATGTATGCAATGTGTTGTGTATAGCACCATCTGCTGGCCAAAGTTAACAGTGTTTTGTGTATTTCCACTTAAGACTGCAGTGCATTCTGGGAGTATGATGTCACAGGTGCAGTGCATTGTGGGAACAAGAACCCCTTTCAGAGCAGAGCCTGGGCATAGTCAGTCATACTGCCCCTCATCTCCTGCACCACTCATCTTGAATCCATTATCCTGGACACAGCATATCTGGTATGAGTCTAATCAGAGTGCTGTGATGTTCATGTGTTATAAGAACTGTTATTAGTTAGATTGCAGTTGTTACTCAGGAAGATGTGTATTGTCTATACCATGTGCTCACATGTTCAGGCAGCCATGTTTAGCCAGTCATCTTGCCATGTGTTCCTGTATTGCCAAATGTCATTGTCATGCTATTGTATGCTGATTACTGACAACTGTATTTTCTGCATTATTTGTAGTTTTACCACAATCATTTATCATCCTGTCAACTCCATATCCTATTCATCCATTACCTCATCTTCATACTGTTAATCAATAAAGAAGTTAAAGTTGAGAACACAGTTTGGAATTATTGGAAAGACAGGAAGAGGTTTATGCTGCATGTCAGATTACACACTGGGAAAACGTGTAAGAAGACAGAACAGTAAAACAGATGCTAGTCACAAGTGATAGTGGATCAGACTATAAGGAGCCGCCATCACACACATGGTCCTACGCATGACTATTGTAGCGGCCGCCATATTGTTGCAAGTACGAGTGTGCATCCGCCAGCAAGTGCAGCGCAATCCAGACTACGCTGATATACGTTCCTACCTAGATTGCAGCCCTCAATCAGACACGCAATGTCTACTAGCCAGGCATCTTCACTCAGGACAAGGTCCCACGCAAGCCGCTCTAGCAAGTCTTCAATAAAGGAAATGGCTGCTCTCGCCCGTGCTGAAGCCAAAGCAGCAAAAGTAAAATCCTCCTTTGCAGCACAAGAAATGCAACTGAAACTAAGGCAAGCAGACGAAGAGGCAGAGAGAGCAAGAATGCAGTCATCTCTAGATAAACTTGCCGCAGACCGTGAGGCAGAGAGAGCACGAATATAGGCGTCTCTAGATAAACTTGCCGCAGATAAAGAAGCAGCAGCCGCAATGGCCAAAGCAGAGTTCCTGGAAGCCATGGAATCTTCCGCATCTGAGGAGCGCAGCAGAATACTTGGGCCAGACTTAGAGCAACAGGATCCAGCGCAGCGTGTCTCAGAATACGTCCACCAGCATTCCAGAGCAGATGACAACCATGATCCACTTCATCGCCCATCCTATACAGTTCACCAGAGATCCTACCTGGAACTACAGTACCTCAAGCAGGAAGGTGTGCAACAAGGCAACAACGGCTACGACCGCCATTCTATAGAACAGAAGATACGGCCTCCACCCCATAATAAAGGGACACCCCGTGCTTCAGAACGGTATTATACAGACTATCCAAAGCCAGAAGCCCCTAAAAGGTATGATGATACACCTTACACACACCATGACAACAGCACACCAGCTCGTATAGACACTAACCAGGCCTCCATGAACTTTGCTAAATTCCTTGCGAAACGGGAGCTGGTTACAAAGGGACTTGTAAAGTTCAATGATCGTCCTGAGAGCTACCGAGCATGGCGAACTTCCTTTCAGAATGCCATCAGAGGTTTAGACTTTTCCTGTAGTGAGGAATTAGACCTCCTGGTAAAGTGGCTTGGAAGCGAGTCTGCTGAACACGCTAAAAGACTCAGAGACATTAATATAAACTACCCTGACACAGGCTTAAGGATGGTATGGAAAGACTTTATGAATGTTATGGGTCCATAGAAGCTGTAGAAGATGCTTTATATAAGAGACTCTATAACTTTCCCAAAGTAGCAAACAAGGGTTACCAGAAGCTCAGAGAACTGAGTGACTTGTTAACAGAGGTACTGGTTGCCCAGGCAGAAGGAGATCTACCAGGGTTGGCATTCCTAGACACTGCCAGGGGTGTTAATCCAATTGTACAAAAGCTTCCTTATAACTTACAGGAGAAATGGATTATGCATGGTTCTCGTTATAAGCAGACTCATAATGTACCATTTCCTCCTTTCAAAGTGTTTGTAGACTTTGTTACTGAACAAGCAAGAATCAGAAATGATCCCAGTTTTGATTTTACTATGTCATGTACCACTGCCCCTGATGTCAAACCTCATAAAACACCAGTGGCAGTCCACAAAACTAATGTTACTTCCTCAGGTTTTCCTTACAGACCCTCCAAGTCCCCTCAAGAGGAGAAAGGACCTATAGACCTCAGCAAACATTGTCCCCTACACAAAAAACCACATCCTCTACTAAAATGCAGAGTCTTCAGGGAGAAGTCTCTAGAGGACCGGAAGAGTTTCCTCAAGGAGAACAACATTTGCTTCAGGTGCTGCCGCTACAACATCACACTTCGCCAGGAACTGTGAGGTCAGTGTGAAATGCACAGAATGTGACAGCACAGAACACAACACAGCTCTACACCCTGGACCGCCCTCACAGGTACCATCACAGGCTGAGGAGTGTGTTAGAAAGCAGACAGACACTGACATAGAAGACACCCAGATAGTCACCTCTCAGTGTACAGAGATTTGTAAGGGACTTGTAGGAGGAAAGTCCTGTTCTAAAATCTGCCCTATCAGAGTCTACCCAGCAGGCCACCGAGAAAAGGCAATCAAGATATATGCAATCTTAGACGATCAGAGTAACAGGTCTCTAGCTAAGTCCACCTTCTTTGACACCTTTGGCATTAAAGGGCCCAGCTCTCCCTACTCCTTAAGGACATGTGCAGGTACTGTCGAGACGGCGGGGAGGAAGGCAGCCGGGTACAAAGTTGAGTCCATGGATGGCCAAACCTGTTTGTCTCTGCCAACCATACTGGAGTGCAATCAGATTCCCGACAACAGGTCAGAGATACCTACACCGGATGTAGCTGCATTCCACCCCATTTGAAGCGTATAGCTCACCTGATACCAGAGCTAGACCCGGAGGCACCGATTGTCTTACTCCTTGGGAGAGATATACTACGAGTCCATAAAGCTAGAGCACAGATTAATGGTCCTCAGAATGCTCCATACGCCCAGAGACTAGACCTAGGATGGGTCATCATAGGAGATGTCTGTCTAGGAGGAGCACACAAGCCGACCTCAGTCAACAGTATGCTCACTAGTACACTTGAAAATGGACGTCCTTCTCTCTTCCAACCTTGTCAGAGTAGTTTTCTGGTAAAGGAGTTGCCACACAGTGATTACCTACCTTGCCCGTTCACAGACCCTTCATGTGAAGACCACGCTTGTGACGGTGAGCAAGACCACATAGGGTGCACAGTTTTCCACAGAACAAGAGAAGACAACAGGGTAGCGATGTCCATAGAAGACCGGCTGTCTTTGGACATAATGGATCAAGAAATAGCAAAGGATGAGTCTAAAAGTTGGATTGCACCTTTGCCATTTAAACCCCAGAGACCACGCTTACCCAACAATAGAGAAAGTGTTTATGGTCGCTTTGTCTCTCTCAAACAGAAACTCCAGAGGTCACTAGAGACAAGACAACACTTCTTTGCCTTCATGGAGAAGATATTACAGAACCACCACGCAGAGGTCGCACCAGCGCTTCAAGACTCTGAAGAGTGTTGGTACCTACCCATATTCGGTGTTTATCATCCAAAGAAACCAGGTCAGATAAGAGTAGTATTTGACTCAAGTGCAAGGTGTGAAGGTGTTTCACTTAATGATGTCCTACTGTCAGGCCCAGACCTCAACAACAGACTTCTAGAAGTGCTTCTCCGCTTCCGCAGAGATGCTGTGGCATTTATGGCTGATATACAACAGATGTTCCACTGCTTTCTCGTCAAGGAGGAACACAGAAACTTCTTGAGGTTCTTCTGGTACCGTGACAACGATCACTACAAAGACATCATAGAATACCGGATGAGAGTGCACATCTTTGGAAACAGTCCTTCCCAGCAGTCGCCATCTATGGTCTCAGACATTCAGCCAGAGAAGGTGAGCGAAGTACGGGACGGATGTTAGATCCTTTGTGGAAAAGGACTTCTATGTTGATGATTGCTTGAAATCCACACCCACGAACGAGGCAGCAATCAGTCTTCTCAAAAGGGCTCAAGAAGTGCTTGCTCTATCCAATTTGAGGTTGCACAAGATTGCTTCCAACAGCCAGGAACTTATGGAGGCCTTCCCCTCTCAAGACCACTCAGCAGACTTAAAAGACTTGGATCTAGGTTGTGACTCCCTTCCCATGCAGAGGAGCCTTGGTTTGCTCTGGGACCTAAAGGCAGATGCTTTCACCTTCCAAGTCAGCAAAGAAGAAAAACCCTTCACACGCAGAGGTGTCCTGTCTGCCATAAACAGCTTATACGATCCTCTGGGATTCGTAGCCCCTGTCACTATCCAAGGTAAATGGATGTTAAGAGACTTCACCCAAGACTCATCTGACTGGGATGACCCGCTTCCCACGGAGAAAAGAGACCTGTGGGCAGGTTGGAAGAAGTCCTTAGAAGCTTTGTCCAGCCTTCACGTGACACGACCGTATGCTTCCGTGCCATCAACAGAAGTCAAAACACAAAGACTTTATATCTTCTGTGAGGCCTCAGTGAAAGCGATTGCAGCAGTAGCATACCTAAAACTATAGATGTCAAAGAACAATGTCATATAGATTCGTTATGAGCCGGACAAAACTGGCGCCACTCCGTGAACACACAATTCCAGATTGGAACTCTGTGCTGCTGTGCTTGCAGTGGAGTTGGCTGAACTCATAACAACAGGACTGAACCTGGAACTCAAAGAAGTTGAGTTCTACACAGACAGCAAGGTGGTCCTAGGATACATCTGTAACGAAACACGACGCTTTTATGTTTATGTCAGCAACAGAGTGCTGAGGATTAGGAGATCCCTTGTCCCAAACAGTGGCACTATGTACCTACGCATCATAATCCTGCGGACCACGCGACCAGATCTGTTGGCACCGAACCACCTGAAAGACACAACATGGTTTACAGGTCCTGCATTCCTGAACCGTTCAACGGCTTGCACTACCGAATCTGACACATTTGAACTGATAGACCCAGATGACGACGGAGAAATCCGCCCCCAAGTATCTGTTCTGCATACAGTGACATCAGAACACTGCCTCAAATCCCGTCGTTTCAGCAGGTTCTCAACCTGGAAGTCGCTTGTCCGCGCTATTGCTTGTTTAACTCACATAGCTCAGACTTACAAGTCGACCTTACCTATGGAAACAAGAATCCTGAAAGGGTTGGCATCACTGTAAACATGCTTTCACCGTTCCCAACCTAGAAAGGTCCAAGAACATGATAATTCACATGGTACAACGTGAATGTTATGCTAAAGAAATAGACAAAACAAAAGGCAACCTGTTTCTAAGACAGCGCTTTGAGAAAGCTTGACCCAATCATTGACCAAGATGAGCTGCTCAGGATAGGGGGCCGTCTTCAGGAAGCCAAGGTGGAGTTTATGGAGAAACATCCTTTGATAATCCCTGGACATCATCATGTCACAACTCTGCTTGTGCAACATCACCACGTTCAAGTAAAGCACCAAGGCCGATTGTTTACAGAAGGGAGCCTACGAGCCGCTGGACTATGGATAGTTGGAGCTAAGAGATGTGTGAGCAAACTCATCTTCAACTGTGTTACTTGTCGCAAAACTTCGTGGCACATCTCAGAAACCAAAGATGTGCAATCTCCCATCTGACAGACTTAGTACAGATCCTCCCTTCACCAATGTTGGTCTGGATGTATTTGGTCCTTGGACTGTGGCTACCACGGCACACTAGGGGAGTCCATGCCAGTGCAAAACGCTGGGCTGTCTTGTTTACTTGCATGTCCAGCCGAAGCTGTCCATTATAGAAGTGATTGAAGCTATGGACACTTCAAGTTTCATAAACGCACTTAGACGGTTTATCGCCATCAGAGGGCCTGTGAAGGCACATTCGTTCTGACAGAGGCACAAATTTTGTTGGAGCAGTCAAAGAACTCCAAATTCCTTCCAACTTGGGACACTACCGACGTCGAGAGATACCTAAGTGAGCAAGGTTGCACCTGGACTTTAACCTACCACATTCTTCCCATATGGGAGGTGCCTGGGAGAGAATGATAGGGATAGCACGAAAGATCCTGGATTCGATCTTCCTGCAAGTGGGTAGTACAAGACTCACCCACGAAGCCTTGACTACATTCTTGCCGAAGTATCAGCCATCATGAATGCCAGACCGTTGACTACCCTTTCCAGCGACCCTGGGGATACGACTGTCCTCACTCCTGCTACGTTACTGACTCAGAAAACCAACGCTGTGAGTCCACCACCTGGAGAATTTGGTGAAAAAGACCTCTACAGGCGACAATGGAGGCAAGTGCAAAGTCTCTCAAATGCTTTCTGGGACAGATGGAGGAAGCAGTATATCTCCACCCTACAAACAAGGAGAAAGTGGCAGACCAACAAGCCCAACCTCAAACCCGGCGATGTTGTGCTCATGAAGGACAGCCAGTCACACCGGAATG
>ONZH01002503.1:0-49787 GCA_900303285.1 Rhinella marina
ACAGAGCCGTAGCAGTACGGTACTGGGAGTGTAAGGGTTAAGGCATAATTTTTGTATGTTAGTTCTAGAGTTGCACCGGATATCTAACTATTGATACCCAATAGATACTTTTAGACCTGGTATCGTATCCTACTATCGCTCCTGCGCAGCCTAGTATCAGTTAGACTGAGAACACGACTCTGCTCTGCTCAGCTCTGCTCTCAGCGCTGCCATGCTCTTTTCACCAGCACAGTGGAGGAGGAGTACCTCCCTCTCCACTGTGCCTCTGCCACCAATGGGGAGTTAGCAGGGAGGAGGAGGGGAGGGGCTGTGGCCACTGCGCCACCAATGAATGTAACGCACATTAGTTCAAGTAAAGGAGGCTCTGATTGGTTACCATGGCAACCAGTACGCTACTGAAGCCCTGGCTGCCATGGTAAGCTCCCTGCTGCTGTGCACTAAGCACAGGGCAGCAGGGAGAGTGTGAAGTCCTGTTCACACATAGCAGAGCTGGAGAGGGTTCAGAGGAGGGCAACTAAAGTAATAACTGGAATGGGTGGACTACAGTCCCCAGAAAGATTATCAAAATTAGGGTTATTCACTTTAGAAAAAAGACGACTGACGGAAGATCTTATAACTATGTACAAATATATCAGGGGTCAGTACAGAGATCTCTCCTATGATCTATTTATCCCCAGGACTGTGACGAGGGGACATCCTCTGCGTCTGGAGGAAAGAAGGTTTGTACACAAACATAGAAGAGGATTCTTTACGGTAAGAGCAGTGAGACTATGGAACTCTCTGCCTGAGAAGGTGGTGATGGTAAGTTCACTAAAAGAGTTCAAGAGAGGCCTGGATGTATTTTTGGAGGGTAATAATATTGCAGGTTATAGATACTAGAGATGGGTCGTTGATCCAGGAAGTAATTCTGATTGCCTGATTGGAGTCGGGAAGGAATTTTTTCCCCTAAAGTGGGGAAAATTGGCTTCTACCTCACAGGGTTTTTTTTGCCTTCCTCTAGATCAACTTATAGGAAAACAGGCCGAACTGGATGGACAGATGTCTTTTTTCGGCCTTATAAACTATGTTACTATGTTACCCTGATAGAGCTTTATTAGGGTGAATAGGGCAAGGGATTAAAAGATCCCTGGTTCTAGCCCATAAGGGGCTAATAGTTATTAAATTAAAAATTAAAAAAAAAAGTTAAAAAACAAACAAACACCAAAATATTAAGTTTAAGTTTAACCCCTTAAGGCTGAAGGTACTTTTACACTTAATGCCGAAGCCAAATTTTTAAAATCTGCCATGTGTCACTTTATTAATTCATAACTTTGGGATTCTTTCACCGATTCGACTGATTCCAAGATTGTTTTATTCGTGACACATTGTACTCCACGACAGTGGTAAATTTGAGTCAATATAAATCACCTTTATTTATAAAAAAAATCCTAAATTTACAGAAAATTTTGAAAAATTTGTGGTAAAGCACCCAAAAATTTAGCCTGACACAGCATGGCGGCTACACCACCAATGACTTTGTCTGACTGAGAATGCAGTGAAATGGCTTTTGTTGAGCCTCCAAAAATTTTTTTATTTTCGGAGTACATAAAGTGTACCCTCAGCAAAAAAATTTTTTTTTTAAATGTCAGAACTTGCGCATCCTGAAAAATTGTTTTGGACTGTCTGTTTGACGCTCCTGAGACATTGTTTTACATTGTCTGTAGTTGACACTGCGGAAAAATTGTTTGGAGAGAGGGCCTGTAGGTGGACCTCCGGAAAAATTGTTTGGAGAGACGGCCTGTAGGTGGACCTCCGGAAAAATTGTTTGCAGAGAGGGCCTGTAGGTGGACCTCCGGAAAAATTGCTTGGAGAGAGGGCCTGTAGGTGGACCTCCGGAAAAATTGCTTGGAGAGAGGGCCTGTAGGTGGACCTCCGGAAAAATTGTTTGGAGAGAGGGCCTGTAGGTGGACCTCCGGAAAAATTGTTTGGAGAGAAGGCCTGTAGGTGGACCTCCGGAAAAATTGCTTGGAGAGAGGGCCTGTAGGTGGACCTCCGGAAAAATTGTTTGGAGAGAGGGCCTGTAGGTGGGCCTCCGGAAAAATTGTTTGGAAAGAGGGCCTGTAGGTGGACCTCAGGAAAAATTGTTTGGAGAGAGGGACTGTAGGTGGACCTCCGGAAAAATTGTTTGGAGAGAGGGCCTGTAGGTGGACCTCCGGAAAAATTGTTTGGAGAGAGGGCCTGTAGGTGGACCTCCGGAAAAATTGTTTGGAGAGAGGGCCTGTAGGTGGACCTCCGGAAAAATTGTTTGGAGAGAGGGCCTGTAGGTGGACCTCTGGAAAAATTGTTTGGAGAGAGGACCTGTAGGTGGACCTCCAGAAAAATTGTTTGAAGAGAGGGCCTGTAGGGGACCCTATTGAAAAATTATGGTAAAAGAGTGCCAGTTGGACCTCTAAAAAATGGCGTTTTTTTGGTCAGCGTTAGGCAAAGACGACAAGGAGGAGAAGGAGGAGTAGAAGGAGTAGAGAAGAGGAATCGGATACATAAGTAATGTAAATCTTTAGCTGCTTTCCCCCGGAGGAGATTTGAATTCCGGTGAAATCCAGGCTTTGTTCATTTTAATAAGCGTCAGCCTGTCAGCGATGTCAGTTGACAGGCGTGTACGCTTATCGGTGATGACGCCACCAGCTGCACTGAATACCCACTCTGACAGCAAGCTAGCGGCAGGGCAGGCCAGCACCTCCAAGGCGTACAGCGCCAGTTCAGGCCACGTGTCCAGCTTTGAAACCCAGTAGTTGTATGGAGCAGAGTGATCGGTCCGGACGTTGGTATGGTCAGCTAGGTTTTCCCTTACCATCTTTCTGTACAGCTCCCCCCTACTCTGCCTAGACTGGGGACAGGTGACAGTGTCTTGCTGGGGTGAAATAAAACTGGCAAAGTCCTTGGAGAGCATTCCCTTGCCAGTGCTGGACAAGCTGCCTGCTCGCCTCCTCTCCCCCGATACTTGGCCCACAGAACCATGCCCTCTGCCGCTAGTGGCGTCAGATGGGAAGGATTGTTTCACTTGTGCACCAGGGCCTGTTGATATTTATTCACTCTCATACTCCTTTCCTCTGCAGGGATGAGAGTGGAAAGGTTCTGCTTGTACCGTGGGTCCAGGAGAGTGAACACTCAGTAATCGGTGGTTGAAAAAATGCTTCCAACACGTTGCTCAACACCTGGCAGATATCAGACATCCACGTCCACTCCTCATTGTAGACTTGAGGAATCTGAGTGACCTGACTACCAGTTCTAGTGGAAGTTGACATCTGGCAGTCTACAATCGCCCTGCGCTGCTGGTAAACTCTGGATAACATGTTTAATGTCGAATTCCATCTCGTGGGCACGTCGCACAACAGTCGGTGAGCGAGCAGTTGTAGGCGGCGCTGCGCTGACCTGAGAGTGGCAGCATCTGTGGTCGACTTGCGGAAATGCGCACAGATGCGGCGCACCTTAGTGAGCAAATCAGACAGATTGAGGTATGTCTTGAGGAACCGCTGAACTATTAGATTGAACACGTGGGCCAGGCATGGCACATGTGTCAGTCTGCCGAGTTGCAGAGCCGCCACCAGGTTATGCCCGTTGTCACACAAAACCATGCCTGGCTTGAGGTTCAGCGGTGCCAGGCACAGATCGGTCTGCGCCGTGATGCCCTGTAACAGCTCTTGGGCGGTGTGCCTTTTGTCACCTAAGCTCAGCAGTTTGAGCACCGCCTGCTGGCGCTTACCCACGGCACTGCTGCTGCGCCTAGAGCTACCGACTGAAGGCGCCGTGCCCACGGATGGTAATTCGGTGGAGGAGGAGGAGGGATCGGAGGAGGATCGTAGAGGCGAAGGTGTGGTTTTCCGGTGGGAGGCACTCGTGCCGGGGTCCTGGGCAGGGGGTTGACTAGCAGAGGCAGCGAGTGACACAGGGGAAGGAGTAGTGGTGTGACCCGCAGGAGGTGAACGGCCTTGGTTCCATTGAGTGGGGTGTTTAGCACTCATATGCCTGCGCATGCTGGTGGTGGCTAGGCTAGTAGTGGTGCTGGACAAGCTGCCTGCTCGCCTCCTCTCCCCCCCTACTTGGCCCACAGAACCATGCCCTCTGCCTCTAGCGGCGTCAGATGGGAAGGATTGTTTCAGCTTGTGCACCAGGGCCTGTTTATATTTATTCACTCTCATACTCCTTTCCTCTGCAGGGATGAGAGTGGAAAGGTTCTGCTTGTACCGTGGGTCCAGGAGAGTGAACACCCAGTAATCGGTGTTTGAAAAAATGCTTCTAACACGAGGGTCACGGGATAGGCAGCCTAACATGAAGTCTGCCATGTGCGCTAGAGTCCCAACACACAAGAATTCCCTCTCTTCACTGGCCTGACTCTCCATTTCCTCCTCCTCCTCCTCTTCAGCCCATACACGCTCAAGAGTTAAGAAGGACTGAGCACTGGTACCCTCTTCTGTCTCGCAGACATTCTCCTCCTCTTCCTCCTCATCCCCCTCCTCCAATACATGCTGAGACCGGAGGGTGCTCTGGCTATCAAGCGACGTATCTTCCTCCACCGTGTCCTGTGACAAGCGCAAAGCATCCGACTTAATGCTGAGCAGTGCTGACCAACTGTGTTGACTCCTCAAAGTTGCTCAACACCTGGCAGATATCAGACATCCACGTCCACTCCTCATTGTAGACTTGAGGAATCTGAGTGACGTGACTACCAGTTCTGGTGGAAGTTGACATCTGGCAGTCTACAATCGCTCTGCGCTGCTGGTAAACTCTGGATAACATGTTTAATTTCGAATTCCATCTCATGGGCACGTCGCACAACAGTCGGTGAGCGGGCAGTTGTAGGCGGCGCTGCGCTGCCCTGAGAGTGGCAGCATCTGTGGTCGACTTTCGGAAATGCGCACAGATGCGGCGCACCTTGGTGAGCAAATCAGACAGATTGGGGTATGTCTTGAGGAACCGCTGAACTATTAGATTGAACACGTGGGCCAGGCATGGCACATGTGTCAGTCTGCCGAGTTGCAGAGCCGCCACCAGGTTACGCCCATTGTCACACACAACCATGCCTGGCTTGAGGTTCAGCGGTGCCAGCCACAGATCGGTCTGCGCCGTGATGCCCTGTAACAGCTCTTGGGTGGTGTGCCTTTTGTCACCTAAGCTCAGCAGTTTGAGCACCGCCTGCTGGCGCTTACCCACGGCACTGCTGCTGCGCCTAGAGCTACCGACTGAAGGCGCCGTGGATAAGTTAGAGCAAAATTACGTATGTTATTACGTACCGTGCAGTATGGAGCAATTACACGGAAACTATTAGATTAGGCAGACTTGGTCTGCTTAATTGCAACCCAGACAAATGTCGCACAGAGATTTTTCTAATGCAGCTGTATAAGTGAGAGCAAAAGACCTTTTTCACTGACGTGACGTACAGAATGGGTCACCTGGACAGAAAATACGGATTGTGCTTTTTATATCGGTGGATAAGTTAGAGCAAAATTACGTATGTTATTACGTACCGATAAGTATGGAGCAATTTCACGGAAACTATTAGATTAGGCAGACTTGGTCTGCTTAATTGCAACCCAGACAAATGTCGCACAGAGATTTTTGTAATGCAGCTGTATAAGTGAGAGCAAAAGACCTTTTTCACTGACGTAACGTACAGAATGGGTCACCTGGACAGAAAATACGGATTGTGGTGACTGAACAGCTGAACTGTGACACACAGAATGGTTCCACACAGCTATGTGAAATGGATTTGTATCACTGAGATAAAACAACAAAAAAACTATTTTTTATATATATTTTTTTTTTATATTTTTTTTTTTTTTGAACGTGACGTGCAAAAACTATCAGAGAGCAAACTCAGCCCCTGCTGATGGTGGCTATTTTGACTGCAACCCAGACAAATGTCGCACAGAGATTTTTCTAATGTAGGTGTATCAGTGAAAGCAAAAAACCGTATTTGATTACGTGACGTACAGTATGGGTCACCTGGACAGAAAATACGGATTGTGGTTTGCGGTGAGTGGACAGCTGAACTGTGACACACAGAATGGTTCCACACTGCTGTATGAAATGGATTTGTATCACTGAGATATAACAATAAAAAAAAGGGTTATATATGGCGATAGCTGCACTACTAGTGTCAGCCAGCCCAGCCAGGAGACAAAAAAAAAAAGTCTTGTAGCCCTTAGAAGGGCTGTTGGGTTCTTTTGAAATCGCTCCTGCCTAACAAAGAACTAAATCCAGGCCCTAACACTCTCCCTGAAACGCAGCAGCTCTATCCCTAACGACATCCAGACAGCATCTGAGCCGAGCACCGCGGGCAGTCACTAGTATATTCCAGGGTCACCTGATCAGGCCAGCCAACCCCTGCTATCGACATGTAAGGGCCCCACGTGATGCTGGGTGTACTGCAGAGTCTCCTGGCTTTTGATTGGCTGAGTTTATAGGCCCCAAAAATGCACAATGCGGAAGTTGCCATTTCCTCGAGCATGGCGAGATACTCGTCCGAGCAGCGAGTACTTACGAGTACCGTAATACTCGAACGAGCACCAAGCTCGGACGAGCATGCTCGCTCATCTCTAGACGTGAGGAGTATCGGGGTCAGGGTGCAGCAGTTGGAAACCGCTCAGTAGATCTCTTACACCAAAGCTGCCTCGTCAGCCTTCAGCTCCTGCCAAATAAACATGAATAAAATAGTGAACTGGATGGAGGATCAAGAGAACAGAGCTCGACAGAATAATCTGCGACTAAAGGGGATCTCAGAATCTATCACAGCTGAGGCTCTTCCTGATACTGTCAAACAAATTTTTGCATCCATCCTAGGAGACTCTTACCCCCTAGAGATCTCTACTGAAAGGGCACATACTGTAGATCACTAAAAGCTAAGCCCACCACACCTGACCCTCCGAGAGATGTAATATGTTGTCTTATCCACTCAAAAGTTAGAGATGACATCTTGCGTTTGGCCAGGAACAAACCCCTCGCCCCAGTTGATGACTCAACAGTCTCGATCTATAAAGACCTTGCCAGAGTCACCCCCTCTAAAAGGAGCATTTTGAAGCCACTGACGGACATCGGGACATCCCATACAGATGGCTATTCCCCTTTGGTCTCTCCTTCACAGTGGACAGGAAGAAATTCATCTTGAGTGTTCACTTGGAACTATCAGGGATATTACAGCTTCTAAAGATTACAGATCTGGACATACAGTACCGGACTGGTCTCCAATTCAAGACTTGACAGCCCTGCCTGTGATCCCACCGCCAACCCAATGGGAGCAAGTGGGAACAGAAAAGAGAAATAGGAATCGGAATCGCCAGCGAAGGCTGACTCCTAGGCGGATTGATATCGACCCCACCTGACCTGCTCCGTCGACGAGGGATAACTAAGTATTAACATAGTAACATAGTTTATAAGGCCGAAAAAAGACATCTGTCCATCCAGTTCGGCCTGTTTTCCTATAAGTTGATCCAGAGGAAGGCAAAAAACCCCTGTGAGGTAGAAGCCAATTTTCCCCACTTTAGGGAAAAAAAATTCCTTCCCGACTCCAATCAGGCAATCAGAATTACTCCCTGGATCAACGACCCCTCTCTAGTAACTATAACCTGTAATATTATTACCCTCCAAAAATACATCCAGGCCTCTCTTGAACTCTTTTAGTGAACTTACCATCACCACCTCCTTAGGCAGAGAGTTCCATAGTCTCACTGCTCTTACCGTAAAGAATCCTCTTCTATGTTTGTGTACAAACCTTCTTTCCTCCAGACGCAGAGGATGTCCCCTCGTTACAGTCACAGTCCTGGGGATAAATAGATGATGGGAGAGATCTCTGTACTGACCTCTGATATATTTATACATATTTATTAGATCTCCCCTCAGTCGTCTTTTTTCTAAAGTGAATAACCCTAATTTTGAGAATCTTTCTGGGTACTGTTGTCCACTCATTCCAGTTATTACTTTAGTTGCCCTCCTCTGAACCCTCTCCAGCTCTGCTATGTCTGCCTTGTTCACATGAGCCCAGAACTGTACACAGTACTCCATGTGTGGTCTCACTAGTGATTTGTAAAGTGGCAGGACTATGTTCTCATCACGGGCATCTATGCCTCTTTTGATGCAACCCATTATCTTATTGGCCTTGGCAGCAGCTGTCTGACACTGGTTTCTACAGCTTAGTTTGTAGTTCACTAAAATTCCTAGGTCTTTTTCCATGTCAGTGTTACCCAGTGTTTTACCATTTAGTATGTACTGGTGACTTGCATTATTCCTTCCTATGTGCATAACCTTACATTTGTCAGTGTTAAACCTCATCTGCTACTTCTCTGCCCAAGCCTCCAATCTATCTAGATCCATCTGTAGCAGCGTATTGTCCTCTTCTGTGTTAATTACTTGACAAGGTTTAGTGTCATCTGCAAAAAATGATATTTTACTGTGCAAGCCTTCTACAAGATCATTAATAAATATTTTGAATAGAATAGAGCCCAATACTGACCCCTGTGGTACCCCACT
Organism: Rhinella marina; assembly: GCA_900303285.1. Taxonomy (NCBI): domain Eukaryota; kingdom Metazoa; phylum Chordata; class Amphibia; order Anura; family Bufonidae; genus Rhinella; species Rhinella marina. Next base: position 8,503 of record ONZH01002503.1, read on the forward strand.
AGTGACAATGACCCAATCTGAGTGTGTACCGTTAATAACCACCCTCTGTTTTCTATCACTGAGCCAGTTACTTGCCCACATACAGACATTTTCTCCAAGGCCAATCATTCTCATTTTATACACCAACCTTTTATGCGGTACAGAGTCAAATGCTTTGGAGAAGTCCAGATATACGACATACATTGATTCGCCACGGTCAAGTCTAGAACTTACCTCCTCATAGAAATTGTTTAAATTAGTTTGACATGACCGATCCCTCATGAAGCCATGCTGATAATGCGTTATTTGCTTATTTTCATTGAGGTACTCCAAGATAGCATCTCTTAGAAAACCTTCAAACAGATGTTAAACTTACCGGCCTATAGTTTCTGGGCTCTGTTTTTGGACCCTTTTTGAATATTGGCACCACATTTGCTATGAGCCAATCCTGTGGAACACTCCCTATCATCATGGGGTCCTTAAATATCAGAAATAAGGGTCTGGCTATGACATTACTTAATTCTCTTTGGATACGGGGGTGTATGCCATCTGGTCCTGGAGATTTATCTATTTTAATCTTTTTAAGACGCCGCTGTACTTCCTCCTCGGTCAGACAGGGCACTTTTAAAGGGGAATTTAATTTTATATTCTGCATTTCCTCTGACAGTTTATTTTCCTCAGTGAATACAGTGAAGAAAAAAATATTTAGTAGCTTTGCTTTCTCCTCATCGCTCTCTGCAACTCCCCCCTCATTACTCTGTAAGTGGCCGACACCTTCAGATTTATACTTTTTAGTATTTATATAATTGAAGAATATTTTAGGGTTAGTTTTACTCTCTTTGGCAATTAATCTCTCAGTCACTAGTTTGGCTGCTTTTATTTGTCTTTTACATATTCTATTTTTTCCTTATAGTCTTTCAATGCTTCCTCGCTCGCCTCCTGTTGTACTGATTTAACCCCTTCAACCCCGGGCCTGTTCTCACCTTCCTGCCCAGGCCATTTTTTGCTAATCTGACATGTCACTTCATGTGGTAATAACTTTGGAATGCTTTTACTTATCCAGGCCATTCTGAGATCGTTTTCTTGTCACATATTGTGCTTCACGACAGTAGTAAATTTGTGGCAAAATATTTCATTTTTATTTATAAAAAATACCAAATTTAGCAAAATTTTCAAAAAATTAGCAAATTTCCAAATTTCAATTTTTCTACTTTCAAAATACATAGTAATACTTCCAAAGAATGTTATTATTTTACATTCCCCATATGTCTACATTATGTTGGCATCATTTTATAAATGTCATTTTACTTTTTTTTCGGGCGCTAGAAGGCATAGAAGTTTAGAAGCAATTTTTCAAATTTTCAACAAAATTTCCAAAACCATTTTTTTAAGCACCAATTCAGATATAAAGTGATTTTGAGGGGCTTACGTAATGGAAACCACCCATAAATGACCCCATTTTAGAAACTACACCCCTCAAATTATAAAAAACTGATGTTACAAACTTTGTTCACCCTTGAGGTGTTCCACAAGAATTAAATGAAAATGGAGGTGAAATTTCAAAATTTCACTTTTTTGGTAGACAAACTCCGGCTTGTATTAGTGGAATGCAAGATAGTTGCTTTTATTGTGCGACAAAAATCACTTAGTGACGTTTCGGCTCAATTTTAGAGCCTTCTTCAGACTGGTGCCGCTGGAGGAAAGGGATAGCAAGAGCCCATATAGGGCTAAGAGATATGCAAGCGCATTTATCGTAAGTCACAGCGTAGGCTGTACTTTTCCTTGACGCATATCTCTTAGCCCTATATGGGCTCTTACTATCCCTTTCCTCCAGCGGCACCAGTCTGAAGAAGGCTCTAAAATTGAGCCGAAACGTCACTAAGTGATTTTTGTCGCACAATAAAAGCAACTATCTTGCATTCCACTAATACAATCCGGAATTTGTCTTATTATATGAATCCGGGGTGGGAACCCTACTCCGAGCAACTACAGTAGTGCCCGTCAAGTGTATCTATTACTTTTTTGGTAGATTAATTATGTTAATAATTTTTTTCTTGCAACACAGCAAGGGTTGCAGACTAAACCTCAATATACATTACTCTGATTCTGCAGTGTGTGGTAAACGTCTCTATGGGTTTGTGGCAGTGGTCAGAAGGAAAGGAGCGCCATATGGATTTTGGAGGCAGATTTTGCTAGAATGGTTTTTAGGCACCATTTTGTAATTGAGAGACCCTGACGTACCCCTACAGTGGAAACCCTCAAAAATTGACCCCTTTTTGGAAACTACACTCTTCAAAGAATATATTAAGGGGGGTACTGACAACTTTGACCCCCTAAGCGTTTTAGGGAATTTGGAAACACTTGGCTGTAAAAAGTGAAAAGTTTCATTTCTTCCAATAAAATGTTGCTTTAGCCCCAAATTTTTCATTTTCACAAGGGGTAACAGGAGAAAAGCACCCCATAAGTTGTTCCCCATTTTCTCCTGAATACGGCAACACCCCATATGTGGTGGCAAACCGCTGTGGGGGCCCATGGCAGGACTCAGAACAGAAGGAGTGCCATATGGATTTTGCAGAACAGATTTTGATGGATTGGTTTGCGGGAGCCATTGATTTTTATTTTTTTGAGTTATTTTCTTATGTGGGGGCTCATTTTTTGCAGGATGAGGTGATGTTTTCATTGGTACCATTTTGGGGTACATAAGACTTTTTGATTGCTTGGTATTACACATTTTGTAAGTCAAGGTGAAAAAAAAAGAGCTGGTTTGGCATAGTTTAAAAAAAAAAATTTTTTTACAGCATTCACCTGAGGTGGCAAATCATGTGATATTTTTATAGCGCAGGTTGTTATGGACGCGGCGATACTCAATATGTCTACCATTTTTATTTTTATTAAATTTTACACATTAGATTTATTTTTGAACATAATAAAATCTTTATTTTGTGTTGCTATTTTCTGAGAGCCATATTTTTTTATATTTTTTTGGCAATTGTCTCAGGTAGGGTCTAATTTTTTGCGGGACAAGATGATAGTTTGATTGGTACCATTTTGGGTTAAATACGCCTTTTTAATCGCCTGCTATTACACTTTTTGTGAGGCAAGAGGGGAAAAAATGGTTGGTTTGACATAGGTTTTTAAAATAATTTTTGCAGCATTCACCTGGGGGGCCATCTCATGTAATATTTTTATAGAGCAGGTTGTTATGGACGTGGCGATACCCAATATGTCTAACATTTGTATTTTTCGAAAGTTCTACACATTAGATTTATTTTTGAACAGAATAAAATCTTTTTTTTTGTGTTGCCATTTTCTGAGAGCCATATTTTTTTTATTTTTCGGGCGATTGTCTCAGGTAGGGTATCGTTTTTGCGGGACAAGATGGTTTCATTGGTACCATTTTGGGTTAAATACGCCTTTTAGATCACCTGCTATTACACTTTTTGTGAGGGAAGGTGACCAAAAAATGGCTGTTTTGGCACATTTTTTTGTTTTTTTTTACTGCGTTCACCTGGCGGGGTGGATGATGTGATATTTTTATAGAGCTGGTCGATACGGGCACGGTGATACCTAATATATATACTTTTCTTTTTTCTACAATTTTTTTTAACTTTATTTTGGGAAAAGTGTGCTTTTTTTTACTTGAAACTTTTTTTTTTTTAACTTTATTTTTTTTACTTTTTTTCCCACTTTATTTAACTTTTGTTGTATTGTAATGCATTGGCTGTAAGTGTATTACTCAATTTAATACACTTACAGCCTGCTTCCTGTGCGATCCAGGGGGCTGGATCGCACAGGCACGCAGGGATAGCAGCCACGATGCCTAAGGAAGGCATCGGGCTGCTATCCAAGCCATCGGGTCCCCGTCACAGCAGTGCGGGGACCCGATGGACTCCCCTTCCTCCCGCCCGTATCGCATGTGCTGCGGTCAGTGCTGACCGCGGCACATCGAGGGTTAATACGCCCGCATCTGTGTTTTCACAGCCGGTCCCCCGCAGCTGATCGGGCGGGAGCAGCTCCTGCACCCGCCTGATCAGCGCGCCGTACTAGTACGGCACTGGTCGGGAAGTCACTTCCTGCAGCACCGTACATGTACGGCGCTGGTCGGGAAGGGGTTAAATGCTTTCTTTTTGTCATTTATTGCTTTCTTTACAGTTCTGTTTATCCACATTGTTTTTTTCTTGTTCCTTAACCTTTTATTCCCATAAGGTATGTACCTCTCACAATTAGATATTAGGATGCTTTTAAAAAATATCCCATTGTGTGGCTGTATTTTTATTTTTGATGATTTAGTCCCAGTTAGTTAGGCCTATGGCCTCTCTTAGTTGGCTAAATTTAGCTTTTTTGAAGTTTGGCATTTTTGTTCCTCCTTGAAGAAACACTCTTTTGAATGACAATTTGAAGGTTATTATATTATGGTCATTATTTCCCAGGTGTCCCCTAACCTGCACATCTGTTGTTCTGTCAGGTCTATTGGTTAATACTAAGTCGAGTATGGCCGTCCCTCTAGTCGGGTCCCGAACTAGTTGGGAAAGGTAATTGTCTTTGGTTATTTCCAAGAACCTGTTTCCTTTATGAGATTTACAGGTTTCAGTTTCCCAGTCTATATCTGGGTAGTTGAAGTCCCCCATAATAACAACCTCATTATGATTTGCCATCTCGTCTATTTCATTAAGAAGTAGATTTTCTGTTGAATCTGGTATATTAGGTGGTTTATAATAAATTCCTATTAGTATTTTATTATTGTTTTTGGCTCCATTTATTTCTACCCACAGTGACTCCACATCTTCATGTCCCTCACTTATATCTTCCCGGAGTGTGGCCTTTAGACAGGACTTTACATAAAGGCAGACCCCTCCACCTCTCGTGTTTTGCCAATCCTTTCTAAACAGATTGTAACCCTGTACGTTAACTGACTAGTCATAGCTATCATCCAGCCATGTCTCAGTTACTCCCACTATGTCGTAGTCCTCCTCACACATCACTAATTCCAGTTCACCAGTTTTATTAGTCAGGCTCCTGGCATTAGTGTACATACAATTAAGAGGTCTATGTATATTTTTTACCCCACTTATTAAATTACTATTACCTGTAAAGTGAATATTCGGGGTTTTTGGGTTACTTTGGTTGATGTTTTGCCCAGTCTTCTCCCTGCATTCCTCACTAACCCCGGTCCCCACTAACCCACTGTCCCTTCCTATGACCCACTCTATATCTACACTATCTACCCCCTTATTAGTATGACCCCCCACCCTACCCCCAGATCCTAGTTTAAAATATCCTCCAGCCGTCTAACCATTTTTTCCCCCAGGGCACTTGCACCCTCCCCATTAAGGTGCAGCCCATCCCTACTGTAGAGTCTGTAGCCGACAGAGAAGTCAGCCCAGTTCTCCATGAACCCAAACCCTTCCTTCCTGCACCAGCTTCTGAGCCACTTATTTAACTCCCTAAGCTCCCGTTGTCTCTCTAGTGACACTCGTGGCACTGATAGTATTTCTGAAAACACTACTTTGGAGGTCCTGGACTTGAGCTTCTCTCATAGTTCCCTAAAATCATTTTTAAGGACCTTCCATCTCCCCCTGACTTTGTCATTGGTGCCAATGTGTACCATGTCTTCCCCAGCCCCACCCAGCATTCTGTCAATCCGATCCACGATATGCCGAACCCGAGCACCCGGGAGACAACACACTGTTCGGCATTCACGGTCTCAGCGACAGATGACCCTGTCTGTCCGCCTAATAATAGGTCACACGGCTGTTTCTTTAACGGCCAAAGAATAGCGGCTGTCAGAAAATAGGACATGTTGTGGGATTAGGTGTTTCGTTATTTTTGGGCAGAGTTAGAGGCATGGCCTAGTGCAGAAAAATTTGCCATGGCGCGATATGCGTACTGCATATAGTGTCTCTCTTTCCTCTTTTTAAAAGTTGGGAGGTATGCAATGGGGACTGGCAGAGATCCGGCCTCAGTCTGGCAAAAATGAGTTTGTGTCTGGCCAATTCCTTGCATTCTCTGCCGGATCAGGTGGCCAGAGCGTAGTGCTTCATGTTTGAAAGTAGCCTTACCCTGTATGTTTTGCAAGTTTTGTATTGCTGTATGTAGTACACCATAGGTTAGGTTGAGAATTTGGCTTGGGGGAGGCAGGCACATTCTTATCACAGGGGCCCTCTGCTGTCTGTGTCCGCCCCTGCCAACTCAGATACGCAGATGTTGGTTTGAAAGTTTCTGAACTGAGATCCATATCTATCTCCCAATTTCTGGACACCGAAGAAATTACCGATCCACTTATCGGCAGCAAAATTACTAATCCCCCAACACTGGAACCAACAGACATCACCCACGTTATCTCAATGGCTTCATAAGGTGAATCACATTTATCATATGGAAGAATTTTCAGCATGGGAATCCAGGTCACACGCCAGCTTCCAAAAGAGCTGGGCAGACTGGATCGCTTACTGCAAAACTGCACCTTTCCTAAACAAATTTGCAGAGGCTTCCACCAACAACTGAAGACCTCTCAACACTGCACACCAGCAATAACAAACCATGTCCACCGCTAACCTGGACTGGGTCCTCAGGCAAGCTGGGAAGCATGGCAAGCAGCATGCTGACTACTGGATAGCCTTGCATTTAGACCCTTGCTATGAAAGCAAAATGGAGAAATGTTATCCAAAAGGGAGGCAAAATTATTGTTACCAGGATGCTGCTACAGCTAGTATTGCCAATACTGATACTGCTACACAGCCACACATCTACTGCCTTGTCCATGAGGATCCACCTCCACCCTGTACAGCCACTGATGTAGCTATAGGGGTCCCAGCAGACGCAATTGCGACCAGGCCCCTAAGCCTAGAGGACCCCCCTTGCCAGTTGCGCACTTCTGATTATGTATTGCCAATCTCAAGAGGGCAATACTATTCGGTACTGCGGCAGGGGCATGGGAGCAATGTTTTCCTGCCCCGCCATTACCATAGGCTCCAGGCCTAGTCAGAGGTCGGCCCAGGCAGCATAATGATGTAATCATCATCGCACCGCCCGAGCCAGGAGCCTATGGCTCAGGAAACAGGCTGAAAGAGGCCTGCACCACATTGCTGACAGCGGAGGTATCTGCATTTATTGTCTTTTATTTTATACCATGATGTGGAGGAATTATGCGGACATTGGGGGGAACACTATGGGAGAATGTACTGGCGGCACTAGGGGGCATTTTTTATACTGGCACACATTTTAAGGGACACTTTTTGCCCTGGCATGTATTAAAAGGAAGCATTTTTTGCACTGGCACATAATATAAAGGGGTATTTTTTGTACTGGTGCACATTATAAGTGGGCATTTTTTGCACTGGCAGACATTATAAGAGGGGATTTTTTTGTGCTGTTGCACATTATAAAAGGGTATTTTTTGCACTGGTGCACATTAGAAGGGAGGATTTTTTGTACTGGCGCACATTATAAGGAGAATTATTACTACTGGGGAACTATGGGGAACATGATTACTACTATGGGCACAATGGGAGCATTACTACTATTGGGGGCACTTTTAACACTAAGTCGGTACTAACACTCTGATTGGGGGTGGTTGGATGGGGTGTTGAGAACGTGAGAGGATGATGGAAAAGTAGGAAACTAAGATGTCTTTTTTGTCAAACTCTGCAAAGATTGACATCTCTGCATGGCTGAAAGAAATCATCATAGCAGTTTGTTCTGAATGGAGAAGATGAGGAAAGAGTATATCTACATCAGAGGAGACGTTACTGGATGTAAGAGGCATGTGGTGCTGTATTCTACTGTCAGTTTTGTAGCATTGTATGTAATGTTTTCCAAGTATGTCTTTAAGGTAAGACATAAACCAGCGAGTTGAATGCGATAAATGGATCCGTAATCTAGAAGGCCAGTGCGGAACGGAGGTACAGAACCCCACGGAAGCAAGCTTCTGTGGGGTTACTGTCAGTGCCTCTGCACCGCAAAAAAGTAGAGCATGTAGTACATTTTTGTTGTGAGGACTGGCGTCAAGTGAATGGGTCCGCGTCCACATATGGTGGCTCTACGGTTGGTGCCCGTGCATTGTGGACCACAATTCGTGGTCTGTAGCATGGGCCCGGCCAGCACACGTTCATGTGCATGGGGCCTTACACAATATTATAATGCTGTGCGATGCTTTTGTTGCTCCTTGTGCTAGCCAAGTAATGGTAACCATCAGCTCTACTATGCTTTTCAGCGAGGATGAGCCAGCACCTACTTGAAGGAGAGGTCTTCTGCAGACTCTCTAAGCTTGCAACTACTGATGATGACAATTGGGTGACAGCACATGTTGCGAGAGGTCAGAGACATGCGCAAGAGACAGGTGAGGGTGACACAAGTGACAACCAAATAGACGTAGATAACGATGTAGCTGATCACACGTGGGTGCCAAGTGAAGAGGGAGCATTGTCATAATCAAGGAGTGAGGGAGGCAGTGTGTCCATGAGACAGCAGGGTGAAAGCAGTGGAAGATCTGAGGCCAAAATCAGGAGGGGTAAACCACTACTTATGGGAGGAACACACTAGCAGTGCACTGGTACCTGAAAGCAGCGGCAGGCATGTATCACACAGTGGTGGAGGGAAAATGCCATACTCGCAACACATGAAGCGTCATCATAAAGTGGTAGCCACTCATTTAGTCTCCCACCGCTCACAACCCCTCTTCAGCAGTCAGGGAAGGAAGCACGACTTCAATGTCGTCTATTGTTCCTGATGCTCATCCTCCTCCTCGTCACTTGTTTAGAAAACAATCGCCCACCAAAGGTAATTGCAAAAAGACAACAGTATGTGTGCACCTATCAAACCGCGCAGAAGCTAAACGTGCACCTGGCCAAGTTGCTTGTACAGTCCCTCCCTTTCCATGTAGTTGACACATTTCTGAAAACTGCTGTCTTGTGTCCACCCAAGGTGGAGAGGCCTCTCAGTATCTGGTTCACACCAATGCTGACATATGGAGTTGTAACCGTGGTCAAGGACAATATTTGTCGTTCTCAGCCCACTGGGTAAATGTTGTTCCAGGCCAAGCACAGCAACTTGACCAGGTGATGGCAATGCCACCTCCACATTGTAATTGTGGGATTTCCGTGCCAATGCCCTCTTCTGCCTTCTCATCCTCCACCTTCTCCTCACCCTCCCCTCTAGGCAAAGTTCACAGTGGTCCTCAAGCATATTACCTATAGAAAACTAGACATTGTCAAACAGTTCTGTACCTGGTCCGCCTTGGTAAACAGAGCCACGCTGGGGAGGAACTGTTCTGTGTCATCAGTAAAGAAATTGAACACTGGCTGCCTCCTCGCCAACTGGAGTTAGGAACAATGATTATTGATAACGGGAAGAACATTTTGTCTGCGCTGTGTCAGGGAGAGCTGACCCATGCTCCCTACATGGCTCACGTCTCCAATTTCATTGTCAACTGGTTCCTCAAGTCTTCCACTGAACTAAAAGAGCTATTAAAAATGTCCAGGACCCTGTGACTACACAAAGGCAAAATGTTCTTCCCCAACATTGCCTGATATGTGACGTTTCCACCCGTTGGAACACCATGCTCCATATGGTAGACTACTTTACGAGTAGAGGAAGGCGGTCAACAATTTCTTAGTGCTGCAGACCAACAGGTCTACTCGCTGGTGTAACTTCCACATTAGTCAATAACAGCTCATGCGTGACACCTGCCATTTGTTCAGGCCCTTTGAGGATGTCACTTTATTTGTTAGTGGGCAGAACTATGGGATGAATGATGTCATTCCACTCCTTCACATCCTGAGGGGCATATTGACAAATTTGATTGGCAAGGGGAAAGAAGACGTGGCACCTCCATTTCATGTCCATCTGAACCCTGAGGAAAATGAAGTGGCAGTGGAGGAGGAGGACACAAGCACCCAGAAATTTTATACACAACTAGGTGGTTTATCTGCCTGAGGGACAGGAGATGAGCAGAAGGAGCATGAGGAGCTGAAGGGCAACAACAAAGACGACGCAGATGGCCCCAACAGACAGCAGTAGTATGCAGTGGAGATGGAGGCAGGGAGGCCCTTGTGCAAATGGCCAGATGCATGCTGTCATGGTTGTGTAGTGATAGCCACATTGTCAATAGAGATGAATCTATTCGCCGCTTCGTATATTCGTTACAAACCCTCCTTATTTCCTACTCCAAAGCGAATTCAGATTTGCTTAGTACAATTCTTAAATGTTCTTAAAATTTTGAACGCTAACGCTATGTACGCATTCTTCTTGCCCCCCGGCCCCCAGAAGCGGGAAAATGACTATACGTCCCCTCAAGAGCGGGAAAGTGAAGATACGCCCCCCCTCAAAAGCGGGAAAAAGCAGCCCGGCCCACGGGGAACTATCTATTTCCCTCATTACTCCGCCCTCCTCTCCAGTTCAAGCCAGCGGTGAAAAAGACAGCATGGCGAAATAACTACGCCCAAAGTGGGGAGAGATGGTGTGGGGTAGCGAGTACCCTGAACTACAGGACAGTCCAGAGGAGATCAGAGTGTCTCAATTGACCAAGAGAATCACACGGGCACCGGAGGTGTCCGCCGTGCCGACTGGTGCTGCGGAGGCGGCTGGGGCGTCCACTCCGCCGCCCAGGAGAAGAACACCTTCCACGCGGCAGAATCCCATCGTGCCTGCATCAGTGACAGCCCACACCCAGACCCTATGGGACTATAAGAAAGCGGTGAAGGACTGGGTCATCCAAGTGCTTGATCATCCGAGGCCAGGAGACCCTATGCTGGAACGACGCAAAGGAACCGTCCTCTGGTTTTCAGTGGAGAGAGGCAGTGGCTTCCTTGCGGACGACGAGGACGGCAAGGAGTACTTTGTGGGCCGCAGGTCTGTGAAACGGTCTTACCTGCCCCAAGCCCATCACAGCCTATACGTGGGGGATCGGGTAGAATATACCCCCATGGCATCCCTGAAAGGCCCCATTGCTACCGGGGATAACGTTATTGTCAAAGCCCATGGTCTCTGCATCACCACCAGAAGTTTGGTCAGAGGACCAAGCAGCCGCAGGACCTGTGCGCTGCCTACCAGAGTCTCCAGATGGCACCCTCCGTTTCAGAGAGAAACCAGAGCCACAGCCGGAGCCTCTGATCCCTGGATTGTCACCACTACCACCACCACAGTCCTTTCACCTGGGTCAGCTGACTACATTATCCTTCACTTTAGAGCCCACGGTGATCCAGTACCAGCTACCATGTAAAATGAAGTCAGCAGCAGCCAGGGGAGCTGGCGATTCTTCCTTGGGTGCAGCCTTACCTGAACCACTGCAGCCAGAAGACATTACATCTGCTGTCCCGGCAGGAGTATCCGGAAAGGTGAAGGCTCAAGTGGCAGCAGCGCTCACCAGTCTGACCACCTGGTCAAGTCCAAATTCTAGCAGCAGAGGGCAGTGGAGCTCCACCACAGCAGCCAGCGTGGCCCACAGGAGGCAGGTGTGTCCTCTTATGTCCTTCAGCAGCAGTAGCAGCGAGGAGGACTTCAGGTCCCTCATCTGAAGAACCCTTCTACAACTGGCTGTTTCTGTCTGACTGATTTAAAGGACACCTCATGGTCTGGACCTAAGGGAGCCACACCATGGACTGCACCTGATGGGTGAGAGCTAGTTGTTTTTAAAGTATCTTGTTTTTATTGCCCCTGTTTGACTCTCACCCAGATGGACATGGCTTGTCAGGACCCCCCCCCATTCTGCTGAAAATTCCCAGTTGCGCCTAAGCATGTCTATTTTCTTTTTTCCCCCCTTCTCAGGTTATTTGGGAGCCCCCTTTGCAAAAAGGGTTCTCTATTTGCTGCTATTTTATATTATCCATGTGGATTACACGTTACCTGTTTGGATTACAAAATTACCTCACGTGGATTACAATTGAATTTTGGAATACAGTATGTGTTCCAGTGTTTTATGCCAAGCAGCCATAAGGAGAGACTCAAACGTATATCTGAGCTTATTATGCTTGCAAATGTGAAATTGATTGCACTAAAATGTTTGCATAATTATGTCTTTGCAGTATTTTAGCAATAATGTTTTTACAGTTTCAGCAATGTTCAAGCACTTTAGCCCATTGTATGTATTCTTTTTCAGGTACTGCAATGTGTCCTATTATGCACTTATTGTATGGTGTTTGGTTAAATTATGCACTTAGCCAGATAGCTAGCACCTTAGTTTTCTAGCTCATATGGACTGCCTCTGAGGACTGTATGCCATGGCCTAGCATCGTGCGTGCGTATGATGCTAATCGCGAGTCAATAGTACGCTAAGGATTCGTACAAACTTTGTACGCTAATGCTTACGTATTCAGTTCAGTAGCGTACTTTTAACAACGCTTAGACTGTATGTTTGTGATTTGTGCAGGAATGTTCACAAAACAACGACTATTTTTTAACGCAACTTCGACTGAATAAATTCCTATTAAGAACGAATCTTGTTATAAATTCGTCGATTATTATTCGCCGAGGCATATTTTTGCAGATTCGCTCATCTCTAATAGTCATGATTCGGCAGTGGGATGACTACTGGCTAAACATATTGTTAGACCCTTGATACTGGTCAAAAATGGGGATATTTTTTAGATTTTCTGAGAGGGATGCAAAAATGGACTACTATAGAGACGTGCTGTGTAGTCAGCAGGGGTTTAAATAGAGCACTGAGTTCATGGATCAGGACCTTATAGGTCCATGATACAGTGCTCCATTAGTCAGCAAACAGTACAAAGGAGAGATCAGCTGTACAATCAGCTCACTGGTAGTCTTCTCCTACACATGCCCTATGTGGGGAGAAAAAACTAGTTGCTAATGACGCTGTTGCATCACCAGGGGGTGTGGATTAGCAGCATGGCTCTCCCAGTGCACCGAAGCTGGAGATCTCACTGCTGGAGCCAAGACAGATACGTTTGTGACACAAATTCAGCATAAGGCCTCTTTAACACGGTCAGTATTTTGCATCAGTATTTGATCAGTATTGATAAGCCAAAAGCAGGACTAGGTCCAAAACACAGAAGATATGCAAATATTTCTATTACATTTTATCTCTGTTTTGGACCCACTCCTGGTTCTGGCTTACAAGTACTGATCAAATACTGACCGTCTGAAAGAAGCTTTATGGAGGCTGAACATGCAGGTCTCTTTTTTTTTTATCTTTCTGTTCTTCTGATGGCACAGAAGAATGGAAAAATGAACAGTAATATGAACACAGCCTTACTGGCTCTGCTGCTGCCCCCCCTCCTTCCCACTCTGATGGTCATGGGGCCACTATTGTCCGTGTTACTGCCATTGCTGTTGTCCCCCATCTTCACTCTGTTTGGGGCAACTATTGTCACTGTTACTGCTGCTGCTGCCACCCTGCCCACTCTGTCATGGAGCCGTTACTGTCACTGCTACTGCTGCTGCCACCATCCCCAGTCTATTCAAGAGAGAGTTGAGATCTGCACTCCCTTGTTTGGGTGCTCATAGAAGGTTTAAACGTCAGTATTGTAGAAAAATCTATGGCACACGTTTAAGTTGCAAAGGTGATTTAATTCATATATAATAAAGTGACATTTTTCTCATTTCCAAATATTCCAGAGAGTAAGGCACAATATTTCTTATAGACCCATATTATTCCCAATGTTTCGGTCAGCAATGACCTTTTTCAAGGGATCTGTAGGGGATACAAACATGTCAACCATAAGAACATCGATACTGGTATATCGGAGTGAGTAGAATATAGTGAGTGATAATCTAAAGAACATATACATATATACAAGGCAAAAATCTTATAGTTCATAATAGATCAATATATTCTCAAGTTAACACCTGTGGGCAGAAGCAATATATGTTATCTGAGCGACATGTATAACTACCTGAGAGGAAGATATAACATGGATAGCACTATTAAGGAGATACAAGCGGAGGAGGGTCACAGATGATATAATGGCAAGGAAGATTATAAGGAAGAAACGATTAAACATAGAAACATAGTCCAATATGAGTGTGTGGTAGAATTACCTTAGGTCTTATGCGTCGCTGTATACGCTCTGGAAATGGACGCTGCTTAGCAAGCACCTTTGCAACTTAAACAGTGTGCCATAGATTTTTCTACAATACCATCCCCAGTCTGTCATGGGGCCACTACTGCTGCTGTCCCCTCTCTGGCATGGGGCCACTATTGTAACCGTTATTGGAACTGCTGCTGCTGCTGCTTTAACCAGGGGTGCACCTAGCCTTTCTGCTGCCTGAGGCGAAAATTGAAATGGCACCCCTCCCTTCCTAATGCCAATTTCTCAACCTAACCATGGCCCTTCGCCTCCCCCCTTGCCACTACCTGGTGCTGCCTAACCTGGCCTCATTGGTGGTGCACCTGGCTTTAACCCTCCCATGGGGTACTGCACAGTTAAGTCCAAAGTGATAAATTAAACCTGAAGGTAACAATGACCTGTGATACTAACACAGAGTAACTCTATAGCAGAGTCCCGCTGGCTATTGCGCCCGGGTGAAAGGGTATTATGTTTAATGATCACTCCAGCTGGTAATGAATGGGTTAACATTCGGTGACATGCCAAATCAGCAAAGAAGCCTGCAGATTGTCATTATTACAGACTATTCTCGAGATACTCCACACCATGTAGCAGTCTAATAGGATTCCGTGGCTTCTAGTCAGGGCTCACTAGAAGCAGAACTTCCAGTTTTGGCTGATCAGGAGTTTGCCTGAAGAACTTCTAAACACTATTGAAATGCGTCCCTGGATAAAATTATGGCCCTGCAATTAACCCCTTAATGACCAATGACGTACTGTGTACATCATGAGATCAAAGTGTCACCGCAAGTATACTTGCGGTAACACCAGTCCCTGCAGGGGACCAATCAGCACACTCCCTGCTTTTGGATCGCTGTGATTGGTCTGACCAATCACAGCATTGAGCATCACAGCTCCTCAGTGAGTGTTAAGGAGATTGAGGCTCCGCTGTTGTGGACTTCATGCCATCCTGAATGGGGCGATCGGGACTCCCATGGCCCCATCCAACCCCCCCATCCCTGCCCCGCAATTTATCGGGATGGCTGAGCGGTAGAAGCAGAGCTGTAACATACAGGTGACACTCTGAAGTAACGGCCGGCATTGGTGTTGGCACCGATGTCGGCCGTTTAACCCCTTCTGAAGTGTTAACAGGAGGGAGCTTCCTCCCTACACCATTGGGCCACCGCTCTGCTGTGGCAGCATCCCGATTATAACCATGGCAACCGGACGGCTAACACAGGCATCCAGCTTGCCATGGTATGTAAGCCTGACAGACTGCAATGTACTGTAGAGGCATCAGAACGACTGGATCTTTAAGAACCAAGTGGGTCGGGTTCCAAAAAGTGTTAAAAAAAAGTGTAAAAAAAAAAATTAAAAACAATCTAACTTTTTTCCATATCCGCACATTTATAATTGTGTAAAAATGAAATAAATAAAATACACTATACATGTTTGGTATCGCCACGTCCGTAGCGACTGCATGGTAAAAGTATGATGGAATTGCAATTTTGCCCACATCACTTCCCCAAAATGGTATAAAAAGTGATCAAAAAAGCTATATGTACCCCAAATAAGTAACAATCAAACCGTCACCTCATCCCACAAAAAATGAGCCCCTACATGTGAAATGAGAACATTTTTGCAAAAATATTTATTGTGTAAAGCCAAAATAAAATAAGAAAAATAAACTTAATAGGTATCTCTGCATCCATAACAAAATGCTCTATAAAAATATAACATGATCTACTCCCTAAGGTGAATGCTATAAAAAAATAAAATAAAAACTGTGACAAAAAGGCCATTTTTTTTGTCACTTTACATAAAAAAGCGTAATGCCAAGTGATCCAAAAGCCCAATATAGACCAAAATAGTACCACACAAACTGTCTCCTAATCGCAAAAAATGAGCCCCTACATAAGACAATCGCCAAAAAATATGGCTTTCAGAAAATGGAGACACAAAACATGATTTACTTTAAAAAATGCTTTATTATATAAACTGAAACAAAACAAAATAGAAATATTAGGTATTGCTGCGTCCGTAACAACCTTAGTTGTTATGGGCAACTAAGCCAGTTCTACTTTACACCACTTTGATAAGTGACCCCTGTTTTTTTTCATTTAAAAAAAATTTGTGGAGGTAGTCTGAATATTTTAATTATCTCTGACAACCCATTTAAGCAGGGCATCTGGCAAATATCTGTGGTAGATACCTTGCTTAGGATTTTGGATAGGATGTACCATGTGCCAGCTAGATTGCTTACAATATATCCTTGTTCACCAGAGGCATAGCTGACTAGTCCCCACAGAAAATTTTTGTATGGGGACCCTCCCCAACTTAATGGACACATTCACATACGCACTCACAACATATATGGACGCACTAATATATGCACTCACCACATACATGGACGCACTCATACACGCACTCACAACATACATAGACACACTCATATATGCACACACCACATATATGGACGCATACCTCACAACTTTTGAAAATTGCAAAGAGGGACAATGTGTGCCCCGCACATCACGCCAGTTTATTTCATACTAGGCCACCCCTCTAACTCCAACCAAAGCATAATTTCTGGAGCCCCTGCTGCAATTTTATTTCTTGCGCATTATTGTCTATATAAATATTAGCACATAAATCATCAGATTATAGATATTATAAGGTTCAAATTACACCAAATAATGAAGTTCTGATCTAATTTATAGGTATAGACACTTTAGTAAGGAGCAATTTAGTAAATTTATTATTGCACATTTATGCATTAATCCTCCAGGTCAAAAAGAGGGACATTTCAGGATAAAAGAGGGACAGAGGGACATGGGTCAAAAAGAGGGACTATCCCTCCAAAAGAGGGACACTTGGGAGGTATGTGGACGCACTCATACACGCACTCACAATATACATGGACGCACTCATATATGCACACACCAGGGGTGGACATACCGCCTGTGTAGCAGGTTCACCAACACAGGGGCCCAGAGAGGCAGGGGGGCCCTTCCCAGTGAGGAGGTGTTTATTTATTTTATTCACTTACTGTGAATCTGCTGCTGTTCTGGCTGTACTCCATAGATGAAGGACCTTTGATGACATCATAGTCATGTGATCGTTTCAACACTGGAAGTGGTGGTAGGACCTGTGATGAGGTCATAGTCATGTGACTAGTGCAGACAAAGGCAGCGCTGAGCAGTGGAGACCATTGGAATGAATGTGAGTGCCAAAGACATGCTGGGAGATGTGGTTCTCCCCATTATACCTCCTGCCTGCTTAGTTGGAGGAAATATGTTATTTAACTAGGACTGTATGTTAGAGCGGCTGAAGGGAGGGGATGGGTGTTAGTTGCATAGGACTGTATGTTACAGAAGATTGGGGGGAGATGACTGGTGTTATTTGCATGGAACTAGGTATTATAGAAGTCTGCAGGGTAAGACACGATGTTATTTACATGGGACTGTGTGTTGGAGGGGGCTGAAGGAGGGGATTTAAGTTATTTACATGGGTCTATATGTTATAGAAGACTGTAAGGAAGAGAGGTTATTTACATGGGACTGGAGGGAGAGGACTGGTGTTATTTACATGGGACTGCATTGTATAGAACCAGAAGTAGGTGAGATCTGCACTCCCTTTTAGTTTGGGTGCTCATACAGGATTAAACATCGAATAGTAGTAGATAAATCTATGGCACACCAACAGATTTGCAAAAAGTGATGCTTTTAATTCATATTTCGTGAGATGACAGATTACTTTTTTTTAAATAATTTCCAGAGAAAGTATAATTCATAGAAAGACCAGTATTGTCCCAACGTTTCGGTCGAGTCATGACCTTTCTCAAGGGATCTTTGGTCGTCAGGTGAGAGGTATAGACTCTGGAGCTGGACGCCACTGTAGTGTGCTGTCCCTTATATTATGGTGCTGTCCCTTATAGTAGGGATAGCACACTACAGCGGCGTCCAGCTCCAGAGTCTATACCTCTCACCTGACGACCAAAGATCCCTTGAGAAAGGTCGTGACTTGACCAAAACGTTGGGACAATATTGGTCTTGCTAGGAATTATACTTTCTCTGGAAATTATTGAAAATCAGTAATCTGTCATCTCGCGAAATATGAATTAAAACCATCACTTTTTGCAAATCTGTTGGTGTGCCATAGATTTATCTACTGCATTGTATAGAAGACTGGAGGGAGAGGAGTTATGTTATTTACATGGGACTGTATCATATAGAAAACTGGTGGGAGAGGTATGGTGTTATTTACATGGGACTGTATGGTATAAAAGACTGGAGGGAGAGTAGTGATATTATTTACATCGGACTGCCTGGTATAGAAGACTGGAGGAAAAGGAAAAGCATTATAATTTTTGGGGGCACTACAGAGAATATTAAAACTCTCGGGGGTATAGCAGGAGGCATTATAATCACAGGGGCACTGCATTACTACTACTGAGATCTCTATAAAAGTGCCTTATAGATTGGCCTTATTTGTATTAGGGGTGCCCTATAGGGGGGCCTTATTAGTACTGAGGGCATTGTAGGGAGCCTTATTACCACTGGGGGTACTATAGGTGGACTTCCGCCTAGCAGTGAGCCCCGTTACGTCACCGGCAATAATGGACATGCTTTAGCGCTGCCCTAGCCAGTAAAGCCACCCATCAGTGCCAGTGACGTCTCAGCTTAGCAGTGCAAAAATGTAAACAAAACAGCCCTTGCCCTTTGCTTTAGTACATTCCTTGCACAGGGGCCCTCTGCTGTCTGTGTCCGCCCCTGGCACACACCACATACATAGACGCACTCATACACACACTCACCACATATATGGACACACTCACATACGCACTGACAACATACATGGATGCACTCATACACACACTCACAACATACATGGATACACTCACATACACATTGACAACATACATTGACGCACTAATACATGCACTTACCACATACATGGACGCACTCATATACACACTCACCACATACATGCTTAAGCTAGTATATATCCGGCCTGTCTGAAGTTTGCTAGAGAGCATTTGGATGTTCCAGGAGAGTATTGGGAGAATGTCATATAATCAGATGAAACCAAAGTAGAACTATTTGGTAGAAACACAACTCGTCGTGTTTGGAGGAAACTGAATGCTGAGTTGAATCCAAAGAACACCATACCTACTGTGAAGCATGGGGGTGGCAACATCATGCTTTGGGGCTGTTTCTCTGCAAAGGGACCAGGACGACTGATCCATGTACATGAAAGAATGAATGGGCGATGTATCGTGAGATTTTGAGTGCAAACCTCCTTCCATCAGCAAGGGCATTGAAGATGGAATGTTGCTGGGTCTTTCAGCATGACAATGATCCCAAGCACACCACCAGGGCAACGAAGGAGTGGCTTCGTAAGAAGCATTTCAAGGTCCTGGAGTGGCCTAGCCAGTCTCCAGATCTCAATCCCATAGATAGAAAACCTTTGGAGGGAGTTGAAAGTCCGTGTTGCCCAGCGACAGCCCCAAAAACATCACTGTTCTAGAGGAAATCTGCATGGAGGCATGGGCCAGCATACCAGCAACAGTGTGTGCCAACCTTGTGAAGACTTACAGAAAACATTTGACCTCTGTCATTGCCAACAAAAAATATATAACAAAGTATTGAGATGAACTTTTGTTATTGACCAAATTCTTATTTTCCCCCATAATTTGCAAATAAATTCTTTAAAAATCAGACAGTGTGATTTTCTGGATTTGTTTTCTCATTTTGTCTCTCATAGTTGAGGTCTACCTATGTTGTCAATTACAGGCCTCGCTCATCTTTTTAAGTGGGAGAACTTGCACAATTGGGGGCTGACTAAACACTTTTTTCCCCACTGTATATATATACACATTACACACGAACATACAAGTAGTTATACACCTGCAGTGCCTTGCGAAAGTATTCGGCCCCCTGGAACTTTTCAACCGTTTGCCACATTTTAGGCTTTAAACAAAAACATATAACATTTTAAATTTTTGGTGAAGAATCAACAACAAGTGGGTCACAATTGTGAAGTGGAACGAGATTTATTGGATCATTTAAACTTTTTTTGTAATAATAAAACTGAAAAGTGGGGCGTGCAAGATTATTCAGCCCATTTACTTTCAGTTCAGAAAACTCACTCCAGAAGTTCATTGAGGATCTCTGAATGATCCAATGTTGTCCTAAATGATTGATGAAGATAAATAGAATCCACCTGTGTGTAATCAAGTATCCATATAAATGCACCTGCTCTGTGATAGTCTCAGGGTTCTGTTTAAAGCACAGAGAGCATCATGAAGACCAAGGAACGCACCAGGCAGGTCCGTAATACTGTTGTGGAGAAGTTTAAAGCGGGATTTGGATACTAAAAGATTTCCCAAGCTTTAAACATCCCAAGTAACACTGTGCAAGCGATCATATTGAAATGGAAGGAGTATCAGACCACTGCAAATCTACCAAGACCCGGCCGTCCCTCTAAACTTTCCTCTCAAACAAGGAGAAGACTGATCAGAGATGCAGTCAAGAGGCCCATGATCACTCTGGATGAACTGCAGAGATCTACAGTTGAGGTGGGAGAGTCTGTCCATAGGACAACAATCAGTCCAACACTTCACAAATCTGGCCTTTATGGAAGAGTGGCAAGAAGAAAGCCATTTCTCAAAGATATCAATAAAAAGTCTCATTTACAGTTTGCCACAAGCAACCTGGGAGACACACCAAACATGTGGACAATATGTTTGGCTGAAAAGCAACACAGCTCATCACCCTGAACACACCATCCCCACTGTCAAACATGGTGGTGGCAGCATCATGGTTTGGGCCTGCTTTTCATCAGCAGGGACAGGGAAGATGGTTAAAATTGATGGGAAGATGGATGGAGCCAAATACAGGACCATTCTGGATGAAAACCTGTTGGAGTCTGCAAAAGACCTGAGACTAGGACGGAGATTTATCTTTCAACAAGACAATGATCCCAAACATAAAGCAAAATCTACAATGTAATCGTTCAAAAATGAACGTATCCAGGTCTTAGAATGGCCAAGTCAAAGTCCACACCTGAATCCAATTGAGAATATGTGGAAAGAGCTGAAAACTGCTGTTCACAAACGCTCTCCATCCAACCTCAAAGAGCACAAGCTGTTTTGCAAGGAAGAATGGGCAAGAATTTCAGTCTCTAGATGTGCAAAACTGATAGAGACATACCCCAGGCGACTTGCAATTGTAATCGCAGCAAAAGGTGGCGCAACAAAGTATTAATGCAAGGGGGCTGAATAATTTTGCACACCCCACTTTTCAGTTATATTATTACAAAAAAGTTTAAATGATCCAATAAATTTTGTTCCACTTTACAATTGTGACCCACTTGTTGTCGATTCTTCACCAAAAATTTAAAATGTTATATCTTTTTGTTTGAAGTCTGAAATGTGGCAAAAGGTTGAAAAATTCCAGGGGGCCGAATACTTTCGCAAGGCACTGTATTTCTACAGACAGACACTTACTTTCCTGTAGACAGCTCATGTCTGGTCCTCACGGGCAACCTGGAGAAGTAGGTGCCATCACCCCCCTGTGCCATCCAGGGACAGCAGTGGAAGGGTTAATCAGTAACCTGGAGGGAGGGGGGTAGACAGGCACTGTAGAACTCTGTGTGCTGGAGCAGCCAGCCTGCTCTACAGTAGCTTCACACTGGTGGGTAGGGCTTGATCCCATAAAGTTCTGCTATTGGCTGGCAGCAGATGTCATAGTAAGCTGCCAGCCAATAGAAAACAAAAAGCAGTACTGGCAAGTAGTGTGCCAGTACTGCGGATCCCAAAGTGAGAACAGCCATAGGAGGAGGAGAAGACGGCAATTATACTGCACTCACTGAGCAAGGAGCTCCAGCCCTGCTGCTGTAAATGGCATCTGCTTCTATAAAGTGCAGCAGTTGTGAGTAGGGTCAGCCCTAGATCTAATGAAAACATTCAGGCCTGCACTAAGGCTTCTTCTGAGCTTGGGCCCAGAAGCAGTCGTTTCCCCTGCTTCCCTGATAGCTATGTCACTGTTGTTCTCAAGAGAACAGTTGTTCTCAAGAGTTGTTCTCAAGAGAATGCTCAGTGCCAGTAGTCATTTTGCATATATAAACCATTACAGGCTTGAGTGTATGGGCTCCATGGATGTTCTTGCCTCATTCTCCTCATATCCTATGTTATAGTTCTTTGTAGGGAAAAATTAGAACTTTATTGATATAGTCATTTTGTAATGAAGATGACATAAATTGATTCTGCAAATCTGATCTGCAAGCAAATCACTGTTATTTTTCAAGTTCTATTGTTTTATGGCATTATTTATTATTAACTTGACAGGGGTATTCCCATCTTAGACAATGGGGGTATATCACTAGGATATGCCCCCATTTTTTTATAGGTGCGGGTCCCACTGCTGGGACAGGGACCTATATCGAGATCGGAGCGGGGTCTGGTCACCACCAGGCGCAGCTCCCTGCTGCTCCAATAGAAATTAAAGGAAGCTCACCGCGCATGCCCCTTCACTTTGGGGGCTCTGTTCTCGATATAGATGCGGGTCCCAGCGGTATGTATATCGGTATATCGGTATAGGTAAATCCTAACGATATGCCTCCATTGTCTAAGATGGGAATAACCCTTTAATGAAGTGTTTGTATTAGTTTGTGTTTTGTCATAAGTATTTGAACACTTATAAGTAACTTACCAGTATTTATAAAATTGAAGTGTCAGTGGCCAGCTCTTCATTTTTAAGAACTATACATTGAATAAAAGTATAATAAAATACTATAGTATTTTATTATACTTTTATTCAATGTATAGTATATAGTATAACTATAGTATAATAATTACTGAATGAATAATAAAATATACAGAAATCTTTTTCTTATTTTTCATTTCAGGCTTACAATTCACGCTGAATGCACAATGCACCTTGAAGATTTCCCCATGGATGTTCACGCCTGTCCACTAAAATTTGGAAGCTGTGAGTATTTTCAAATTTGTACTATTTATAATATGCAGAATGTGAACAATGAGGGTATAGCCACATAGGACATAATTGTGAATACAGAATTTTCACTGCGGCTTTGATGCATTTCTGCAACAAAACTGAAAATGGTGTTTTGCTGAGGAGTAAAATACTGTGAACTTGGTGCACAGAAATCCACAATGGCAAATCCACAGTTATGTTCACACATAGCAGATATTTTCCAAATCTTACGCTGTGGATTTGCACGCAGCAAATCTGCAGCATTTTACAGTACATCATCCACATACTGTAAAAAAAAAATTTTTTTATAAACTTCCGAAAAATTCTACTTCCAAACAAATTTCACTTAAGAAGAATGACGCAAAATGATGTCTGCCATTTTAAATTTAAAATTCAGTACACTGGTGAGGGGAAACAGAACAGGAAAAATGAAGACAAGACAGAAGATCACATGACCCTGTCTCACTTTCCCATAATGCCTTTCAGTCAGCCTGTTAGCCAATCAGAAAAGAGGTTATTGGATAGTCTATCAGGGAATATGTTAATTCTGAAGCAGAGGCACCACTGATGCGATAAGACATTTCTGTTGTGTCTATGACAGGCACAGAAATTAGACACAATAGCCACACAGCCATTTTAGGGTCTTGCTTGGACAGTGTAGGGATTGTAAAGAACATATATTTAGTTACATAGATTGCATTACTGGGTAGAAAGAAAGGTTTTATCATTAGGCTTCATTCCATATATGTTTTGTGGTCTTCAAATTGCGGATCCGCAAAAGAAACGGATGACGTTTCGTATGGCATTCGTGTTTCTGTTTTTTTTGCAGATCCATTGTAACAATGCCTATCCTTGTCAGTAAAACGGACAAGAATAGGACATGTTCTATCTTTTTTGCGGAACGGAAATACGGACATATGGAAACGGAATGCACACGGAGTACCTTCCGTTTTTTTTTTTGCGGATCCATTGAAATGAATGGTTCCACATACGGTCTGCAAAAAAAACGGAACGGACACGGAAACAAAATACGGTCGTGTGAATGAAGCCTTAGATACAGGATAGGGTGAATTAGTGTTGTGCGTCTGTACAAAGCCAAGGATGGAGCTGTTCAAATATTATATTTAGACCTTGTTCATACTTCAGTGTTTGGTCAGTGATTTCCATCAGTGATTTCCAGCCAAAACAAGGTGTGGGTCCAAAACACAGAACAAGTGCAGATCTTTCCATTCTACCTTATCAATGGAGGCTCCATTCCTGGTTTTGGTTTAAAAATCACTGATGGAAATCACTGAAGTGTAGACTAGGCCTTATACCGGAGACATTCTGTCAGGTATTTTGACAAAAGGCTAGTGTAGCCTGAAATGCATCAACGTTTTTACCTGCTTGTATCTCGCATTCAAATAAAGGATTCAGTTTTAAAGTTGACAGTACTGGATATCTTTTTTATTTTTACTTTGTCAATAGCAGTGTATATTTTTGCCACACGCAGAGGATGTCCGATTGCAAAATCACAGACAGTGGGTGTTGAACCAGTGCGTTGAGTTACAGCTAATCCTAAGGGCATTATCCTGGCAGTCCCCTGGTTTTCACCCTTTAACCCCTGTTCAGGGATCTGGACTTCATTGAGGGAAGCCATGAGGCCACTATTGCTTGGAGTAGTCCTGGTGTGGTTGACTGCTTACCCATGGGGGTCAGAGACACCAATGTAGTGTGCCAATGGTTCAGACAATGTTTGAAGTCAGTAATAAGTCAGAGGTCTGGGCAGGCAGAGTGCAAATCCGTGAAACTAATCCAAAGTCAGGGTAGGCAGCAAAGGATCATTATGGTAAACACTACTAAATCGATATGATGCTGACAAATGTAAGGTATTTGCTTATTTACTATTACCTTACTTGACATTTGTCATTCCTACTGTGTAAAACGTTACTTTTATTGATATTATGTTTTCCATTAAAAACCCAGCTTACTGACTATGTATGTTTATGTCCTACTTGTATCTATTTTACCAGGGGCGGACATACGCCTGTGCAGCCGGTTCGACTGCGACAGGGGGGCCCATGGGTGGTCTGGCGGCAGGGAGAGGTTCCATATTCATCTGTATCGCCGTCCTTGAGGACGCAATACAGATGATTGCTGTGGCGGGGCAGGGGAAAGGCGTTTCCCTTACCCGTTCTGCCTAGCGCTTGCAACATATCGTGCTGCCTGAGCCGAACAGCGCGGGACACAGTCCGGAAGAGGCCTGCATCGCATCGCTGATAGGGACATGGAGGTAGGTAAGTATATGTGTTTATTTTTTCTAATAAAACTACGCAACCGGAGGCATCTACTAGGGGGCATTATAATGGCACACATGGGAGGAAAAGGCGCACTAAGGAGGCATCTAATAGGGGCATTTTACTGGCACACATGGGGGAAAGAATCACTATGGGGGCATCTACAAGGGGGCATTATATACTGACACAGATGGGGGAGCACAATGGGGGCATCTACAAGGGGGGATTATATACTGGCACAGATGGGGAGCACTATGGGGCATCTGCAAGGGGGCATTATATACGGGCACTATGGGGGCATCTACAAGGGGGCATTATATACTGGCACAGATGGGGGAGCACAATGGGGGCATCTACAAGGGGGGATTATATACTGGCACAGATGGGGGAGCACTATGGGGGCATCTGAAAGGGGGCATTATATACGGGCACTATGGGGGCATCTACAAGGGGGCATTATATACTGGCACAGATGGGGGAGCACTATGGGGGCATCTACAAGGGGGCATTATATACTGGCACAGATGGGGGAGCACTATGGGGGCATCTACAAGGGAGCATTGTATACTGGCGCTGTAGTATTTTCAGGGGGACCGTTTCTGCAGTATAGTGTTGGGGAGCACAGCGGGCACAGTATTGGGGGTGGCAGGATGGTGTGTTCAGAAGGTGAGAGGATGATGGAAAAGTAGGAAACTAAGATGTCTGTCTGTTAAAATCCACAGAGAGAATAGAGGGCTGAAAGGAGAAGATGAGATGTAAGAGGTATGTGGCGCTGTATTAGGCTACCTTCACATCTGCTTTAGTGATTCTGGCTGGCTGTTCCAGCAGAGAACAGCCTCCTGGAATTCACCGGCTCCAGCACTGCTGGATGCAGAATGCCTGCTGGTCCCATTAACTATAATGGGGTCCGGCAGAGATTCCTGCCAGATTCTGTCCAGCCGGATCATAGTGCTTCAGATGTGAAAGTAGCCTCACCCTATGTTTTGTATTGCTGTATTGAATGTTAGGAGGGAATAGGTTATGTTGAGAATTTGGCATGGGGGTTGGGGGGGGACCAAGCACAATTTTTGCACAGGGGCCCTCTGCTGTCTGTGTCCGCCCCTGTATTTTACACTCCGCCACTTACACTCCACAAATAGCCAGTATATACATATCGGAAACAAATAGCAGTAGCAAGCTGAGTTTTTCACCCCTTCCTGACACATGATGTACTGCCGCATTTTGACATACTAATAAGTCATGGGGATCGGGCGGGCACCGGAGCGGTGCCCCCCCAATCAGTGCAGGGGCCCGGCAGTGCCTCAGCACTTACCACGGTATAGAAGGGGTTTGCGGTCAGTGAAGGAGCCCATGGGGGGTGAGGGGATGAGAAGCCATCCCAATGCCTTGCACAGCATCGGGACCTGCCTTCAACAGAAGCTGAGGAGATCCAACCCCAGGCTGGGTCTCCTAGGCAACCTCTTAGTGTATTACTCAGTGTAATACACTAACAGACAATGCGTTATAATACAGATGTATTGTAATGCATTGCAGAGGGGATCAGACCCAGAGTGGGTCAGAAATAAAGTAAAAAAAAAAGTCAAAAAAGTGTTTTTAATAATAAAAAAATAAAGTTTCAAGTAAAAAAAAGAAACGCCCCTTTCCCCGATTTTATAATAAAAAATAGTTAACCCCGCATCCGTAATGACCGACTCTATAAATATACGACATGATACACCCTCTCTGATTAACACCATAAAAATAAATTAATAAAAATGGTGTCAGAAAAGCCATTTTTGTCACCTTACATCACAAAAAGTGCAACACCAAGCGATCAAAAAGGCATATGCCCCCGAAAATAGTACCACTAAAACCATCACCTCATCCTGCAAAAAATGAGACATAAGACAATCACTGAAAACATAAAAAAAACTATAGCTCTCAGAATATGTTGAGTTATAAAACATTTTTTTTTCCAAAAATGCTATTATTGTGTTAAAGTGAAATAAATAAAAAAAGCAGACATATTCGGTATTGACGCGTCTGTAACAACCAACTCTATTAATAAAATCTCATCATCTAACCCCTCAGGTGAACACCGTAAAAGAAATAAAATAAAAACTGTGCCAAAAAAGCCATTTTTGTCACCTTACATCACAAAAAGTGCAACACCAAGCGATCAAAAAGGCGTATGCCCCCAAAATGTAACCAATAAAACCATCACCTCATCCCGCAAAAAATGAGCCCCTACAGAAGACAATTGCCAAAAAAAACTATAGCTTTCAGAATATGAAGACACTAAAACATAATTTTTTGTTTAAAAAATGCTATTATTGTGTTAAAGTGAAATAAATAAAAAAAGTAGACATATTAGGTATCAACGCATTCGTAACAACCAGCTCTATAAAAAATCACATGATCTAACCCCTCAGGTGAATACTGTAAAAAAAATAGAATAAAAACGGTGCCAAAAAAACCATTTTTTGTCACCTAACATCACAAAAAGTGCAACATCAAGCGATCAAAAAGCTGTATGCCCCTCAAAATAGTACCAATCAAGCCATCACCTCATCCTGCAAAAAATGAGACCCTACCTAAGACAATCGGCCAAAAAAAAAAAAAGCTATGGCTCTCAGACTATGGAGACACAATAATTTTTTTTTGTTTCAAAAATGCTTTTATTGTGTAAAACATAAAAAAATAGGAAAAAGTATACATATTAGATATTGCCATGTCTGTATTGACCTGCTATATAAAAATATCACATGATCTCACCCCTAAGGTGAACGCTGTAAAAATAAATAAATAAAAACTGGGCCAAAACAGCCAATTTTTTGGTCACCTTGCCCCATAAACTGTAATAATGAATGATCAAAAAATCATACGTACCCAAAAAATGGTACCAATAAAGACGTCTGCTCTTCCTGCAAAAAACGAGCCCCTGCACAATAAAAAAATATGGTTTTTAGAGAATGGAGACACAAAAACATAATTTTTTTTTCAAAAATGCTTTATTATGTAAAACTGAAACAAATAACCTGTCATATGAACATTGAACAAAAAATAAAAATGGTGCCAAAACAGACTTGCCTCACAAAAAATTTAATATAGAGCGATTAAGAATCATATGTACCCCAAAATAGTACCAATAAAACTGTCACCTTATCCTCTAGTTTCCAAAATGTGGTCACTTTCTGGGAGTTTTAACTGTAGTGGTACATCAGGGGGCCTTCAAATGGGACATGGTGTCCGAAAACCAGTCCAGCAAAATCTGCGCTCCAAAAACCATACACCCCTCCTTTTATTCTGCCCCATGCCGTGTGCCCTTACATCAGTTTACAACCACATATGGGGTGTTTCTGTAAACCACAGAATCAGGGTAATTAATATTCAGTTCTGTTTGGCTGATAACCCTCTATGTATTAAAGAAAAATTGGATTAAAATGGAAAATCTGCCCAAAAAAGTGAAATTTAGAAATTTAATCTCCATTTTCCTTTAATTCTTGTGGAATACCTAAAGGTTTAACAAAGTTTGTAAAGTCAGTTTGGAGTAACTTGAGGGGTGCAGTTTCTACAATGGGGTCATTTATGGGGGGGTTCTACTATGTAAGCCCTACAAAGTGACTTCAGACCTGAACTGGTCCTTAAAAAGTGGGTTTTGGAAAATTTCTGAAAAATTTTAAGAATTGCTTCTAAAATTCTAAGCCTTCTAACGTCCTAAAATTTTTTAATGACATTTACAAAATGATGCCAACATAAAGTAGACATATAAGAAATGTTAAGTAATTAATGTTTTATGAGGTATCACTTTCTGTTTTAAAAGCAGAGAAATTGAAATTTTAAAAATTGCGAATTTTTCAAAATTTTTGGTAAATTTGGGATTTTTTTCATAAATAAAGGTGAAATATATCATGAAGTACAATGTGTCACGAGAAAATAATCTCAGAATGGCTTGGATAAGTAAAAGTGTTCCAAAGTTATTACCACATAAAGTGACACACGTCAGATTTGCAAAAAAATGGCCTGGGCAGGAAGGTGAAAACTGGCCCGGGATAGAAGAGGTTAATAGAGAATAGTAATCAATTCATTGATATTATAAAATCAAAGTGAAGTTTCACAAAGTAGGAATGACAAGTTAGGTAATTAGTAGCCAATGACTAATAGTAAATAAAAAAATTATGGTAAACAGGCATGGATCAGGAAGTGGAGGGTCAAAATCAGCCAGCTGGGTGGGTAATGCAGCTTCAATGCCCAATAGGAGGAGCAGGGCAGCGACGGGCGTGGGCCACCTGCACAACATGTGCCTGTTTTTTCCCAAAAAAACAAAAACACCCTGTAATTTCTCATTTTTCAAAATAAATGTCTGGTAAATAAATAAGTGCCAGCAGGTCGGGTAATAGAAAATGAAAGACGTGCCTCATTAGCAACACCTCATGTGCTATAGAAGATACTCAACATAGTCTTCCTTTTGCATGAAAACAGTCAGTGTTTGATCTGCCATGAGGAGGAAGTTCAGGTAGAGGCAGGGGACCTGATGACTCAAAGGCATAGCTATGTTGGTAGTGGTAGTAGTAGTAGTGCCACTTGTAGCCATGCTAGTGGCTTAAAGGGAACCATAGTACCATCGTTTAAAAGGCCGAAAAAAGACATCTGTCCATCCAGTTCGGCCTGTTATCCTGCAAGTTGATCCAGAGGAAGGCAAGAAAAAAAAAACCTGTGAGGTAGAAGCCAATCTTCCCCACTTTAGGGAAAAAAATTCCTTCCTGACTCCATTCAGGCAATCAGAATTACTCCCTGGATCAACGACCCATCTCTAGTAGCTATAGCCTGTAATATTATTACACTCCAGAAATACATCCAGGCCCCTCTTGAACTCTTTTAGTGAACTCACCATCACCACCTCCTCAGGCAGAGAGTTCCATAGTCTCACTGTTCTTACCGTAAAGAATCCTCCTCTATGTTTGTGTACAAACCTTCTTTCCTCCAGACGCAGGGGATGTCCCCTTGTCATAGTCACAGTCCTGGGGATAAATAGATGATGGGAGAGATCTCTGTACTGACTCCTGATATAATACATAGTTATTAGATCTCCCCTCAGTCATCTTTTTTCTAAAGTGAATAACCCCAATTCTGATAATCTTTCTGGGTACTGTAGTCCACCCATTTCAGTTATTACTTAAGTTGCCCTCCTCTGAACCCTCTCCAGGTCTGTTATGTCTGCCTTGTTCACAGGAGCCCAGAACTGTACACAGTTCTCCATGTGTGGTCTGACTAGTGATTTGTAAAGTGGCAGGACTATGTTCTCATCACGGGCATCTATGCCCCTTTTGATGCAACACATTATCTTATTGGCCTTGGCAGCAACTGCCTGACACTGGTTTCTACAGCTTAGTTTGCTGTTGACTAAAATTCCTAGGTCCTTTTCCATGTTAGTGTTACTCAGTGTTACCCAGTAGCTGTGATGTCAGTGGCATTCAGGGCAATTATAGAGGAGGGGATTGTAAGGGGGACCAGAGAGCCCATAATGACATATCATAGTCTGCGGTTGGGAGGGTAAGGGCTATGATGATGATTGTACATTGGACATGACCTTGGAAATGGATCGGGGTGCTGAGGTGGCCGTGACAGAGGAGGAGGGTGGTGGTGGCAGCAATAAAGAGCAGATCGAATATCCAGCCAAAGCATCTAAAAAAGCAAGGTCTGCTTCCATTGTGGTCAGTTTGGGAACTGGTGATGCCACTGATGCTTTTCACATAGGCTAAAAACATGCTACTTAGCTTGGCTGCTACTGCTGTGTACTGTATCTCCCTTATGACAATGTTTCTCAACAGTGCCTGCAGACAAAACCACTGCTATGTGCAGGATAAAAGTAAGCTAAACTCCTGCTTGACCAAGTTGCTGGCGGTGCAGTTGCTACCATACCACTTAGGGGATTATACTCCCTTTGGGCATGTGCTCAATATCAATGTAAGATACCTAGCCACCATTATTTCTCTAAACAAGCTTCATTGCCTTGTACTCTCACATAGGGAAGAACACGTGATGCTCCTTAGAATTGTTGCTGTGTGGCAAGGTGGACATCACCATCGATAAGTGGAGCAGTTGTTATGAGCCATGTCCTTCACTGGGTCAATGGTTTGCTTGGCAGCAGTGATGCTGCACCACAGCAATGATGCCAGGTCCTATTGACATCTCCAGATTTGTGTAGTTCTAGTTCCTACACCAGGTGTTTGTCCAGCTCCTCCACATTTTTCTTAATTGACATTCTTCCATCCCCAACAGAAACAGGGCAGACTGTTGTTTCCACCTTCTCTTTCACATGTGTGACTAAAGTGTTGCCATGCTGATGAGACTAGGCAAGAAAAGCCAAACAACCGATCATATTTCCTGCTCGATGTCTCCCCATCAACTACAACTGGGCAAATAGAAGATGGTCAGCAACAATGACAGGAACATTTTGACTGCACTACATTTGGGGGGAAATACCACTTGCTCCCTGCATGTGATATATTTGGTGGTGCAATGCTTTTTAAAAAGTATTGTAGATTTCTGAATGTGCTGTCCATGTATAGGAAAGCGTCTGTGTAAATGAGTGAAACAGGTTCGTTACGAACTTCCCAAAACTTCGCCTGCCAGACGAACCTGAAGCTTTTTCAATAGTATGAAATCTGGGACAGAGTATCTCCAGAAGGTTCAAGGGTTTTTTTGTTTTGTGAAAAATAGCAATACAAATGTGTAGTGTGTGTTTTACAATACAGAGGATAGAGTTTTAAATCTCATTGAAAATAGGTGAAATAATAGTACCAAATCTGGGACAGAGCATCTAAGGAGAGTTCAAGTTTTTTTTTTTTTTTTTTTTTTGTTTTGAAAAATAGCAATAAAAGTGTAACCCATCTTTTTATAATACAAAGGGTAGTGTTTTATTGTTCAATCTCAATGAAATACACTCACCGGCCACTTTATTAGGTACACCTGTCCAACTGCTCGTTAACACTTAATTTCTAATCAGCCAATCACATGGCGGCAACTCAGTGCATTTAGGCATGTAGACATGGTCAAGACAATCTCCTGCAGTTCAAACCGAGCATCAGTATGGGGAAGAAAGGTGATTTGAGTACCTTTGAACGTGGCATGGTTGTTGGTGCCAGAAGGGCTGGTCTGAGTATTTCAGAAACTGCTGATCTACTGGGATTTTCACGCACAACCATCTCTAGGGTTTACAGAGAATGGTCCGAAAAAGAAAAAACATCCAGTGAGCGGCAGTTCTGTGGGCGGAAATGCCTTGTTGATGCCAGAGGTCAGAGGAGAATGGGCAGACTGGTTCGAGCTGATAGAAAGGCAACAGTGACTCAAATTGCCACCCGTTACAACCAAGGTAGGCAGAAGAGCATCTCTGAACGCACAGTACGTCGAACTTTGAGGCAGATGGGCTACAGCAGCAGAAGACCACACCGGGTGCCACTCCTTTCAGCTAAGAACAGGAAACTGAGGCTACAATTTGCACAAGCTCATCGAAATTGGACAGTAGAAGATTGGAAAAACGTTGCCTGGTCTGATGAGTCTCGATTTCTGCTGCGACATTCGGATGGTAGGGTCAGAATTTGGCGTCAACAACATGAAAGCATGGATCCATCCTGCCTTGTATCAACGGTTCAAGCTGGTGGTGGTGGTGTCATGGTGTGGGGAATATTTTCTTGGCACTCTTTGGGCCCCTTGGTACCAATTGAGCATCGTTGCAACGCCACAGCCTACCTGAGTATTGTTGCTGACCATGTCCATCCCTTTATGACCACAATGTACCCAACATCTGATGGCTACTTTCAGCAGGATAATGCGCCATGTCATAAAGATGGAATCATCTCAGACTGGTTTCTTGAACATGACAATGAGTTCACTGTACTCAAATGGCCTCCACAGTCACCAGATCTCAATCCAATAGAGCATCTTTGGGATGTGGTGGAACGGGAGATTCGCATCATGGATGTGCAGCCGACAAATCTGCGGCAACTGTGTGATGCCATCATGTCAATATGGACCAAAATCTCTGAGGAATGCTTCCAGCACCTTGTTGAATCTATGCCACGAAGAATTGAGGCAGTTCTGAAGGCAAAAGGGGGTCCAACCCGTTACTAGCATGGTGTACCTAATAAAGTGGCCGGTGAGTGTAAATGAAATAATAGTACAAAATCTGGGACAGGGCATCTCTAGACAGTTCATGGATTTTTTGTTTTGCAAAAAATAGCAATACAAGTGTGCAATGTGTATTTTACAATACAGAGGGTAGTGTTTTAACTCCCAGTGAAAACACTGGAAATACTAGCACAAAATCAGGTACAAGGTATCTCTAAACAGTTCAAGGGCTTTTTGTTTTGCGAAAAATAGTATTACAAGTGTGCAACTCATGTTTTACAATACAGAGGGTAGCATTTTGAATCTGAGTGAAAACACTGGAAATACTAGTCCAAACTATTTTGCAGGGCATCTCCAGAGAGATCAAGTGTGTGTGGGAGGAAAGAAAGGGGGGTGGGGGCATATTCTCATAGTAGGTTGACATGGAAAAAGCTTTTTTCAAATCTGCATATTTGAATGCACATAAGAAATTAGGCCCAAATATGTTAGTGGTGCCAATACTGCACTATTTCCAAAGTAAATCGTCAGTATAAGTGTCTTCAGTGTGTTTGTAGAAAGAAAAGAACATTTTATTGCGCCTCTCTGTCTTTAAAACACAGAAAACAGACTTGCAAACTGTTCCATACTTTGTGTGACTGTGTACATTAGACCAAATAATGTCATTAATACAGAAGGGTTCCAATCAAAAGACACAGGACCAGGCCTTGTCCTCCCACAGCCAGCTATATGGCCAGAAGTAGTAGTTGTCAGGGGTGAACTGGCCATAGACCCTACAGAGAAACGTCCCAGTGCGACAGCCAGGTACTTAATGATCTGATGCTCTCAGTATTGCACTTATGTAACTGGTCAGCGACTGCAGGTGCACTCCTGAATTCAATGGTATTGCCGCACTTAGGACGATGATAGAGTTTTATACTGTGACATTGGCAGCAGTATTTTGTGCTGCACTGTATTTGGGTCTGTTCAAGCTGTATTTTGTTCATCATTATGGTACTGTTGGACCCGCCTACTTATGGTCTCCTTGCCTCCATATGTACAACATGTCTTCTGTCAATTTTGACCCGCCTAAAACATGTGGCCAATTTTAGTTTTTTTTCCAGGGCCACTTGGGGGTGGTGTTGGTAGTGGTGGTGGTGGTGGTGGTGGTAAGCCACAGTTCTCTCTGCCTTCGGAAAGGCATTACATTATCCTTGAGGAGAAAGAGGATGAAATTGTGGATTGGATGGCTCACTCCTTTCAGTCACAGAAGGATAACATGGAGGTGACTTCTGAGTCTGACATCGTGCCTTGGAGTCACAGGTCACAGCATTCTTGCTGCTCCTCTTTCCTGTCTTTACTGACCCATCTAGTGGAGCCTCTTTTTTTCTTAAGAGGCAACAAAACCTCATCATGCACTCTGGCAGATAGTCCAGAGAGTCTCCCTGCTGCCTTCCGTGAAAGCAGTCAGCATCTGGATTTTCCTGTAGGGGAGGTTCAAGGGAGGCAGATACCCCATGATTAGCCCAAATTTATTTGTGATGAAGCGCATTAAAAATCAGCTATTTCCTGGCTGCAGAGTGCCAGTATATTGGTTTACAACACTGTGCATTGCAGAAGCATGCAAAGGTAGTCCGCTGTGGTTGTGAAACTTTAGTTACTTTACATCTGTATGATCAGTTGACAGGCGCCACACTTACATCAGTTGACAGGCGCCACACTTAGAATAACTTCACTTATTTGATCAGTTACGGGGCCAAAAGTGACCAAATCACTCTAGTGTAGACTTATCCTTACATGTCAATGTTAGAATCAGGTATACAAAACTGTGCAGTTGCCCAAGATTGTACTACAGAGTGAAGGAGCGCACTTTTACACCGTCAGCTGATTCCACATAGATTTCTACAGAACCTGTTCTGTTTTAAGCTAATACAAGCAGTGGCCCCATAACACAGTGGAGAGGGTTCCCTTATGCTAATCCGTCACAAGAACAACCCCAAAAAAACAGATCTTGTCTTTAGAACCTCCGCCCTCACACAGTAATCGATCAGTATTGCTAAGGTCAAAAAAAAACTTGAGAGGATCCAAAACAAAGATGACACATGATTGGAATATTTGCCTGTCTTTTGTGTTTTGTATCCACTCCTGCTTTTGGCTTCCAAACCTTGAGCATATCCTGATGCAAAGTAGGGATCATTTGAAACAGGCCTTATGGATGCGCAAAAGACAGGATCTGTTGTGTTTTTCATTTTTCCGTCCTTCTGACAGATCACAAGAAGGGTACAGTAAATGGTAATGTCAAGGCAAAACAGGGACACTAGTTGCCATGTCACAGAGTGGGGAGGATAGCAACCGCATGAGGAGTCAACACAGTGGCCCAGTCAAAGAGAGGTGAAGTGGCAACCTCATAGGAAGTCAACATAGTGGCACAGTCACAGAGTAGGGAAGGTGGCAACTGCATAAGAAGTCAACATAATGGCCCAGTCACAGAGTGGTGAGGTGACAACCGCATGAGGACTCAATATAGTGGCTCAATTTCAGTGTGGGGAGGGTGGCAACCGCATAAGGAGTCAACATAGTGGCCTAGTCACAGAGTAGGGAGGGTGGCAACTGCATAAGGAGTCAAAATAGTGGTCAGTCAGAGTGGTGAGTTGGCAACTGCATGAGGAGTCAACACAGTGGCCCAGTCACAGAGTGGAGAGGAGGCAACCACAAGAGGGGTCAACATAGTGGTCAGTTACAGAGTGGAGAGGGGGCAACAGCATGATGAGTTAACATAGTGGCCCAGTCACAGAGTGGTGAGGTGCAAACACATGAGGAGTGTCACATCACTCATGGAATGGGGAGGTGGGGGCAACAGCAGTGGCAATAACAGCAAAAGATGGCGGCTGACAGTAGGAGAACATGGCAGCGGTGGCAGCAGGCATGTGGCATCAGGCGGGTGGCAACATCAGACCAGTGGCTGAATTAGGTGGCCAGAAGAAATGATTTTTTTTCCACAAACTTTTGGTGTGGCAAGAATGATCTAGTCTGATACATAAGGCACTGGCGTGTAGAAATCCTGGCTGATCAATGTCTGACTTATATTTATACTGGTTAGTTTCTCAACATTTTGTTGAAAGGCGAGTTCTCCTTGGGGTAAATATGCCCCCGCCACACTAAACACTCAATTTGATGCCACACTATTGTCCGGACAGGAAAGCTTGTCTAGGGCAAACACGGCCAGTTGTGGTCACAAATCAAGATTGGCTGCCCAGTGTTCCAGGGGTTCTTGGGTGGCAGGGTACAGTCCAAGTTTGCCTCCACCTGCTGGTTCAGGTTCTGCTCCATGTCTTACTGCTGCTGCTGCTGCTGGGTGGTTTCTTCAGTAGGTGGATGATGAAAACTGCTTATTAGAGACTGCAGACTTAGGTTGCTGCTGATGGAGCTGGTGCTGCTCCTGCCCCCCCTCCCCTCCTTCAGCAGTCATGACAGTGAAGACTTAAGGAACCACTGCTATCACCCTCTCCTGCTGCTACTTCTGCCAACTCCAGAAACATTGTGGCCACTGTCGGTTCCCTTAGAAGCGCCTGGCACTACTGCTATTTTACCCTTACAGTTACTGTTGCAGTACAGTATCTACTGCAACAGTAACTGTAAGGGTAAAATAGCAGTAGTGCCAGGGCGCAAATTCATCCCTGAAATAACAATAAATGGATGTACTTATATATAAGAGAACGTGAGCACCCTAGAATCTGTAGTATCAGGCTGCGATTTGCCCGCAATTGCACAATTAAGGATTAACGGATATACTTATGTACAAAAAAAAAAACGTAATTACCCTAAAATTTGTAGTTTCAGGCTGCAGTTTCACCCCAATTACACAATTAAGGATTAACGGATATATTTATGTATAATAAAATGTAAGCACAAATTTGTAGTATCAAGAATCAATTTCAACCCCAAAACAAGGATGAATGGACTTATATATAAGTGAATGTGAGCACTAGAGATGAGCGGATCGAAACGGACGAAGTGGATTTCGATCCAAATTTCAGGAATTATTCAATTCGCACAGAATCCGAATTTCCTGACGCTTTGTGGTAACAAATCACATTTTTTTCCTAAAATGGCTGCTGCACGTGTTAGGACATGGAGCAAGGAACCCTGGAAATGAGGGATCACCCACAATGCCATGCATACAGCCAGTCATCAGCCAGCCCTGTGATGTCACAGCCCTATAAATAGCCTCAGCCATCTTGGATTCTGCCATTCTCCAGTGTATTTAGCACAGGGAGAGAAGATAGCAGGCGCTAGGGAAAGTGGTAGAGAGTGACGTTCAAACTTATAGATTGTTCAGTAGAAGTGTAGGGAAAGGATAGGGAGGAAAGTATTGAAGCAGAACAGGGTTCAATAAGGGTGTTTAAAGCGTGGGTAATATGAACAATGCTATTACACCTTGGTGCACTGACTTGGGTTCAAAATTGTCATGATATAGCTGCTTATTTCAGGTTTCCAATAGAGGTCTTATTAGCTCTTGTGTGCCCCAGTTACATGTACTAAAGCCTTTTTTGGTGTGTATTAACATAGTAACATAGTTTATAAGGCCGAAAAAAGACATCTGTCCATCCAGTTCGGCCTGTTATCCTGCAAGTTGATCCAGAGGAAGGCAAAAAAACCCTTGTGAGGTAGGAGCCAATTTTCCTCACTTTAGGGGAAAAAATTCCTTCCCGATTCCAATCAGGCAATCAGAATAACTCCCTGGATCAATGACCCCTCTCTAGTAACTATAACCTGTAATATTATTACTAGAGATGAGCGAGCATACTCGTCCGAGCTTGGTGCTCGTTCGAGTATTAGGGTACTCGTAAGTGCTCGCTGCTCGGACGAGTATCTCGCCATGCTCAAGGAAATGGCAACTTCCGCATCGTGCTTTTTTGGCGCCTATAAACTCAGCCAATCACAAGCCAGGAGACTCTGCGGTACACCCAGCATCACATGGGGCCCTTACATGTCGATAGCAGGGGTTGGCTGGCCTGATCAGGTGACCCTGGAATATACTAGTGACTGGCCGCGGTGCTCGGCTCAGATGCCGTCTGGATGTCGTTAGGGATAGAGCTGCTGCGTTTCAGGGAGAGTGTTAGGGCATGCATTTAGTTCTCTGTTCGGCAGGAATCACCCACAAAGAACCCAACAGCCCTTCTAAGGGCTACAAGAAATTCTTTTTTTGTCTCCTGGCTGGGCTGGCTGGCACTAGTAGTGCAGCTATCGCCATATATAACCCCCCTTTTTTAATGTTATATCTCAGTGATACAAATACATTGCACACAGCAGTGTGGAACCATTCTGTGTGTCACAGTTCAGTACACTCACTATTTTCTGTCCAGGTGACACTTTCTGTACGTCACTTAATACAACCAAGTCTTTTGCTGCCTGTCACGTGTATAGCTTGATCCCAAAAATCTCTGTGCGACATTTGTCTGGGTCGCAGTCTAAAAAGCCACAGTCAGTAGGGTGTCAGTTAGCTCTACGATAGTTTCTGCACGTCACGTTCCAAAAAAAACAAAACTAAAAAAAAAGATATATAAAAAAAAATCTATAAAAAAAATAGTTTTTTTGTTGTTTTATCTCAGTGATACAAATCCATTTCACATAGCTGCGTGGAACCATTCTGTGTGTCACAGTTCAGCACACTCACTCCAATCCGTATTTTCTGTCCAGGTGACACTTTCTGTACGTCACTTAATACAACCAAGTCTTTTGCTGCCTGTCACGTATATAGCTTGATCAAAAAAATCGCTGTGCGACATTTGTCTGTGTCGCAGTCAAAATAGCCACCATTAACAGGGTGTGAGTTAGGTCTACGATAGTTTCTGCACGTCACGTTCCAAAAAAAACAAAACTAAAAAAAATATATATATATAAAAAAATATTAAAAAAATAGTTTTTTTGTTGTTTTAGCTCAGTGATACAAGTCCATTTCACACAGCAGTGTGGAACCATTCTGTGTGTCACAGTTCAGCACACTCACTCCAATCCGTATTTTTTGTCCAGGTGACACTTTCTGTACGTCACTTAATAAAACCAAGTCTTTTACTGCCTGTCACGTATATAGCTTGATCAAAAAAATGTCTGGGTCGCAGTCTAAATAGCCACCGTCAGTAGGGTGTCAGTCAGCTCTACGATAGTTTCTGCACATCACGTTCCAAAAAAAACAAAACTACAAATAAAATATATAAAAAAAAATATATATAAAAAAATAGTTTTTTTAGTTGTTTTAGCTCAGTGATATAAATCCATTTCACACAGCTGCGTGGAACCATTCTGTCTGTCACAGTTCAGTACACTCACTACAATCCGTATTTTCTGTCCAGGTGACACTTTCTTTACGTCACTTAATTAAACCAGACTGAACAAGTTTGTGGGTTTCAGTACACCAGGCCCATTTATTTATTTTTTTATATAATACACTTATATACAGAAAATGTTGAACCCCAGGGCTAAGGGTCGAGGACGAGGGCGTGGGCATTTAATTACTGCAGGGGGCAGAGGCCGTGGTCCTGGGCAGGGTGAGACAGTACCTGCTGATGAGGGAGCAGGGGAACGCCGCAGAGCTACACTCCCTAGCTTCATGTCTCAACTTACAGGGACACGTGGTAGAGGACTGTTGAAACCACAACAGTGCGAACAGCTGATGTCGTGGATTGCGGATAATGCTTCAAGTAATTTGTCCACCAGTCAGTCTTCCACGCAGTCCACCCACGTTACCCAAGGGAGCACTCCTCTGGCTCCTCCACCTCAACCTCCTTCCCCCCAGTCTGCCCCTCCCAGGAAAATTTGGAATGCGATCCGGCATACTCTGAGGAACTGTTTTCTGGACCCTTCCCAGAGTCACAAACCACTTCTCAGGTTGCTGCTGACCTCGTTCCCGATGCCCAAGTTTTCCAACTGTCGCAGTCTGTGGGTGATGATGATGATGATGATGACAATGTTGAGTTAGTGTAAGAAGTTTGTAAAGAGGTGTCGGACGATGAGGAGACACGGTTGTCAGACAGTGGTGAAGTTGTTGTCAGGGCAGGAAGTCCGAGGGGGGATCAGACTGAGGAATCGGAGGATGACGAGGTGACTGACCCAAGCTGGGTTGATATGCCGAGTGAAGACAGTGCTTCTGAGGCGGAGGCGAGTGCTGCACCAGAACAGGTTGTAAGAGGCAGTGGTGTGGCCAGAGGAAGAAGCAGGGCCAGAGCTGGTGCATCAGCAGCAACTGTTTCACGTAGTGAAGCTCCCGTGGCGAGGCCTAGATGTTCGCAAGTCTGGAGGTTCTTTAAAGAAAGTGAGGATGACCGACGGACTGTGGTGT
This sequence comes from Rhinella marina, assembly GCA_900303285.1. Taxonomy (NCBI): domain Eukaryota; kingdom Metazoa; phylum Chordata; class Amphibia; order Anura; family Bufonidae; genus Rhinella; species Rhinella marina. The sequence continues at coordinate 49,183 of ONZH01002503.1, forward strand.
GCAACCTGTGCCACACCAGGATCAGCAGGGGTGCCACCACTACTAGCCTAACCACCACCAGAGGGCTAAACAACCCACTCAATGGAACCAAGGCCGTTCACCACCTCCTGCGGGTCACACCACTGCTCCTTCCCGTGTCACTCGCTGCCTCTGCTAGTCAACCCCCTGCGTCACTCGCTGCCTCTGCTAGTCAACCCCCTGCCCAGGACCCCGGCACGAGCGCCTCCCGCCGAAAAACCACACCTTCGCCTCCACGATCCTCCACAGTGTCCACCAACGTGTCCCAGCGCAGCGTTCAGCTGTCTTTCCAGCAGACGCTGGAGCGCAAGAGGAAATACAGTTCCACCCACCCACATGCCCAAGCCCTCAACGTCCACATCTCCAAATTGCTGAGCCTGGAGATGCTGCCCTATAGGCTGGGAGAGACCGAGGCCTTTCGCAATCTCATGGCAGTGGCTGCCCCTCGGTATTCGGTCCCCAGCCGCCACTATTTTTCCCGATGTGCCGTCCCGGCCCTACACCAACACATGTCACAGAACATCATCCGTGCCCTGACCAACGCTGTTTCTGAGAAGGTCCACCTAACCACGGACACGTGGACAAGT
>ONZH01002504.1:0-37851 GCA_900303285.1 Rhinella marina
GGGACAGGTGACAGTGTCTTGCGGGGTGACATAAATGGCAAAGGCCTTGGAGAGCGTTCCCCTGCCAGTGCTGGACAAGCTGCCTGCTCGCCTCCTCTCCCCCGCTACTTGGCCCACAGAACCACGCCCTCTGCCGCTAGCGGCGTCAGATGGGAAGGATTGTTTCAGCTTGTGCACGAGGGCCTATTGATATCGATTCACTCTCATACTCCTTTCCTCTACAGGGATGAAAGTGGAAAGGTTCTGCTTGTACCGTGGGTCCAGGAGAGTGAACACCCAGTAATTGGATGTTTGAAAAAATGCTTCTAACGCGAGGGTCACGGGATAGGCAGCCTAACATGAAGTCTGCCATGTGCGCCAGAGTCCCAACACGCAAGAATTCCCTCTCCTCACTGGCCTGACTCTCCATTTCATCCTCCTCCTCCTCCAAGTCCTCCTCTTCAGCCCATACACGCTCAAGAGTTAAGAAGGACTGAGCATTGGTATCCTCTTCTGTCTCGCCAACATTCTCCTCCTCTTCCTCCTCATCCTCATCCCCCTCCTCCGATACGCGCTGAGAAACAGACCGGAGGGTGCTCTGGCTATCAAGCGACGTATCTTCCTCCACCGTCTCTTGTGACAAGCGCAAAGCTTCTGACTTCATGCTGAGCAGTGAGTTTTTCAACAGGCAAAGCAGCGGGATGGTGAGGCTGATAATGGCAGCATCGCCGCTGACCATCTGTGTTGACTCCTCAAAGTTGGTCAACACCTGGCAGAAATCAGACATCCACGTCCACTCCTCATTGTAGACTTGAGGAATCTGACTGACCTGACTACCAGTTCTGGTGGAAGTTGACATCTGGCAGTCTACAATCGCTCTGCGCTGCTGGTAAACTCTTGATAACATGTTTAATGTTTTTTTATACTTTAAATTTTTATTGATTTTCATCAAACATAAGAATACACAACAAGTGTAATATAAAACAATACAAGAAAACATACATAGAGAATCCACGCAATGTCACACATAAGTACATATCTGCATAAGATACACATGGGTTTGAAAAGTAGTACAGGAAATACAGTATGTCGAAGCTTAGGTAGAGTCCCTTGGAAGTGCTCCCCTTCTTCCAAACTCTAACAAACAAACCGAGATTAGTATGCCAATGTTTGTCCCGCCCAAAACTGCCTTTACACCCTTAATCAGATAATGCTAACCGGGAGTGGAGTTGCATAGTCGCTTGACAACCAGAGGAGCCATCTATTCATAGTATTTATTCTTAACCTGGCATTTGTTGCGAAGACAATTTCATATTGCATATAGGTGTTGACCAGTTTTGTTACCTCAGTGGCTGAGGGAGAGTCAGCGAATTTCCAGCAGCGAGCTATCACTTTGCGCGCTGCTGAAAGGATATGCGCAACTATCCACCTGATTCTATGTGGCAGCTCTGCCAAACCCATATTTAGTATACCCAACTCTGGGGTTATCACAATCCGCGAGTCTGAAACCTTGTTTATAATAGTGGATACTGCTCCCCAAAATTTTTGAACTGAGCGGCAAAACCACCACATATGAGATGGTGTCCCCACTTCACCACACCCTCTCCAACAGAGCGGAGAATAATTTGGAATCATATGGGCCAGTCTGTTCGGGGTCAGGTACCATCTTAGCTGGATTTTTCTGCTTTGCTCAACATGGTTGATGCATTTTGTACATTTCAGAGACCAATATAAAGTATTTTTCCAACTGGATAATGGCAACTCCCTACCCAGTTCCTTCTCCCATTTGAGCATGTATGACTGCTTGGTCTCAACATCAGGGTAAATTAGCAACGAGTACCAACATGACATGGAAGAACGCCCTGCGGACCCATCCCCGAACAGCCTGGCCAGAGGGGACGCCCCACCTACAATTGGCTGTGCCGGTAAGCCAGCTAAGAAGTGACGGATTTGCAGGTACTGGTAAAATAAAGTGTTTGGTAAGTTATATTTTGTGTGCAGTGTGCCAAAGTCCACTAACCTCGAAGCATTATAGAGACATCCCAGCGTGGTTATGCCACACTCTATCCACTTGGAAAGGTTCAGGGTAGGTATGTGTAGTTCTAAGGCAGTAAGTGGGAAGGTATTAAAATTCACACAGTTATTGTCTCCACATTTGCGAAATTCAGACCAAGCCCGCACCGAAGCTATCATGGTGTATAGTTGAACGCTAGCTGTAAAGTTACCAAGTTTGCAAGCAGCTAACAATGCCTTTAAGGACCGCCTCCTAGTGGTACCTTCTTCTATCTCCAACCAACGTTGTGCCGATGATGGGGACCACCATTCCATAGATTGATCCAGTAGATTGGCTAAGTAATACCTATGTAAGTCCGGCACTCCTAGCCCTCCCAGACGCAAAGGAGGATATAATGCCTTTTTCGCTATTCTAGGTTGCGAACCTTGCCAGATAAATTTTAACATATCTGTCTGTAGACCATCAAGCAGGTTCTTAGGGACTAGCAGAGGCATACAGCGGAGGAAATACAATATCTTGGGGAGAATTAGCATTTTGACCGCATTGATCCTGGCTATCCACGAAAGCTGGCACTGGCCAAGCCTGGCGTACTCTGGCTGCAGTAGATTACCAAAGTTCGTAGGTACTAACGATGCCACAATGTTAATTCAATGCCTAGATAGAGTATAGTAGTCCTAGCTATACTAAACTGATAGCGTTGTTTAATAGTCTCACAGGTAGACTCAGGCACATTAATTGTGAGAACATTTGTCTTGGTTATGTTGAGTTTGTAGTAGGAGACTGCAGAATACTCATGTAGTATGTTTAGAACTTCCTCTAAAGAGGAGAGGGGATTTGTAACAGTCAGTATTACATCGTCCGCATAGAGACCTATTACGTGAGACTGATTTCCCACCTGTAAGCCTGTAATCTGGGAGCAGGCACGAATTCGCTGCGCCAATGGCTCCATCACCAGAGAGAATATTAAGGGCGACAAACGGCACCCCTGTCTCGTGCCATTGGTTATTAAAAAGGGCCGAGACAAGAAACCAGAGGCTAAGACTCTGGCTGAGGGGCAAGTATAAAGCGCCATTACCGCACACAGAATGTCACCACCGAACCCAAACTTTCGCAGCACCAACTCCAGAAACCCCCAATGGACCCTATCAAACGCTTTTTCCACGTCAAGGGAAATAAAAAGCGTTGGGGTCTTGGACTGCTCAGCAATTTGCATAAGGTTAATCATGCGTCTTGTCCCATCCCTGCATTGTCTATGTGGGACAAACCCTACTTGATCTGGGGCTATTAAGGATGGTAAAAAGGCGTTTATACGCGTAGCCAGTAGCTTGGCAAACAGCTTAAGATCCGCGTTTAAGAGCAAGATTGGTCTGAAGTTCTCAGGCGTGGTGGGGGACTTTCCTGATTTGGGTAATGTGACAACTGTGGCAGATAGCATTTCAGGCGGTATGTCACCTGTGTTCATGAAGGAAGTAAACAGTTTAACCATGTATGGCAGAAGCGTCGGGTGAAATACTTTGTAATATTCGGTCACAAAGCCGTCCGGGCCTGGGGCTTTATTAGGAGGAGTAGCCTTAATAATACCAAGTATTTCAGCACATGTTATGGGGCTGTTTAGTTCCTCGAGGGCACCTGGAGCCAGAGTCGGCAAAGACAAGGTTTCCAAAAAGGTAGAGATAAGTGACATGTTCGGTTGTAGCGTATGGACGTCATCTTTAAGATTATACAGAGAGGCGTAGTATGCTGCAAAGGCATCCGCTATCTGTTGGGGATGCGAATGAGTAACATTATCATATCTTAGGCTAGCAATTCTAGCTGCCGCCTTTCTTTTATTCACTCTGCGAGCTAACAAAGCACCAGCTTTATCACCTAGGTTGTAAAATTTATAGTGAAGGCGTCTTGAGCTCTCTTCATATTTATATAATAGTAGTGAGCTAACCTCATCCCTTTTTTTACGCAACTCCCCCCGTGTAACTACAGAGGGGTTGGTTTTATGCGTAAGCTCTGCGACCTTTAGTTGCTCTAACGCCACCGTCATTTCTTTATCTCTAACCTTTTTGAGGTGAGCTGCCGACTGCAGCAGTATGCCCCTCATAAATGCCTTGTGCGTGAGCCAGAGAGTATTAATTGATATCTCAGGCGTGTCATTAAAAGAAAAGAAATCCTTCAAATTGCCGGTATACCCTGCTACTCTATTACCAAACTTAAGCAAGTAAGGGTTCAATCTCCACAATGACGGGGGGAGAGGGGGAATCCCATCGTCTACGTCAATGCTTACCGGAGCATGATCAGACCATTCTGCGCTCCCAATGTCCGACTTAACCACCCTATGCAGCAAATTGCGCGAGATCAGGATATAGTCAATTCTGGATTGTGTCAAGTGGGCCATTGATATAAAAGTATAGTCACGTTCATTGCTGTGCTGATACCTCCATATATCATGATAGGGAGACTCATATAAAGTGAGGCGAAGGTCCGGTCTATTCAGACGGTGGGCCGATTTAAAGTCCAGATCTGAATCAACCGGAACATTAAAATCCCCACCAATTATTACTTCTCCTACTGCCAGCTTTTGGATCCTATTGAACATTCTTTTGCAGAAGGCTATTTGCCGGACATTGGGGGCGTATACCGCAGCCAAGGTGAAAGGCTTACCATTAATCTGACACAGCAGTATAACATACCTGCCCACAGAGTCTGTAACACATTTTGTGACTGAAATATCTACTGAATCTCTGACACAAATAAAAACTCCCGCTTTCCGTTTCCGTAAAGTAGGGGAATGAAAGATCTTCGGGAACTTGCAGTGAACACATCTATGGATATCTGACTCTAACAAATGCGATTCTTGAATAAATGCGAGGTCACATTTAGACTTTGTCAGCTCCTTCCATAGTTGCGCTCTCCTATATGGGGAGTTAAGTCCCCTGACATTCAAGGAAAGAACCTTAATTCCCATACTGAAAACCAATCTGGATACTGTAAACCTCCCTCCCTCTCGAGTGAGCAACCTTCCTGACTACTGCAATCCTGAGTAAATTATGTAAGTACCATATGCACATCACGGTGTAAGCCATATAGACATTGCGCATACAAATTGAATATAAAGCTATAAAAACTAAAAAACAGTAGAACCAAACCATTAAACCTATCCCTCCAGAGAAATGGAAGGGGATTGAGTGACCCAACGGTCAAAGGTAGACAGAAAGTAGGGCAAAAAAGTCCTGTCCAAGCCCAGCACTTCCACTTTGTTGAACATCCAGTCCACTTTGGAGTCTGAACAGAAAACTTACATTTCAGGTGGCATTCCAGTCGGGCAAAATGCGACCGGGACGGCCCAAAGACTCCATAGACGCCATGTCCTCTTTAGTGAATAGGCCCCATTCTAGTAGCTTGGAGGCTGCAGCCGGAGGCGATGGAAGGACATAAGAAGTTCCATTATAGGTTACCAGGAGTTTCACTGGAAAGCCCCATCTGTATTTCACTTGGTTATCCCTCAGGCGTTTCGTAATTGGAGCAAACTCGCGTCTTCTGGCCATTGTCGCCGCTGAGAGATGCGGATACACTGCTATATTTTCAAAGATGGCCGCCGGCTTAGGATTCAGACGCAAGGCCTGCAAGAAAGCGTCCTTTACTGTATAGAAATGGATCCGTGCTATAACGTCCTGAGGTATGGACGCCTCCAAGCCACGGGGTTTCGGCAGCCTATGGATCCTGTCGATTATAAGATCCCTTTCAGTAGACAGTGGTAATGCAGCTTTAAGGAGATCTTTGAGAAATGTATCAAGGTTAGCGGGTTCTACTGACTCAGGTACCCCTCTTATTCTTATATTGTTACAGTGGTGTCTGTCCTCTAGATCCTGCATCTTGGCAGTGAGTTTGGCCATATCTTCTTCTAAAGCCTCGTGAGCGTCAATGAGGGAATTGTGTGAGGAGGCAAATTCCACCATTTTATTTTCTAGGTGCGCCGTGCGGTCTCCAATGCTTTGGATATCTTTTCTAATATCCTTCATCATCGCCATCATGTCTTGTTTCATGGAGGAGCGCAGGTCTGCGAGCAAGGCTCTCATGCCGCCTTCTGTTAGTGTAGAGGCAGGGTGCACGTCTAGATCTGGGCCTGAGGCGCCACTTGGAGTATGTGGGGAAGCCACTGACGCAGCAGGAGAAGAGGAAATGGCGCGCGCTGGTGTACTCACGCTGCCTAGGCCCTGTTCACTTGGGCTTGTTTTGCCGAAGAACTCAGTCAATTTCGCAGGGGGTTGTCTCTTTTTGATCTTCCCCATCTGAACTGTTCGCTGAGATGATTTAGAAAGAAGTTCAGCCTCTCGGTGCAATGCGGTGAGCCGTTTTGTAGAGCGGGAGTCCGGAGCTACACTCTCAGGCGGCCGTCACCATCAGCGTCCAGGCCACGCCCCATAACATGTTTAATGTTGAATTCCATCTTGTGGGCACGTCGCACAACAGTCGGTGAGCGGGCAGTTGTAGGCGGCGCTGCACTGCCCTGAGAGTGGCAGCATCTGTGGTCGACTTGCGGAAATGCGCACCTTGGTGAGCAAATCAGACAGATTGGGGTATGTCTTGAGGAACCGCTGAACTAGGAGATTGAACACGTGGGCCAGGCATGGCACATGTGTCAGTCTACCGAGTTGCAGAGCCGCCACCAGGTTACGCCCGTTGTCACAGACAACCATGCCTGGCTTGAGGTTCAGCGGTGCCAGCCACACATCGGTCTGCGCCGTGATCCCCTTTAACAGCTCTTGGGCGGTGTGCCTTTTGTCACCTAAGCTCAGCAGTTTGAGCACTGCCTGCTGGCGCTTACCCACGGCACTGCTGCTGCGCCTAGAGCTACCGACTGAAGGCGCCGTGCCCACGGATGGTAATTCGGAGGAGGAGGTGGAGGAGGAGGAGGGGTCGGAGGAGGAGGCATAGTACGTCATAGTACGAGACCGTGACCGAGGTAGGCCCCGCAATCCTCGGTGTGGGCAGTACATGAGCGGCCCCAGGGTCAGACTCGGTCCCAGCCTCCACCAAGTTAACCCAATGTGCCGTCAGTGATATATAGTGTCCCTGCCCGGCAGCACTTGTCCACGTGTCCGTGGTTAGGTGGACCTTCTCAGAAACAGCGTTGGTCAGGGCACGGATGATGTTCTGTGACACGTGCTGGTGTAGGGATGGGACGGCACATCGGGAAAAATAGTGGCGGCTGGGGACCGAATACCGAGGGGCAGCCACCGCCATGAGGTTGCGAAAGGCCTCGGTCTCTACCAGCCTATAGGGCAGCATCTCCAGGCTCAGCAATTTGGAGATGTGGACGTTGAGGGCTTGGGCATGTGGGTGGGTGGAACTGTATTTCCTCTTGCGCTTCAGCGTCTGCTGTAAAGACAGCTGAACGCTGCGCAGGGACACATTGGTGGATGCTGTGCAGGATCGTGTAGGCGAAGGTGTGGTTTTCCCGCGGGAGGCGCTCGTGCCGGGGTCCTGGGCAGGGGGTTGACTAGCAGAGGCAGCGAGTGACACAGGGGAAGGAGCAGTGGTGGGACCCGCAGGAGGTGAACGGCCTTGGTTCCATTGAGTGGGGTGTTCAGCACTCATATGCCTGCGCATGCTGGTGGTGGTTAGGCTAGTAGTGGTGGCACCCCTGCTGATCCTGGTGTGGCACAGGTTGCACACCACAGTCCGTCGGTCATCCTCAATTTCTTTAAAGAACCTCCAGACTTGCGAACATCTAGGCCTCGCCACGGGAGCTTCACTACGTGAAACAGTTGCTGCTGATGCACCAGCTCTGGCCCTGCTTCTAACTCTGGCCACACCACTGCCTCTTCCAACCTGTTTTGGTGCAGCATTTGCCTCCACCTCAGAAGCACTGTCTTCACTCGGCTTATCAACCCAGCTTGGGTCAGTCACCTCGTCATCCTCCGATTCCTCAGTCTGTTCCCCCCTCGGACTTCCTGCCCTGACAACAACTTCACCACTGTCTGACAACCGTGTCTCCTGATCGTCTGACACCTCTTTACACACTTCTTCCACTAAGTCAACAATGTCATCACCCTCATACTGCGACAGTTGGAAAACTTGGGCATCGGGAAAGAGGTCAGCAGCAACCTGAGAAGTGGTTTGTGACTCTGGGAAGGGTCCAGAAAACAGTTCCTCAGAGTATGCCGGATCGCATTCCAAATTTTCCTGGGAGGGGGGCAGACTGGGGGGAAGGAGGTTGAGGTGGAGGAGCCAGAGGAGTGCTCCCTTGGGTAACGTGCGTGGACTGCGTGGTGGACAAATTACTTGAAGCATTGTCCGCAATCCACGACATCACCTGTTCGCACTGTTGTGGTTTCAACAATCCTCTACCACGTGTCCCTGTAAGTTGAGACATGAAGCTAGGGAGTGTAGCTCTGCGGCGTTCCCCTGCTCCCTCATTAGCAGGTACTGTCTCACCCTGCCCAGGACCATGGCCTCTGCCCCCTGCAGTAATTGAATGCCCACGCCCGCGCCCACGCCCTCGTCCTCGACCCTTAGCCCTGGGGTTCAACATTTTCTGTATATAAGTGTATTATATATACACAAAAAAAATGGGCCTGCTGTACTGAAACCCACAAACTTGTTCAATCTGAACAAGTTAATATATAGGTGGATAAGTTAGAGAAAAATTACGTATTTTATTACGTACTGTGCAGTATGGAGCAATTACACTGAAACTATTAGATTAAGTGCAACCCAGAAAAATGTCGCACTCAGATTTTTCTAATGTAGCTGTATCAGTGAGAGCAAAAGACCTTTTTTAATTACGTGACGTACAGAATGGGTCACCAGGACAGAAAATACGGATTGTGGTTTGTATATAGGTGGATAAGTTAGAGCAAAATTACGTATTTTATTACGTACCGTGCAGTATGGAGCAATTACACTGAAACTATTAGATTAGGCAGACTTGGTCTGCTTAAGTGCAACCCAGACAAATGTCGCACAGAGATTTTTCTAATGTAGCTGTATCAGTGAGAGCAAAAGACCTTTTTTAATTACGTGACATACAGAATGGGTCACCTGGACAGAAAATACGGATTGTGGTTTGTGGTGACTGGGCAGCTGAACTGTGACACACAGAATGGTTGCATACAGCTGTTTGAAATGGATTTGTATCACTGAGATAAAACAACAAAAAAACTATATTTTATTTATTTATTTATTTATTTATTTTTAACGTGACGTGCAGAAAATATCAGAGAGCAAACTCAGCCCCTGCTGACTGTTGCTATTTTGACTGCAACCCAGAAAAATGTTGCACTCAGATTTTTCTAATATAGCTGTATCAGTGAGAGTAAAGACCTTTTTTAATTACGTGACGTACAGTATGGGTCACCTGGACAGAAAATAGGGATTGTGGTTTGTGGTGACTGGACAGCTGAACTGTGACACACAGAATGGTTCCACGCAGCTGTATGAAATGGATTTGTATCACTGAGATAAAACAACAAAAAAACAATGTATTTTTTTTGGTTTTGGTTTTTTTAACGTAACGTGCAGAATATATCAGAGAGCAAACTCATCCCCTGCTGACTGTGGCTATTTTCACTTCAACCCAGAAAAATGTCGCACTCAGATTTTTCTAATGTAGCTGTATCAGTGAGAGCAAATGACCGTATTGGATTACGTGACGTACAGTATGGGTCACCTGGACAAAAAATACGGATTGTGGTTTGTGGTGACTGGACAGCTGAACTGTGGCATACAGAATGGTTGCATACAGCTGTTTGAAATGGATTTGTATCACTGACATAAAACAACAAAAAAAACAATTTTTTATTTTTTTTATTTTTTTATTTTTAAACGTGACATGCAGAAAATATCAGAGAGCAAACTCAGCCCCTGCTGAATGTGGCTATTTTGACTGCAACCCAGAAAAATGTTGCACTCAGATTTTTCTAATGTAGCTGTATCAGTGAGAGCAAAAGACCTTTTTTAATTATGTGACGTACAGTATGGGTTACCTGGACAGAAAATAGGGATTGTGGTTTGTGGTGACTGGACAGCTGAACTGTGACACACAGAATGGTTCCACACAGCTGTATGAAATGGATTTGTATCACTGAGATAAAACAACAAAAAAACTAAGTTTTTTTTTTGGTTTTGTTTTTTTTAACGTAACGTGCAGAATATATCAGAGAGCAAACTCAGCCCCTGCTGACTGTGGCTATTTTCACTTCAACCCAGAAAAATGTCGCACTCAGATTTTTCTAATGTAGCTGTATCAGTGAGAGCAAATGACCGTATTGGATTACGTGACGTACAGTATGGGTCACCTGGACAGAAAATACGGATTGTGGTTTGTGGTGACTGGACAGCTGAACTGTGACACACAGAATGGTTCCACACAGCTGTATGAAATGGATTTGTATCACTGAGATAAAACAACAAAAAAACTAGTTTTTTTTTGGTTTTGTTTTTTTTAACGTAACGTGCAGAATATATCAGAGAGCAAACTCAGCCCCTGCTGACTGTGGCTATTTTCACTTCAACCCAGAAAAATGTCGCACTCAGATTTTTCTAATGTAGCTGTATCAGTTAGAGCAAATGACCGTATTGGATTACGTGACGTACAGTATGGGTCACCTGGACAGAAAATACGGATTGTGGTTTGTGGTGACTGGACAGCTGAACTGTGACACACAGAATGCTTCCACACAGCTGTATGAAATGGATTTGTATCACTGAGATAAAACAACAAAAAAACTAAGTTTGTTATATATGGCGATAGCTGCACTACTAGTGCCAGCCAGCCCAGCCAGGAGACAAAAAAAGTGTCTTGTAGCCCTTAGAAGGGTTGTTGGGTTCTTTTGCGATCACTCCTGCCTAACAGAGAACTAAATCCAGGCCCTAACACTCTCCCTGAAACGCAGCAGATCTGTCCCTAACGTCATCCAGACAGCCTCTGAGCCGAGCACCGCCGGACGTCACTAGTATATTCCAGGGTCACCTGATCTGGCCAGCCAACCCCTGCTATCGACATGTAAGGCCCCATGTGATGTTGGGGGGTACCGCAGAGTCTCCTGGCTAGTGATTGGCTGAGTTATAGGCGCCAAAAATTCAAAATGCGGGAGATGCCATTTCCTCGAGCATGGCGAGATACTCGTCCGAGCAGCGAGCACTTACGAGTACCCTAATACTCGAACGAGCACCAAGCTCGGACGAGCATGCTCGCTCATCTCTAGTCCTAATGTTTCTTATCATTCTGTGTACCGGAATACGTTTTACGGACTTTGCCTGATTGCCGCCTGCCTTGACCCTGGTCTACATTTACGGACTTTGTCTGATTGCCGAATGCCCTGACCTCTGCCTTCGTACCCTGACTACACTTCCATCTGAGGAGCCTCCCAGCATCCACTGGGTTTATTGTGTCACGTGGAGGTCAGTCCAGTCGGTTCACACTCAGGTTCTGATTCCTTTGTGTTCCAATTCCCCTCTGAGGTAACACCTGGTTCTCCCCTCTGGAACGTCTCTCCTTACCTTATAGAGGTATCATGTGAAGAACGATGGGTGTGCTCCAACATCACCCTCAGAGGGAGTTGGTCACATGGGACAGCAGGTTTTCCCCGCTGGTCATAACAAGGAAGAGTGCAGGGAGACCTACTCTGCATCAGTTTTATTTATTTATTTGTAGATTTACTTATTCCTTCATCACCCGTAAGCTAAGATATGTAATTCAATACCAGTAAGATTGAAACCTTTATTATTTCAGTGCTGGCGTGCCAACCAATGCCATCCAGTCTTCACCACTTAGGGGGAGCTAGGTCTTAATGATGACTATCCTTATCTTTTGCTTATCTACAGTATTTAGTAATATGCAGAGAGAGGAGGAGCTGAAAGTTCCTGATGACATATTCAATATCAATGATATGAGATGATGTGGAAATGGAGGAAAAGCAGATGGCAAAAGAAGGGCTCCCATCTGTAGGGCAGGAGAGCGCTAGGGTTGGAGAAGTGGGTATGCCAGAGCTGATTAATATTCAGTGTTTACTGTCAAATAACCTGCAGGAAATTGCAGGCAAGAACAGTAATAATATGCATTTTGTCCCCCCATCTAACCAGTCAAACCCCATGCCAGCAGCAACGCCTGCTTAAAGGTACCACTTGGCCATTAACAATGAAGAAGGACTATATAGTGCGGTCTTCATTATTAAATAAAAGGCAGCTGCAGCTTAATTGGCTGTGCGGTTCTTCACCGCAGCATGGCCACAACCCGTCCGAGCACAGCTGCTCTGTGTGGCCATACTGTAAGGCAGAGTGGCCTCGGTATACCTGACTTATAGTGATTCAAGATGAATTAAATTGCAACAAATTAAATTTCTTGGTTAACTTTGGCGAAGTTGCTGAATCAATTTTTTCAAAACTTTGTTCATCTCTAGTCTATATGTTTATTTTTAGATGTTTAGATCATTTGGATGTTAGGAAACTCATATATTATCCATGGCAAACAATGAGACAAAATTCTGAATTATTCAACTAACTTTGGATTCAATACTACCGACTGTAAAATATATTGGCATGTTCTAAAAAAATGGGACCAAAAACTTTAATTTTGGAGTGTTTGTACACTTAAATTGTCATTGCCTACACCCAATTTATTGATAGTACACATAGGGTGAGATAAGGGGAATCCAAATACATGTCTTACTGAAAACACAAGAAGAGATATTCTGTTTTTTCGCTAACTACACAACTGTACTGTTGTTTTTTCTAAGATCATTCCAAGGCTGTTATGGCATAATAAGAGACTATTATAATTTGAAAACAAAAGAGTGAATAGATACATGAAAAAAAGTCCTAAAAATTGTATTTTCTTATAGGCACATAGTCTGGTGATGTGTACAGTAGTGCTGGAAGGCATGTATATCCCACCCGGATACCTCACCTGGGTGAGATAACTAAAATCCAGGAAGATGGCGTTGGCTACAGCAAATGTAGTTGCTAAAGCTATTTTTTGTTAAAGTTAAAATTTTTCCTCACCGCAGAGATAATGCATGAAAAATGTACACAGACCCTCTGAAATGAATGGGTCAGGAATCAGTCCGGATGCTATGCGTTTGCCACATGAATCGCAATCTGGATGGAAAACTTGCTTGTGTGAATGAGCCCTAATACAGAGCTAATTAAAATCTTAAACAACCTAAATTGTCAAACTGTTAAATGTGCTAATGCCATGAGACTGGAATTCTAACTTCAGTGGTCATGCTGACATTACGGGTGCAGTATGATCTATTGGCATAATCAGTCACAATCATTGTCATTATGTTACAACCAGAACGGCGATCAGAGTATAAAATGGTTATTAGGTATTCTTCTGAAAACACTTCCTAGGACGGTTCACATCAGCATTACAAATTTTTTTCTGTTATAATAACGGAATTTGTAAGACGGAATTAAAAACTGAAACCTTTAGGGGTATTCCATTTTAATCCGCCATAATAGTGGTCTTCCAGATAACATTTTGTGGGAGTGCCTCTTTAAAGGGATTTTCCAGGATTTTACTACTGATGACCTATCCTCAGGATAGATCATCAGTATATGATCGGTGGGGGTCCGACATCCGGGTCCCCCGCCGATCAGCGGTTTGAGAAGGTAGTGGCGCTCCTGTGAGCGCCGCTGACTTTTCGCAGCTTACCAAGCACAGCGCCATACATTCAACAGTGGCTGCGCTTGGTATCCTGCTCAGCCCCATGCAAGGACAGCCACAGCTGATGGATTGCAGGGTGGTCATAGCCATGGATATGAGCAGTGTATAATAATCTCTTTCTAACAAAGCTATAACCAGCCCTGTACCTCACATGGATCCAGAGATCTCCTCATTCATTGCTCTGCTAGATTTATATCAAGCTGAAAGCTCAAAGGGAGTGTCTTTTCTGCTACAGCTAAGGGGACATGTCTATGCTCTCCCTATCACAGCTCAGGGGGCGTGTCCATGCTCTCCCTATCACAGCTTAGGAGGCAGTTGAAAGATGAAAAAGTAAGCAGGTCAAAGAAATTAGAAAAAGAGCAAACAACAGGTGGCGCTATACAGGTACATTTTATTGAATAACTCACTGGCTATGCTAAATTTTTAATTACATGCAATTACAAAAGTATTCAGATCCGGGTGCTGGTTTTAAAACTGTAGAATATTTTTCGCAGGACAACCTCTTTAATCTAACACGTTTGATCTGATCAAATCCTTATAAAGCCTTAATCCTCTTTTAAGTTGCTGCTATTGTTATAAAGTATTAATGGCACTGTTCCATTAATTCATTTACAGTACACTGAAGTACTGTATACAGTGTTAGACAACATGATATGAGTCTCATTTCAATGGTACTTAGAAGTGCCCATACAACAGCATATTAATCATGCAGATATAGCTTCATATATTTTAATGCAGGAAAAATATGAAAGTCGGCCCATGACTTACTATTATGTCATAATAAGGCTTTATTCATAGTGCGATATAGAATGTGTCAGGGTCTGTTCAATGAAAAACGGATGGTTTTGGATGAAAGTTTAACAGATGGTTTTGCATTAAAGTTGAGTCCGTTTTGCAGCGACTGGATTTAGTTTTTCAGAATAATACACACATCGCCTAGCAACCAACTGCTCCTGAATGCCATTTGTTTTTCTTTTTTCATTTTTTTTTTACTAACCCAATGGGGACATTTATCAACCTATTTATGCCACTATTGTGGTGTAAATAAGTCGCAAATTATGGCACCATAATTGCAACTTTTTATGCTTCTCAACACTTTTTTGAAGTGACAGGGAAAGGGCCAGGGTTTAGTGACTTCAATGGACCAGCGCTGTGTAAGAAACAGATAAAGATAGAACAGGCTGTGGAAAGATAGAGTGTGGAAAGCAATGCTCATATACCTACTGTATTCAGTCCAGTTGCAGTCGGTTTTAAAAATGGATTGCATTCGGATGTAAAAATGTTTTGTTCACTTACACCAGGGCAGTTGGGGACTTGCATTACGTCAGCTGGGGGATAGTATATAGTCATGTCCAGTATGCTTGACATTGATCTGTAGGAATTTTGGCCCACTCTTTGTGGCCAACCATCTTCACTTTGGTCTCTTCTGTACAAATAACATCCTTCCAGGAACCACTTGTTCAGCCTTTTGTTAATTATACTGTCATTAACTTGAATATTTAACTGAGACATCTAGAGTCTTAGATGTAGCTTTTGAGTTTTTTGCAATTTCTCTCAGCATTGCACGGTCTGACCTTGGGGTGAATTTGCTGGGATGTCTACTTCTGGGAAGATTGTCAACTGTCTTGAATTAAATGTTTTCCACTTGCAAATAATCTTTTCAGTAGAATGATTGATTTCAGGTTGCTTGGAAATGGCCTTATAACTCTTCACAGATCGATGGGCAGCAACAATTGCTTCTCTAACACCATTGCTGATGTCTCTCCACTTGACATTGTGTTAACACACACCTGAATGCTCCAGACTAGCAAGCTGCCAATACTACTGTTTTTATAGAGGTGGTTACACTTCCTGATGACTACTTAATCAAGGCATTTAATTAGCAGTACCTGGTTTCTACTTACCCTCTTAAGGCTTCATTCACACGACCGTATGTGTTTTGCGGTCCGCAAATTGCGGATCCGCAAAAAAACGGATGACGTTCCGTATGGCATCCGTGTTTCCGTTTTTTTTTGTGGATCCATTGTAACAATGCCTATCCTTGTCAGCAAAACGGACAAGAATAGGACATGTTCTATCTTTTTTGCGGAACGGAAATACGGACATATGGAAATGGAATGCACATGGAGTACCTTCCGTTTTTTTTGCAGACCCATTGAAATGAATGGTTCCGCATACGGTCCGCAAAAAAAACGGAACGGACACGGAAACAAAATACTGTCGTGTGAATGAAGCCTAATCCCTATGGAATCAGTAAAGGAGCATTTAATTTTTCATATACAGCTTCTGCATTTTGGCCTAGTTTTTGTTAAATAAATAATGACATAGTAACATAGTAACATAGTTTATATGGCCGAAAAAAGACATCTGTCCATCCAGTTCGGCCTGTTTTCCTATAAGTTGATACAGAGGAAGGCAAAAAAAACCCTGTGAGGTAGAAGCCAATTTTCCCCACTTTAGGGAAATAAAAATCCTTCCCGACTCCGATCAGGCAATCAGAATTACTCCCTGGATCAACGACCCCTCTCTAGTAACTATAACCTGTAATATTATTACCCTCCAAAAATACATCTAGGCCTCTCTTGAACTCTTTTAGTGAACTTACCATCACCACCTCCTCAGTCAGAGAGTTCCATAGTCTCACTGCTCTTACCGTAAAGAATCCTCTTCTATGTTTGTGTACAAACCTTCTTTCCTCCAGACGCAGAGGATGTCCCCTTGTCACAGTCACAGTCCTGGGGATAAATAGATCATGGGAGAGATCTCTGTACTGACCTCTGATATATTTATACATAGTTATTAGATCTCCCCTCAGTTGTCTTTTTTCTAAAGTGAATAACCCTAATTTTGATAATCTTTCTGGGTACTGTAGTCCACCCATTCCAGTTATTACTTTAGTTGCCCTCCTCTGAACCCTCTCCAGCTCTGCTATGTCTGCCTTGTTCACAGGAGCCCAGAACTGTACACAGTACTCCATGTGTGGTCTGACTAGTGATTTGTAAAGTGGCAGGACTATGTTCTCATCACGGGCATCTATGCCTCTTTTGATGCAACCCATTATCTTATTGGCCTTGGCAGCAGCTGTCTGACACTGGTTTCTGCAGCTTAGTTTGCTGTTCACTAAAATTCCTAGGTCCTTTTCCATGTCAGAGTTACCCAATATTTTACCATTTAGTATGTACTGGTGACTTGCATTATTCCTTCCCATATGCATAACTTTACATTTGTCAGTGTTAAACCTCATCTGCCACTTCTCTGCCCAAGCCTCCAGTCTATCCAGATCCATCTGTAGCAGTGTACTGTCCTCTTCTGTGTTAATTACTTTACACAGTTTAGTGTCATCTGCAAAAATTGATATTTTACTGTTCAAGCCTACTACAAGATCATTAATAAATATATTGAAGAGAATAGGGCCCAATACTGACCCCTGTGGTACCCCACTAGTTACAGTGACCCAATCTGAGTATGTACCATTAATAACCACCCTCTGTTTTCTATCACTGAGCCAGTTACTTACCCACATACAGACATTTTCTCCCAGGCCAAGCATTATCATTTTATATACTAACCTTTTATGTGGTACCGTGTCAAATGCTTTGGAGAAGTCCAGATATACGACATCCATTGATTCGCTGCGGTCCAGTCTAGAACTTACCTCCTCATAGTGTAATTTGTCATGTG
This sequence comes from Rhinella marina, assembly GCA_900303285.1. Taxonomy (NCBI): domain Eukaryota; kingdom Metazoa; phylum Chordata; class Amphibia; order Anura; family Bufonidae; genus Rhinella; species Rhinella marina. The sequence continues at coordinate 17,337 of ONZH01002504.1, forward strand.
TGGTTGTTCATTTGAGGTTGTATTTACCTAATTTAAGATCTCTAAGGACCATCTTTTTTATTATTTCCTGATACATAAGAATATAGAATTCATAGAGGGTACACTTAGTTTTTCTCATGACTGTATAACTTGGGTTTAATATTTTGTGGTCTGTGGGTACCATCAGCAACTCTCAACTGTAAAATTTGCTTATATTGAGTTGATCATTTAGAGACTAAAGATGTATCAAATACCGAAATCGGTGGGTTAGCATGCCACCCTGAAAGTGTAACTCGATACCAACTTTAAGCTTTACATATACATGTACACTAGTTAAACCAAGCCAGTGCTAAGCGATAAGCTAGTGTGATAACTACAGATGTAGGAAAAAGCTGGTGCTTCTTCCTATAGTGTGCAAGCATGACCACCACTGTTGGATTGCAGGGTGTTCATAACCATGGAAATGAGCAGTGTATAATGTCAGGGCCGGCGTTAGTGGGGCAAACTCGGCAATTGCCCAGGGCCAGATCCTATAAGTGGCCCCCCTGCTTCAGTCTGAAGATCGCATTCAGTAAGGTCAGATTGCAGATCTTTGAACAGTCGGGACTCCATATATGGATGTGTCCATATATATGGAGTCAGTGTTATGAACATGAAAGGAGTATTCCCAAGCATAGTCACTATGCTTGGGGACACCCTGTGTATATAAATTGAATTTAGACTCTGTTTTTGAAATGTTTCTATGTGAATTTGAACTTACAACCATTTACATTAAAGGCAAGAACCTTAACCACTGGGCTATAGAGCTCATTGCTATGTCAGGAAAAACTTCATAGAAGTTTCTCTTGTTTAATGTAGAAGCTTGGGGGTTCAAATCCCCACAGAAACATTTTAAAAATAGAGGCCAAATAAAACTTAAATACACAGGGTGTCCCCAACAGTGAAAAGTTTGTTTTTATTGCGACACCAACCCTTTTACCTTGTGTAACCAGTTTGGGGTGTGTATGACTTGATCACTTTTTATTCAGTTTTCTTATATGGGCGTTTTTGCATGCGGCGATGCCCATAATGCAATTTTTTTGTTTCTTTTTATTTTGGGGAATGGGGGTGATTTTAATTTTTCAAAGTTTTTTTTTTTTTACTTTTTGTTAAATCCCCCAAGTGGACCACAACTTACTATCATCAGATGTAAATTGCTCTGTTAGTCTGTATAGAAATCACTATATCACAGTTCAGTGCTGCCATCTAGTGGCCTGAACTGGGATAAGCTAACAATGAGCCTGGAAGCCTAGTACAGGCTGCAGCTTATTTATAGATCAAGGTGTTTTCCCCGATATCCAGGCCTAAAGAGGAATCTCAAGCTTTCGGTTTTTAACACTCTCAGATGACGTGAGTGAGGGGAACTCACTGCTGTGAGGGGAGGGGGCATGTGGAGTATTCGAGGGGCCAAGAGGGTGAAGAACTGTGTGAGGAGCTTCATGGGGTGTAAATCTGTGAGGGAGGGCCGGAATCGACAGAATATAACCGTGTTGTTAGTACATTATTACAATATTTGGGGCCCCATTTTTTATTTTGCCCAGAGCCACATTTTGTCTAAAACCGGCCCTGTATGATGTGATGGAGAAATGAATCCAGCCAGCAAAGGAAGCAACATGGATAATAACAATACATTAGTAGTGACTTGCATAAACTTCCTCTATATAATAAATGCTATTTGCTGAAGTGAGACAACCCCTTTAAAGAGGCTCTGTCACTAGGTTTTAACCTATGTATTTAAATACATAGGTTAAAACCCCTTGACTTCTACAGTTAGAACATACCTTTATTGCAGAGTACAGCGCAGCGGTTGTGCTGAAAAAAGACCTTTAATCTTTATGTTAATGAGCCTTCGGAGCACCGGGGGGCGGGCTCTTTCTTCCTGAGCACCGCTTCTTCACCGCCCCCCGGGTCCCGAGGCTCTCTCCGATGCCGACGTCCACGCCCCTCTGAAAATTGATTGACAGCGCTAGGCCGTTTGGCCTAGCGCTGAAATCCCGCCGGCGCATGCGCAGAAGCGCTTGCAGTGCCGAACACCGCAAGCGCTTCCATCCTTGTGCGCACGCGCCGTCACTTCGCTGAACCCGGAAGTGACGGCGCGTGCGCACAAGGATGGAAGCGCTTGCGGTGTTCGGCACTGCAAGCGCTTCTGCGCATGCGCCGGCGGGATTTCAGCTGTCAATCAATTTTCAGAGGGGCGTGGACGTCGGCATCGGAGAGAGCCTCGGGACCCGGGGGGCGGTGAAGAAGCGGTGCTCAGGAAGAAAGAGCCCGCCCCCCGGTGCTCCGAAGGCTCATTAACATAAAGATTAAAGGTCTTTTTTCAGCACAACCGCTGCGCTGTACTCTGCAATAAAGGTATGTTCTAACTGTAGAAGTCAAGGGGTTTTAACCTATGTATTTAAATACATAGGTTAAAACCTAGTGACAGAGCCTCTTTAAGAGACACAGATGTTTGTGGGCCAATGAGTACACTAATACTTGGCAACAAAAATATATTTTCTCACTTTTATTGATGATTATTCAAATTATACAGTTGTTTATCTGCTTCACATCAAAAATGAAGTTCCAGAGAAATTTGAAAGATCTGTCTCTGAAATGCTGGGAAAACGCTTAACGCTTATGTGCAGACAATAGAACTGAATAAACAAGTGAGAAGACACAAACTATTTTAAAAAGAAATAGAATCTTATTCCAGACTGTACTATACCATACAATCCTGAACAAAACGGTGATGCAGAAAGAAAGAATCAAACTCCCTGTGAAAGTGGAAGAAGTATGCTGTTTTACACAGATCTACCAACAACGTATTGGGCTGAAGCAATCATGACAGCTTGCTATATTCAAAATTGACTACCAAGTAAGACTACACCACATTTGGATACCAAATGGGAACCCTATGCCAAGGAAGGTATTCTGGTAGGCTACAGTGAATCTCAAAAGGGTTATAGAATCCTTCACCCAGAAACCAACAAGATAACAATAAGTAGCGATGTAGTGATTGACGAGAGTTATGTGTCATTCAAGTTTCATGACATCACACCAATAGTTCAGTCTAAACAAGAACAACTTCAATCACAATCCAAAAGCAATCAGAAAGAATATACATAAATCTGGTTAGAGTCTTCAACTGAAGAAACAACAGGAGTACCAGATCAAGTACCAGATGAACCTCAAGTCACAAGATCAACTAGATCAAACAAAGACATCCCGATTCAACGGTTATCTTACATGGTAAAGACTAGTGTTTAGCGAATCCAACCATCTAAAGTTGAATTTCATCTGTAGTTAATGAAAAATTTGATTTGCCACCAATCCTACTTTGCTTGCACTTTGTGGTAACAAATAGTTTTGTTTTTTTTTTTTTCTAAAATGGCTGCTGCAAGTGTTATGAAGTGAAAGTAAGAAGCCTGGAAATGGAATATGACCCATAATGTCGTGTAGCCAGCCAATCCGCAGGTAGCCATATCCCCTGTGATGTCACAGCCCTATAAAACCCTCATCCTGCGCGTTCTCCGCCATTTCACTGTTAACTGAGCTTAGGGAGAGACATGACAAGCAATTATTCGCTACGGATAGTGTTTTATAAAACTATTAATAGAAGTATATTGGATAGAGAGAGTGCAGGGACAGTGTAGGGAGATCGTAGAGAGAGTTTTTACAGACTGTAGGAAGACGGCAGTGGCATTGCAGGTTGAGTGTAATAGCTATGTGCATCTTGTTGAACTGCTGCCACATTCCCAGTTAATTTGTTAGTTTATACATAGAATTACTGTGTCTCAGTATTTTAGGGTGGTCTAATATATTGCTGCATTCATCCTATTCAACTGTTGCCACATTCTTACTTAATCTGCTTGACTTGCTCTTTAACATCATCTCAAGTGACAACAGATACACACAGCCAGGAATCGGTGGGTTCCTCTGACACCACGCTTAATTGGCATGGCCCAGAAACTGCCTCTTTGTCCTCACTTGTCTTGAACCTGCCTCTTGCTTTTGCTGCTCTTTCTGCTAGCTAAATAATGTTAGCCACTGGCTCTGCTCTTCTTTTCAGTGAGGATAAGCTTTGCGAGGACAGTCAGCAGTTACAGGCCAGCACAGACTTGGAGGAGAGGTCTGCTGTGGACTCCTTTAGGCATGCAACTACTGATGATGACAGTCGGGAGGGAATACATGTGTGAGAGGTCAGGGATTAGTGCAAGAGACAGGTGAGGGTGACAAGTGATGACCAAACAGATATAGATGATGATGTAGCCAATGGCACGTGGAGCTTGGTGAAGAGGGGGCATGGTCATCATCTTCAGAGAGCGAGGGTGGAGACGTGCCCGTGAGACAGCATAGCAGGATGGGAGCAGTTGGAGATCTGCAGCCAAACGTGGTCAATGATTTCTTAATGAGCAGACGGACAGGACCACTCCTGGGTGTAACTTCCACGTTAGCCAGTGGCAGCTTATGCGTGACACATGTAGTTTGCTCAGGCCCTTTGAGGAAGCCACTTTATTTGTCAGTTGGCAGAACTATGAGATGAATGATATCATTCTTCTCCTTCATGTCCTGGAGGGGATGCTGAAAAATCTGATTGGCGAGGGGACAGAAGACTTGGCACCTCCATTTCACGGCCACCTGAGGACTGAGGAGGATGAACTGACAGGGAAGGAGGAGGACATAAATGGCCAGGTCTGACCATGGGGACCATTTGTGCTCACGCTCCACTGCCATGACTTTGGGGGGGGGGGGGGGTACAGGAGCAGCACAACATTCATATGCAGCAACTTCAGTCTGGAGTCTATAATGAGCAGTTTTGTTCAGCTGCCTACTGAAGAAACCACCCAGCAGCAGCAGGACATGTAGAGCAACCTCACCCAGCAGGTGGTAGCAAACTTGGACTGCACCCTGTCACCCATGATTCAAGATCTCCTGGACTACTGGGCATGCAGACTTGAAGTGTAGCCCCAACTGGCTGAGTTTGGCATAAGCATGCTTTCCTGCCCAGCCAGTAGTGTGGCATCAGAGCGGGTGTTCAGTGCAGTGGGTGACATAGTTTCCCCTAAGAGAACCCATCTAAATGTTGAGAGACTAACCTTCATAAAGAAGAATCAGGTGTGGATCAACCAGGATTTCCAATGCTGGTGCCTAATGCAACAGAATAGATCATTCTGCCACTAATGATCACACTGTAGTGCACTGGCTTACAGCAATATCCTGCAAAATGGACCGTTACTTCTGACCACATCCTGCTGCCACCATTCTGATGCTGCCACCCACCCGCTGCCTTTACTGCCATTCCTACAGTAGGGTTTTTTCCTACTGATATGTACATGTTAGATTTTTAAAACGATTTACATGCCACTGGGCCTTGCTATCACACTGCTGTTTTTGGGTTCTGCTACAAATGTGATCTGTCACAATCTTGTGCTGTATGTCACTGCTGCTCTCCCCCATCCTCACTCTGTCATGGGGCCTCTATTGTCCGTATTACTGCCATTGCTTTTGGACCCCATCCTTACTCTATGGAGCCACTATTGTCCCTGTTACTGCCACTGCTGTTGGCCCCCATCGCCACTCTATTATGGAGCCCCTATTGTCCCGGTTTGTCTGTGTTGACATCACCACTTATCTTCCCTTTCTTATTATCCCTCAGAAGAACAGAAAAAAAAAAAAAAAAAAAAAGAATCCTGTATTTTGAGCATCTGTAAGGCCTCTTTCACACAGTTTGTATTTGATCAGTATTTGTAAGCCAAAAGCAGGAGTGGGTCCAAAACACTGAAGAGATGCAAATATTTCCATTACATTTTATCTCTGTTTTGACACACTCCTGTTTTTGGCTTATAACTACTGATTAAATACAGATGCAAAACACTGACAAAGCACTGACAGTGTGAAAGAGGCCATTAAAGTCCTGCACGCAGGACGTTTTTCCTTGTTTAAAGTAAATGGCCCAAATGGATGCAAATTGAGCATAAGGCCACACAGTCAGTATTTTGCATCAGTATTTGATCAATATCTGTAAGCCAAAAGCAGGAGTCGGCCCAAATCAAAGAAGAGATGCAAATATTTCTATTACATTTTATCTCTGTTTTGGATCCACTCCTAGTTTTGGCTTACAATTACTGATCAAATACTGACTGTCTGAAAGAGGCTTTATGGATGCTCAAAATACAGCCTTAATTTTTTTTTTTTTTTTAGTTTTCTGATCTTCTAACGGATACGAAGAACAGAAAATAAACAGTCATGTGAACACAGCCTCTGTCATGGGACCACTATTCTCATGGTTACTGCCACTGCTGCTGCCTCCACACTCCCCACTCTTTCATGGGGCCACTATTATCATCGGTAATGCCACTACTGTAACACCCGCCCCACTCTGTCATGGGGCAACTATTTTAATCTTGGGGCACTGTACGGTTAAGTCCATGATGATAAATTAGACCTAAAATTGATCTATAACACTGACGCACAGGAAATCTACAGATAACTAGAGATGAGCGAATCATCCAAAATTTGCTTCGCCGAATATTCGTCGAAGTTTTCACAAGATTCGAACTAATACGAATCTATTCGACGAAGCTGCGTACAAATTATATGTTATTATGTGGTGTTTTGCGAACATTTGAACACTAATAACGAACGTACACTTGTTAAAGGTACACAACTTATGTGAACACGTACGCACGAACGTACAAAAGTGCGTACGAATCCTTAGCGTACTATTGTTTTTTTCCAGTTCTGAGGGGGGCGTATCTTCACTTTCCCGCTCTTGCGGGGGCGGAACGTCATTTTCCTGCCGTATGTAGAATGCATAAATTTACTTACGTTTCATACGTATCTTACGTATAGTTAGCGATCAAATTTTTGCGTACGTTTACGAATAATACAAAGCGAATCCGACAAAATTCGGATTTGCTTTGGAGAAGAAAATTTCCAAGATTCGCTACGAATCTACGAAGTGGCGAATAGATTCACTCATCTCTACAGATAACCAAAGGTATTATAAAGCATGTGTTTGGACTGCCACAACATGCCTTAAAAAAAACATTTTTTTTCTCCACTACTTTATTGGCGCTGCTTACATTTCTTCATTTTGTTCCACTAAGGAGCTATTGCAGGGCAAGGGGACGCACAGTTTTTTTGCTTTACTGAAGGGTGCTGTATGCATTTTTTTATGTTTAACAGAAAGGATTAACTATTGATTTTGGTGCACTGCAACGTGGTATAGACGGCGATTAATTACACCAGTAATACTGATGGCACAGTACCTACAGAGCAGATTAACTATGAATGTGGGTGCACTAGAACGTAATGCCCACAACGATACACTCTTCCTGGCATGGGTATACCTGATTTATCGCAATTTGTGACAAATTAATTCAGAAGGAATCAAATTTCTTGTTGAAGTTCAGCAAATTGACCGAATTTATTTTTTTAAAAATTCGCTATCTGTTCTAAGATATCTGAAAGTAACTATAAATACAAGTTTGAAGATATCTGCCTCAGGGGATCCTAAACTGAACTGAAGCCATCTATGGGACTTACAGGATAAGTAGTTATTGATTGGGGGTGTTGGAATAATGCTCATTACTACATTATGTGATTGCTGTTTCCAGACACAGTGTTTTGTTGTTAATAGTAAAAGTACTGCTAAAAAAAAAAAAAAAAAAAAAAAAGCACACATGTACAGAGAGAGATGAGAGAGAATAAAGCCAGAAGCACATGTGCTGAGATTCTGATCTTACTGAAAGTTATATTCATAAGTTGTGCTGTTATTTCTCAATAAAACCTTGTCGTTCATTGCTGCCAACAGTAAAGGCTCCTCCATGCACTTCTGCAAGATCCCATATGGTATCTCCTCCACTGTTTTCCTCTGACTGATAACGTGGCACTATTTAGGCTGTTTTTTATTACCTGGATTCATATGTATAACTATGTTGTTGCTCATTACTGTCAATAATTACTTAAAGTGTTAAACTTCTCATGAAGTATTTTATAATGTGCCTTGTTATAGTTGTGGAAAAATAGATGCCCATGTTGATCTGTTGCTCATCTATCTGGAACAATAAGCAGTGTGGGTACACACAAAGCAGAGCTACGATTGCAGTGCTCACAGATCCGTCACACATTTACCCGGCAGCTGGCTTTTTAACTTTATGGAAAATGAAGAATTAAATCAGATTTTTTTCCAGATCAGAACATATGACGCGTAGTGTCAATAGGTTTTACTTGCGGACAAGTATAGGACGTGCTTTATCTTTTTATGCGGAGCCGCTGCACGGAGCTGGCTCCTTGCGCGGCTGCCCGCTCCCATAGAGGTGAATGGGGCCGTATCTATTCCGCAATATTGCGGAATAGATGTGGCCCCATTCATACGGTTGTGTGAATGGGGCCTAAGTGTGGCTTTAAGCAGAGCTTTATAAACTGAATCAGTCTTCATGTCACAGAAATGAATAAATGTATTAAAGAAGCTAATAGAACTTAGTGTCCTATTCACCCATAGGACCAGTGGTTGGTTTCTCAAAAGTGGAGCAGAGGAAGAAGAGCAAATGGGAAGCAGACACTTGCTAGATGAGGAAGCAGGAGAGGCAATAACGAGATCAGACAAGAAGTATACAGTCAGGAGCTGGTACACGGTAAACTAGTACAACTTGATAGATCTGGAAGACATGAAGTTACTGGCTGACTGGTGGTCAGGCAGGTGGGCCCTGGCATACTGTTAAAACCTTAAGAGAGGCATTAACTCAGTCGCTACTGCACTAGCAATGGCCAAACTATACTTTCCAACTCTCCGATAATATCCAGGAGGCTCCTGGAAAAGGGGAGCACCGCCTGGGCCCCCAGAGGTGTTTGCAAATCTGCAGCAACCTGGTGGGTATTGTATAGAGAAAGTTTTGGGTGGTAGTTCTGTCAGAGGTGATAGTTCTTGCATAGCAATTTCTTACATTTCAATCCAGCTAAAGGGTATATGACTGGTAGATGCCTCTAAACCCAGTTGAATGCTGTAAGGGCCAGAAGCCGTAGATGTGTGTAGCTCTTCATAGACTAAATCCCTAAATCCTTCCTCTTCCAACAATCTGTTTTCATCCGAGCGACAGGGAGATGCAGCAGCGGCCGTGCCGGTATGAGAAGAGACGCCGGTGCCGGAGAGTGAGGTAAGTACAACCTCTGTGAGGGTCCCAAGCATATGGGGAGCCATTATAGATCTTGAATAACACCTTTAAGGGGTTAATAGACAGCAGAAAAAAAGAAAAGAAAGAGCTGTAGGGCAGGCAACAGTATCAGGCAAGCTGAAAGTTAGCTAACAGTTTTTCCAGTCTGATTTCTTCTTTTTTTCCAGACATTTTTTCAAAAAGTCTCAGACAGCCAAAATTTTTTATGGAAAAATAGTAAAACTATAGTGAATCATAAAGATTATAGGTAATACATGGCAATAGCGATGTTTGGCAAACCTGCAGTGCGGAGCATCAGGTACAGAATGCTGAAGATGAAGTCACAACGCTGCAGCTTTGGAGCAGCAAGATGACATATGTAGGTAGACCAGGCAAGATGACTATGCAGGAACTTGGCCTTGTCACACAAGACGCAATAAAGGCAGAGGAAGTAATTAGGAGCAAGAGTGCACAGAGTGGCTTGGACCCACTCTCGGTGCACTTAAATGCTCAGTTGCATATTCATTAATGTACTTTTTCTCCAGAATTAAGCAAAGGATCGCTAAGCAAATGGCTTAAAGAGGTTGTCCAAGTTATTTTTATTGATGACCTATCCTCAGGATAGGTCATGAATATCAGATTGGCGTGGATCTGACACCTGGCACACTCGCTGATCAGATGGTTGAAGAGAAGGCGTGCGCCATGCCAGCACTGCTTTCTCTTTATTGTTTACCTGCTCGCCATTATAACTGCAGTGGTGAGCAGGTGTAACTACAAGAAGCCATCCCATTTAATTTAATGGGATGACTCGTTCCTATTCAAGTGTATAGGAACAAGCTGTCCCATAGAAGTAAATGGGATGGCTTTTTGTAGTTACTTGTGCTCACCTTGGTGGTTGGGACATCTGCACCCAAGGCTGGCCACTTAACTCCAGGCTACTGTCATTATATTGAGAAGTGGTGTTTTTTTAATGTTTAGAACACTAATACATATTACTGTTTTCCTTATAATCATATATTGTGCCTGTGAATAAACAAGTAATATGTATTTTAGCTTTCTAAGTATAGAAAACCTCTATTTTCAAACCAGAAAAGCTATAGTAAGTATACAGAATATGTATGTACACAGTAGGACTCTGCCCTCAGCATGCTAATGTCTAGCCCTGTCAATCAAGGAGAGGTGGGAGTGTGCAGAGCACAAGGGTGTTTCAAAAGTAGTGCTCCCAGCATTGAGCTCCGCCCCCTGGTGCTCCAATATTCTCATTTGCATGTGAATAGAAATGCAGCTGTTTACCATACAGACAAAGGAAAAGTATTGTTTTAATCAGCATGGTAAATCCTACCAGACAGTATACCTGGTTTAATAGGGTTATTCATGCTAACAGAGGCTCTTTAACTTGACCACATTATAATCCTTTGCTGTAGATACTGCATATGTAGTATATCAAGCAATGGATTTTCCACACCTCCACAAACTTCCAAGTGACTTTACAAAACTGCTAAAGTGGTACATGTCATATCCAATAATCCCATTCTTTAGGAAAGAATTACTATAGTATAACAGCTTACATTAGAATCTGGGCTTTGTTCTGGTAAGACAGCTGAACTAAAGGACTAACATCCGGTAATCAATAGTGACACTTATAATTTCTAAATATAACAGGTGTCATGCATGGTACAGACTGCATTATCTCCAAACCATACTTATCATTTCCATGTATGTCACGGAATATCCTCTACTAAATATGCATCCCAAAGATATCCCTACATTTTATGTTCAGAGCGGCATTGATATATTGTATTATACCAATGTAAATGATTTGCACAAAAGAATTTTTTTATGAAAACTGCTATATCTGCAAAAAATAGAAATATAGCAAGAAATTAAAACCATAATTAATAAAAATGTATGCATTTCACGTAGCTGGCTGTACTTTGTTCTTCTGATTTAGATCTGCCAGCATGCTACCCCTGGCTGTATCAATCTCCACTCCTCTTCCTTTCCCACAGTGTTGAGATAGCAGCAGGGAGGGGGAGAAGGTTGTACAGATAAGAGAACATATACCTATGACGAGAGGCTGTAACATATCCCACAGTATAAGCATACAGTGAGATACATTGCTGATACATCCCCTGCCCTGTGTACTGACAGGAAACAGTCCTACCTAACAGGAGCAGCAGAATCACAGTGCAGGGAATACAGAGCAGAGAGGAGTCACATGATGATCCTAGTCATGGCCCCTCCCCCTAAATGCACCATGTCCGCCTACTATGTCGGTTAACCCTTTCCCCCAGGCAGTTCTGCAGCTCTCATAAGCTGCTGAACTAAACTACCTTTGACCCCAACTGACCCGCATTACCCACTTCCCCCAAAACACAGTTGGACATGAGGATTTATAAAATCTGCTCTGTCCTCCTAGTAGTAGGACACAGGGGATACAAATCCTGCAAAACTATGCTTTAGAAGTCAGGGCCAAGAGTGATCATGTTTACACTGCCTGGTCCTGTTGATTGAAGTGCAGGGGGTGTGACAGTTGCAGAGAGAGCCAATCATCTAGGAATAAAGGGAACGCCTTTAGTTGTAATATATTACAACTTCATTTTTCTTACCAATGTGTGCACATATGAACATGGGACCAACACAGATGTCTTTAGCTGCCAAGCGCACATGTAACAGGTCAGCCAGTTTCATAGGTACAAATCTGCTGACATGTCCTAACTTTGTTGTATCTGTGCGGTCCATGTGGCAGCTATAACTTATATATTTTTTGTCACGTCATTCACTGTGCTATAAAATTGACATTTTATCTTTATTCTGTGGGTGAGTACAATTACAGTGACACTAAATTTACATACTTTCACTACGCTTTACTACTTAAAAAAACAGACAAAATTTTAGTATTTTCATCTACAGAGCAATGTGAGAGCTTGTTTTTTGTGGGGTGGGCTGCAATTTTTACTGCTACCATTTTCGGTGCATACGACTTTTTGATCACTTTCTATTCAATTTTTCTCAGGAGGCAAAGTGACCAATAAAATTTAGCCAATTTGTTTTTTTTTTTTTTTGTTCTGGCATTAACCATGCAAGATAAAAGTTCTTATATTTTAATACTTTGGATGCAGTAGTGTCAAATATGTTTTTTTATTGCTTATTTATTTTTATAAATAAAATTTTGAAATAGGATGTTTTGAATGTTTAATACCTTAACATATATATATATATATATATATATACTAGCAGAAAGACCCGGCTTCGCCTGGGTATATTTTATCTATTTATTTAATGTTTCTGTGTGTCATTGTAGAGAGAAAGTCAATGCAGCTGACAGAAATTGATTTTTACCTTCATTTTTTCAATCCCTATTGGCTGCGGAGTGGGAGGGGGCGTGGTTTAATAGGACACGGGGAAGGGGGGCTTAAGTCCTTCATTTCAGGGTGGCCTGAATTATAGGTTAATGCCATGGTAATTTGAGGAAACGCAATGGGTAGCAGTGGAAGAAAACATTGCTTTGCGCGGGTATATTTAATCTATTTCATTTAATGTTTCTGTGTGTCGTTGCAGAGAGAAAGTCATCCTCCCTTCCATCCCTGCAGCTGACAGATGTTGATTTTTACCTTCAATTGTTCAATCTCCATTGGCTGCGGAGTGCGAGGGGTCATGGCCTGACTGAGTCGGGGCGTGACGTTGCAAGACCTGGGGCAGGGTTTTAAGTCCTTCGTTTGATGGTGGGCAGAATTACAGGTCGATGCCATGGTAATTTATGAAGACACGCCATGGGTAACAGTGGAAGAAAACATTGCTTTGCACGGATATATTTAATCTATTTCATTTAATGTTTCTGTATGTTGTTGCAGAAAGAAATCCAACTTCCCTCCCACCCCTGCAGCTGACAGAAGTTGATTTTTACCTTCATTTTTTCAATCCCCGTTGGCTGCGGAGTGGGAGGGGGCGTGGCCTGACAGAGTCGGAGCGTGGTTTCGCGAGATCTGGGGCGGGGGTCAGAGTGGCATGAATTACAGGTCGATGACATGGTAATTTATGGGGACCCGCAATGGGTAGCAGTGGAAAAAAACATCTTTTATTAGTACTGAATGGTCGTAGTCTAAAATTAGTCAATTTCATCTACGATTTTTGTGTGTCGTTGCAGAGAGAAATTCACCCTCCCACCCCTGCAGCTGATTTTTTTCAATCCCCGTTGCCTGCGGAGTGGGAGGGGGCGTGGCCTGGCAGAGTTGGGGGTGTGGATTATCAAGATGCTTCGAACGGTTGTAGTCTGAAATTAGTCTATTTCATCTAAAATTTTGTGCGTCATTGCAGAGAGAAATTCACCCTCCCACCCCTGCAGCTGACAGAAGTTTATTTTTCCCTTCATTCTTTCAATCCCTGTTGGCTGCGGAGTGGGAGGGGGCATGACCTGACAGAGTTGGGGGTGTGGCTTAGCAAAGCGCTTCGCATAGGTGATTTAATCTATTTCATTTAATGGTTCTGTGTGTCGTTGCAGAATGGCTGCAGAGTGGGAGGGGGCGTGGTCTGACAGAGTTGGGGGCGTGACTTAGCAAGACGATTTGAACAGTTGTAGTCTATAATTAGTCTATTTTATCTAAAATTTTTGTGTGTGGTTGCAGAGAGAAATTCACCCTCCCACCCCTGCAGCAAACAGAAGTTTATTTTTACCTTTATTTTTTCAATCCCCGTTGGCTGCAGAGTGGGAGGGGGCGTAACCTGACAGAGTCGGGGGTGTGGATTAGCAAGACGCTTCACATGGGTGTATTTAATCTATTTCATTTAATGTTTCTGTGTGTCGTTGCAGAAAGAAAGTCAACCTCCCACCCATCCCTGCAGCTGACAGAAGTTGATTTTTACCTTTATTTTTTCAATCCCTGTTGGCTGCGGAGTGGGAGGGGGCGTGGCCTTACAGAGTCGGGGCGTGGCTTAGCAAAGCGCTTCACATAGGTGCATTTAATCTATTTCATTTAATGTTTCTGTGTGTCGTTGCAGAATGGCTGCGGAGTGAGAGGGGGCGTGGCCTGACAGAGACGGGGCGTGGCTTAGCAAAAGGCTTCGAACGGTTGTAGTCTATAATTAGTCTATTTCATCTAAAATTTTTGTGTGTCGTTGCAGAGAGAAATTCACCCTCCCACCCCTGCAGCAAACAGAAGTTTATTTTTACCTTCATTTTTTCAATTCCCATTGGCTGCGGAGTGGGAGGGGGCGTGACCTGACAGAGTCGGGGGCGTGGATTAGCAAGACGCTTCGCATGGGTGTATTTAATCTATTTTATTTAATGTTTGTGTGTGTTGTTGCAGAAAGAAAGTTAACCTCCCACCCATCCCAGCAGCTGACAGAAATTGATTTTTACCTTTATTTTTTCAAACTCTGTTGGCTGCGGAGTGAAAGGGGGTGTGGCCTGACAGAGTTGGGGGTGTGGCTTAGTGAGACCTGGGGCGGGAGTTTTAAGTACTTCTTTTAGGGTGGCCTGAATTAAAGGTCAATACCATGCTTATTTATGAGCCCACGCAATAGGCAGCAGTGGAGGAAAACATCTTTTATTACTACTGAACTGTAGTAATAGAAAAAAACATAAGTTATATTTATGGTAACCGGAATACCTTTAACAGTGTCAGTAAATAGAAATGGATGAGATCCTCAGCTGCTGATAATTACCTGGTTGTTATGGAAACCTGCCCTCCCTGTGTGGCTTTGCAGAGAATGGCAGTTGGAGTTTAAAACCAAAGTTCCCAGTTGTAATGTTGGCTAATGGAGATCATATTTTGGGAATATCTCAGGAACGGTATGTCCTAGAGAGATGAGACCTGGTCTAAAACCTTCCCGGACACCTGATGTACCTGTGTGCCGAATTTGGTGAAAATCGGTCCAGTAGTTTGGTCGCGCATAGAGAACAGACAGACAGACAGACAGACAGAAACTCATTTTTATATTATTAAGAGATAAGAGATATCTCTTAATAATATAAAAATGAATTTCTGTCTGTCTGTCTGTCTGTCTGTCTGTTCTCTATGCGCGACCAAACTACTGGACCGATTTTCACCAAATTCGGCACACAGGTACATCAGGTGTCCGGGAAGGTTTTAGACCAGGTCTCATCTCTCTAGGACGTACCGTTCCCGAGATATTCCCAAAATATGATCTCCATTAGCCAACATTACAACTGGGAGCTTTGGTTTTAAACTCCAACTGCCATTCTCTGCAAAGCCACACAGGGAGGGCAGGTTTCCATAACAACCAGGTAATTATCAGCAGCTGAGGATCTCATCCATTTCTATTTACTGACACTGTTAAAGGTATTCCGGTTACCATAAATATAACTTATGTTTTTTTCTATTACTACAGTTCAGTAGTAATAAAAGATGTTTTCCTCCACTGCTGCCTATTGCGTGGGCTCATAAATAAGCATGGTATTGACCTTTAATTCAGGCCACCCTAAAAGAAGTACTTAAAACCCCCGCCCCAGGTCTCACTAAGCCACACCCCCAACTCTGTCAGGCCACACCCCCTTTCACTCCGCAGCCAACAGAGATTGAAAAAATAAAGGTAAAAATCAACTTCTGTCAGCTGCAGGGATGGGTGGGAGGTTGACTTTCTTTCTGCAACAACACACACAAACATTAAATAAAATAGATTAAATCCACCCATGCGAAGCGTCTTGCTAATCCACGCCCCCGACTCTGTCAGGTCACGCCCCCTCCCACTCCGCAGCCAACGGGAATTGAAAAAATGAAGGTAAAAATAAACTTCTGTTTGCTGCAGGGGTGGGAGGGTGAATTTCTCTCTGCAACGACACACAAAAATTTTAGATGAAATAGACTAATTATAGACTACAACCGTTCGAAGCCTTTTGCTAAGCCACGCCCCGTCTCTGTCAGGCCACGCCCCCTCTCACTCCGCAGCCATTCTGCAACGACACACAGAAACATTAAATGAAATAGATTAAATGCACCTATGCGAAGCGCTTTGCTAAGCCACGCCCCGACTCTGTAAGGCCACGCCCCCTCCCACTCCGCAGCCAACAGGGATTGAAAAAATAAAGGTAAAAATCAACTTCTGTCAGCTGCAGGGATGGGTGGGAGGTTGACTTTCTTTCTGCAACGACACACAGAAACATTAAATGAAATAGATTAAATACACCCATGTGAAGCGTCTTGCTAATCCACGCCCCCGACTCTGTCAGGTTACGCCCCCTCCCACTCCGCAGCCAATGGGGATTGAAAAAATAAAGGTAAAATAAACTTCTGTTTGCTGCAGGGGTGGGAGGGTGAATTTCTCTCTGCAACGACACACAAAAATTTTAGATAAAATAGACTAATTATAGACTACAACTGTTCGAATCGTCTTGCTAAGTCACGCCCCCAACTCTGTCAGACCACGCCCCCTCCCACTCTGCAGCCATTCTGCAACGACACACAGAAACATTAAATGAAATAGATTAAATCACCTATGCGAAGCGCTTTGTTAAGCCACGCCCCCAACTGTGTCAGGTCATGCCCCCTCCTACTCCGCAGCCAACAGGGATTGAAAAATGAAGGGAAAAATAAACTTCTGTCAGCTGCAGGGGTGGGAGGGTGAATTTCTCTCTGCAATGACACACAAAATTTTAGATGAAATAGACTAATTTCAGACTACAACCGTTCGAAGCATCTTGATAATCCACACCCCCAACTCTGCCAGGCCATGCCCCCTCCCACTCCGTAGGCAACGGGGATTGAAAAAAATCAGCTGCAGGGGTGGGAGGGTGAATTTCTCTCTGCAATGACACACAAAAATCGTAGATGAAATTGACTAATTTTAGACTACGACCATTCAGTACTAATAAAAGATGTTTTTTTCCACTGCTACCCATTGCAGGTCCCCATAAATTACCATGTCATCGACCTGTAATTCATGCCACTCTGACCCCCGCCCCAGATCTCGCGAAACCACGCTCCGACTCTGTCAGGCCACGCCCCCTCCCACTCCGCAGCCAACGGGGATTGAAAAAATGAAGGTAAAAATCAACTTCTGTCAGCTGCAGGGGCGGGAGGGAGGTTGGATTTCTTTCTGCAACAACATACAGAAACATTAAATGAAATAGATTAAATATACCCGTGCAAAGCAATGTTTTCTTCCACTGTTACCCATGGCGTGTCCTCATAAATTACCATGGCATCGACCTGTAATTCTGGCCACCATCAAAAGAAGGACTTAAAACCCTGCCCTAGGTCTTTCAATGTCACGCCCCCGACTCAGTCAGGCCATGACCCCTCCCACTCCGCAGCCAATGGAGATTGAACAATTGAAGGTAAAAATCAACATCTGTCAGCTGCAGGGATGGGAGGGAGGATGACTTTCTCTCTGCAACGACACACAGAAACATTAAATGAAATAGATTAAATATACCCGCGCAAAGCAATGTTTTCTTCCACTGCTACCCATTGTGTTTCTTCAAATTACCATGGCATTAACCTATAATTCAGGCCACCCTGAAATGAAGGACTTAACCCCCCCCCGTGTCCCATTAAACCACACCCCCTCCCACTCCGCAGCCAATAGGGATTGAAAAAATGAAGGTAAAAATCACCTCCTGTCAGCTGCATTGACTTTCTCTCTGCAACGACACACAGAAACATTAAATGAAATAGATGAAATACACCCAGGCGAAGCCGGGTCTTTCTGCTAGTATATTATAAAATTCAATATTTTTTCATTTTAGTTCCCACTACAGAGACTTGTACATGCCATTACATGTCCCATATAGTATACCATGTACTCTGCCCCCGAAGTCTCTGATAATTATGGATGGCAATCTCTTATACAAGCGATGGAAGATAGTGGACTCTCTATACTCATTCACCTAGTGACACCAGTTACATGTAAAATTTCAGGGAGGGAGATGCCTTATAGGTTACCTCTAGTGGTAACGAGGTTTCCTTGACATGACTGTCAGGAAGGGTCCCTTTACAAGTGGTAAAGAAGCCCCATGGAAATGCCTACACTCAGCATGGCCTATCCCACAGCAGGGTTCCAGAAGCTTTTCAGATGGACTACCAGAAGATGAAGAGAACATATCATAAGCTGTAATTCATCTCTGGTACAACTCCCATACTAATCATTGCAATAATTGTATTCTATATAATGTGGGCATCGCAGGGAGTCCAAACATCCCACCCCTGACATTTGGCATTCCCATGTAATGAGAATGGTCCATTCCGGGACCCCTACACAATTCATATTTGGTATTAGAACGATCGTCCTGATGAAATATGCATTATTAAAACATGTTGGTGCCTGAATATCCATTAGTGTGGACAGGAAGCCATGTTTTATTAATATTTTATGCTTGCCAGCCGAGGGATAGAGGTAGAGTACACACCCATAATTAAGGCCTTCCCAGAAGGCTGGGCCAAGAATGGAGGGAGACCCCACCACTGGGACCCGCACCTATATCGAGAACGGGGGCCTGAAAGTGAAGGAGGGCGCACCGCGCATGCGCGGCTACCCTCCATTCACTTGTATGGGGCCGCCGAAAATAGTCGAGCGCTGGCTCGGCTATTTCCGTCGGCTCTATACAAATAAATGGGAGCTGGGCCGCGCATGCGCGGTGCGCTCCCATTCATTTCTATGGAGCCACGGGTTTGTGTCACCCTGTATTTGCTATAAGTGTGGCCTGTGCTACTGTGAGTCTGCTTGCAAGTGAGGTTAATTAGTATATTAATTTAAATGTCATAGATGGTGGCAGCATGTTGGGGTGCATGAAAAGCTGTGTTGGGGTGTGATCTAGGTTCAATCTGAGGCCTGTGCGTAGTGGTGTGAGAGATTGAGTACATGGAATAGATCGACCCTTGGCAGTCGCACCTGGGTTCCCGTATGTGACACTCGGTATACCCAGTATGGTTGTGTATGGAGTTAATAAACTTTGAACAGCTTCTACAGGAAGCTTGGGTGTGGATCCTGGATCCATCCCTTGCTGAGTCTAGGGAGTTCTAGACTGGAGTTAGCAAGGAGAGGAAGACTTAGGAAGCAACTCCACATACTCTGTTCCTCACAAGATTGGACTAAAGCTACAGAGACTAACTGATCTCAGGGTGATCTATAGTAAGATTGAGACATTGAGGTTTAGAAATCTGCTACCTAAGCTATTTAGACTTTACTGCAGTGAGGGGACTACTGTGACACCCTTCACACTTGCAAATTAGAGGTGCAATTGCAAAAGTGAGATTGCCAGCCATAGTTTCTGCAGGAAGATAGTAGAGAAATATAGAGAGGAAAGTGTAGAAAAATTTCTATCCTTGCTCAAATCCATACAAAACCATCTGCAGCTATGTGCACTGCATATTGTAGTCTTGTACCCATTCAAACATTCAACATCACGTGCACCCCGACTAGCATCAAGTAGGAGCCCCAGAACCAAGGTGTGCCTTCCTTTTATTGCACATCCCTAAGGAGCAATTGTGTGAGGAAAGCTACTGTGGATGACTGTAATAGCCAGAGCCACCTGAAAATATCTTCAAAGCTGTACAACCCATCTAACCTACGATGCTGTCATTGTCACGCTAATCAAGCTGGTGCTGGCATTTCTACTATATGGGTGGTGTCACACATAGAAGCCACTGCACAGCCCATTTGCAGCTGCAATGCAGCCAAAAGAAGGGTAACACAATTACAGATTTTTTCACACATTTTATTGGCTTTCTACTAAGTCATATGACAGATAATTCCATATAACAGTACAAGCCCAGGTTATATCTTTAAATAACCCTAACCATTTAAAAAAATATATATATATTTATTTTTATGTTCAAACACATGCTGAGATTAAATGATCCCTTGTGCCCTATCTTCCTCCAGGTGACAACAGAAGCACCTTTGTCTTATTGAAGCCCAGACTTATACAATTAGAGATGAGCGAATTTTTCAAAAATTCGATTTGGCGGGTTCGCCGAATTTTCCGAAAAGATTTGCTTCGATCCAAATAAATTCATTGCAAACCCCGTTAAAAAACGTCTACTTCCGGGCTGCAGAGAGCCTGGATAGTGGTGTAGAACACTGTGCCTTGCAGTAAAACACATAGGGAGTAGTGTTGAGCGAGCACCTCTGTGCTCGTATGCTCGGGTGCTCTGGCCAAGCACTCAAGCATAATGTTAGTCAATGGGACTAAACCAGGCACCCCCCGCTCGGAAGAGGGTGTCTGGTTAATAGGAAAAGGTCAGAATCGCGACTTCTCCTCTTTTACTTCTTTCGCTCGTAAAAGTATGCTAATTAACTGAATTTGTACGCATTAGCGCACATTGCGTAGCATTAGCGTACAAATCAAAATTACAGTGAATGCCAGCATTGCGCTCGAGTACACTCGGTTTCAGTTGAAC